>CM053501.1:73060323-73118980 GCA_028627145.1 Eidolon dupreanum
CTCTCCTGTACTCCTTATTTATCACGCCTTTATTTTTCTTCACAGAACTTATTATCACCTAATAGAATGCTTATTTGCTTTTTGTCTGTTTTAAGGATGAAATCTTGTTATATTTATGACATACTACATACTAGAAAATGTAGTAATTATTTATATTTATTAAATAAGTTATTGAATTAAATACATTATTTTTACTACTGATTTTCCCAAATGGGAGTCAATATGTCAATTTTAATGAAGACTTTCTACAGAAAAATGCATATATGATATTCAAGGTAGCATAGATTATCTTAAACTATATTTAAGAAAGATGAAATAGAATAGAGATATGATTTAATGACTTATTATTAAATTGTTTTTAATATTGGATATAGCAGAGGACAAATTATGTCTCCTAAAAAGTATAACTAACTTCATGCCAAAAAATTGTGGCATTACTCTGATCATCCTTTAAGGCTATTATTGTTCTTGATCCCAGCACTGGAAATTCATATTTGTTCCACTAAATCTTATTTTAAAAACATTAAATATTTAAGCACATGTAAGCTATTTTTACAGCTAATTTGCACAAATAGGAGTCAATTCTAACTCAGAATTTTTAAAGAGAAATATACATATTATACCCTAAATGGACAAATACAAGTGAACTATATTTTTGATATTCTCTTTGAAAATTTAGTACCTTTAATGATGTAAGAATTTGTAGAAATACCTGACATATTTCTACAAAAGCTCAAATAGTTGTAATTAAAATTCCGAACCCCAAGGAAAGAAAATAAGCCTTACATTACTTTTATGTATTAAATTTTATATATCTTCCTTTTTTATTAATCTCCAGTGGAAGTGTTAGTAATGCAACATTCAAACATGTTTATTGGGCTTTCCCACATACACAGAAAGGAGTTACTTTTCTACACACAAAGGTCTTATAACTTATCTACAGCATGGGGCCAAAGTACAGCTCCTCAGGCTGTGGAGATTTCCTATGAAAGGACTTGAAGGACTCACTGTTTCATGAAGAGTTCAGTTGGGATTAAAAGGACCATTTTAACCATGAAAATTAAAAAAAAAATAGTAGAAAATGATTCTTGGCAATTATCTCATCTAACACCTTCCATATAACAATGAGAAAAATTGAAATATTCCTTGTACCCTTGAATAATTGCTGGCTTAATTTATTCTCACCTGCAGTGGCTTGATATCTGTTTATTTAAACTAGCCAAACTGTTCTTCAACTAGGCTGCCATACTAGCCTAGTTCCCCTGATGTTTGTATTCCTGGTTTCACCATACCATTTGTGTCTCAGCTTAAAGGTCACTTGCTCAGAGAGGTCTTCCCTAGCAACCCAATATAAAGCAGGCTTTAGTAATCCGCGAGCACATTCATTATTTAGAATTCTCAGAATAACGTGCTCCACTCTCTTCTTTCTGGAGTGTTTGTTTTTATATTTATTATACATTTATTGTTCATCTCATTACATTAAAGGCAGACGGTAGCAGCCCTGATTGTGGTGTTCACTGCTATATCCCCAGTGACTAGAACATTTCCTGGCAGTTAAGTGGTGTTCAGTAATTATTTGTTGGATGAATGAATGATATAATCCCTGTTACTTCTCATATTTGTATAAATGATTAAAAACCATGAGTTATTTAAAATGATAAGATTGTAGAACCTGACAAATATGGCTTCCCCTCCGGCCTCATCATGGGTCATTAATCAAACACTGGATTAACTGTCCTGATTTCCACAGGTCATCAGGGTAATATGCCCAGGTATTTTTGATATTGTTAGAATACTCTGTGGTAAACATTAATCATGATATGTTTATCAGTTTATTGATACTATGCATCTTTCATCACCAAGTGCAGTCTTGCTTTCCTACATCTGTAAGAAGAAAGACAACATTGGTTTCTTAATATTTGCCTTTCAACAAAATATTTTACTCAAATATTTTAGATGAGATATTAAAATATAGAAAAATAAACTTTATCTTTTTTCTTATAAACATGATAATTATATTAATTCAACAAATGATTTTTGAGCACTTGTGACATACCAGGCTCTTCTCTCAGTGAGTATAGGTTTCTGATGGGGAGAAACAGAATAAATAACTGTGTGGTAAATACTGTGCTCAATTTATTCAGATGTTATTATATTTGTACTACAATTCTTTGATGTAAGAATTATTCTTTTTTTTTTTTAAGAAAAAAATCTTAGGAAAATTACTTTAGAGGAATAAAAGACAACATACCTAGATTCACACTGGTAGTGACAGGGTTGAGATTTGAACATAGATTTTATTACTCCAAAGCCTCCCTTTGTACTTAATGCTTAGAGAAAAAAATGCTATGAAAATTCAAATAACAACAACAACAATAACAATAATAAAACTTTGAGCCTTATAATGCCCATCAAAATAATTATAATTTATACAAAAATAAATTACTCATTCAAATAGGGAATTTGGCTCTATGTTCTGGTCATATTATATACATATACATCACTATAAGATATTAAATATCTAAAAATGGATCATATTATAAATTAGACCTGATAAAAATACCATTTAGATGCAAAGTTTATCAGTTATTGTTCAAAATGTTCTAAAGCTCTAATTGCTTTAAAGTGTTTACTATAATGGACATTAGGTTCTGGTAGATAGATAAGCCTGTCTTAAAGTCAGCCAATGTTCCTATGCTAATCCTTTAGCTAGCTTGCCGTCTAGTTCCTGGCAGATGCTCCTGTGGTCTCTAGCCTGTCCAAGGAGTTTTACTGCATTGTGAATCCTGTGTTTGTTTTTAGCACATGGAATACTTTAAACATTTTAAAGGCAAGGAGATATTTGTGATGTCCAAGAGATAAAGGCAAGGAGATATCATGGATGTAAGTGCTTAAAATAGGGAATTTGGAGTCTGTGGTGACATGAGAGTCATACAACTAAATTACCAGCATCATTTTGGAGTGTTGATAGCAGTAACTGAGAAATGAGGCATTTTGTGATTGTATGACTGGGTATAAAATGGGCAGAATGATGCTTAAGACTTCAAGTTCTACCTCCCATATGAAACCCCCCTCAGCAAGATCTTTATACAATATTTGGATTAAACTGCTGATGCTTCTATTGCTGACATTTTGTTGATTTGGGATTAATTCAGTTGTCACGAATAGCTCTTTGGCATATGAAAATGAGAAATGTGTATGCCCATAAAATAAGGAAGTCTCAATTCTAAAACAATCAACTGTATCAGCCAAATAACTAGTTAAACCAAAGGAGACTTAGTCGATTTTTTATTTTCCTAGTCATTTCAAAAACATTTATTTATTGCTTATAGTTATTCTGGAAAACACAGTTGGGTACACAGTGTTCTTACCCTCAGAAATTTCACAATCAAGGTGTGAAAATGAGAAATGCATGCACACATTAAAAATTAAATGACAATTTAAGAGGCAGCATAGGCAGTCTATGATTAAGTAACATATGAATAGTATAATCAAGAAGTGATAGGAGCTTATAAAAGGAAAATATCAAAAAGACACCATAAAAAACTTGGAATTGCTTTGCTTTTTGATTGGATTACAAATGCTTTATAGTTAAATAAGTGGATGGTGTTCCAAGCTGGAGTGGTTTGAATTCATGAAACTAGGAATTGTATGTCATATTTGGGAGACAGTGTGGAACTGCAAAGGAGTTCCTGACCATACTGTGTGAGTTCTTGATTGACAGATTAAGACATTTGGATTTCATCCTGAGAATAATGGAGAATCATGGAAAGTTTTCTACAGGGAGGTGGAAGGATAAAATATGTTAGAATGGTTAATGTAATAGAAATGTCCACAATTTCTTGAAACTAGGGAGAGATGAGAAAGGAAGAGACCAGTTTAAACACTGGTTTTTAAACTTTAATGTGTTTAAGAATCCACCTAGGTAGCTTGCTAAAATTGCAGATTCCTGAGCCTTACTCCAGAGGTTCTGATTGAGTAAGTCTGAAGAGGGTCCTTAATCTCCGTTTTAACAAGGATCAGTGTCATTCTGATTTAAGTGATTTTCAGACTACATTTTGAATAATACTGAATTAGAAAGCTGTCACAATAATCTAGGAATGAATTGGTGAAGGTTTATACTATAATTTTGGAAGTGGGAATAAAATTAAAGTGATGACTATGAGGGATATAGTTAGTTAAGAAAGAATTGATAAGACTTAGAAATGTTTGGATATAAGAAATCAAAGGGAAAATAGTCTATGATGCTATTAATGTATTTAATTCAAAATATTTGGTAATTTTGTTTATGCAATTGAATTTTCTATCAATTAATTCAATTAAGAGTCAGCACATATAAAGATAATACCCAAATCTGAACAAAGCAGAAAATACAATATGAAATAATGAATATGGTTATACATGTAGATAATAAATCCAGAAAAAAATCCGTCATTTTTATATTATATTTACATATATTCTAATGATTATTTTCTACATCATGGATTAAACCAATTCACAGTCAATATTCCTGAATTCCTTTCCTAATTCTTAGTCAACGTTCTTAAATTAATTTTTAAAAATGAATATAGAGGTCTCAATTATACAAATCTTCCCCATTTAGCTAAAAGTGCAACTCTAGCTTATACATTAGAGTATCTCGGTAGTCGTGGTTATCCTATATCCTGGATTTGGAGAAATAACTGTAATTAAAAATAACCATTTCCTGAACTGGCAGAGGACAGACTGGTAGTTGCCAGAGGTGGAAGAGGAGGAGTGTGTGAAATGGGTAAAGGCAATCGAAAGTTACAAACTTTCAGTTTGTCCTGTAATCCCTGGGGATATAATGTACAGCATGGTGACTATGGTTAATAATACTGTATTGTATATATGAAAATTCCTAAGAGAGTGCATCTTAAAGGTTCTCACCACAAGAAAAAAAATTGTAACTATGTGTGGTGATGGGTGTTAACTAAACTTATTGTGGTAATCATTTCATAATATGTACATATAGCAAATCATTTTGTTGTACACTTGAAACTAATATGTTATTTATCTCAATAACAATAATAATAGTTTTTATTTCCTAGAGATCTATCAGACTATGAATGCTGATTCTTGGTTTAGGCACTATAGTTACTGGAATTACCATCCATAGTGAGTAAAAATACACAATTATGAACCTTATTCTCAGTGGTTTCCAGGACAAACTGAGAAGAAAATCTTGAGGTTTTTACTGTTAGGTTCTATCTTATGTTATTAAGCTATCAGAAATAGTACTGATGAAAGAAATAAAGAAAATTAAATTTTAAGTAGAAATTACAAAAATTATCAGAATTGTTTCCTGTTGATGCAAATTTTAGGGTCACAGTGTTTGCACTGAGACAGTGACCAATAATTAAAAGCAACATTTTCAAAAGTAATTTTATCTTTTCTTTTCTTTTTAAAATTTTTTCTTTATTTCATGTGAACAAATTATTTGGCCTTTTAGTGAATAATATCTAAATATTTTTATAGATTAACTACAGAGTTAGTGTGAGGTATAATATGGTATTAGGAACTGGAAATGTTTCTTTCATATGAATAAAGTACTATTGCAAAAAAAAAAACTGGAAATGTTTCTTTCACATGAATATGGCCTAAAATTATAAAAATTTCAAAGTCCTTAGTTCTACCAACAAAAGGGGAAACCTAAGGAAATGCAAATACCCTGAAGAGTTAAAACACTGTATATAAATCAGTTTTAGTTAAAGGTAAGTAATAATCATATTTCTTCATGCTTTAAAAAGATCTTTGATTTTAAAGAGAGAAAGCTTTGACCTCTTGAAAAAGATGAGGGAATCTGAGTAAAGAATGAGGACTTGGGAGAAGTTTCAGCTCCTGGGAGAAAGAGTGTAACGAGGAAAGACTGCACATAAATGGTAAGCAGTGTCTTCATTTGAGCTGGGCTCTTGGGAATTATGAACACAGTAGCTTTGCCTTTGGAGTCAACTGCCTAAGTCAGAACTATGCTCTTGAATTTATGTAGACTCTCATCCCCTTGGTCTCCTCTAGGGCTAACTTGGAAGCTACTGAAATTGTTTTCTGGTATCTGTATCATTTTTGTGCAAACACGACAGGGAATATTTCCCTCATAGAGAGAATCTTATCAATGGTGGTTTGTTAGTGGCAGATTTTTCATCCAGTATTACTTATTTATATTTATTAATGATCAGCAAACTGTTTCTCTAAAGACCTAGGTATTAAACATTTTAGACTTTGTAGGCTACACAGTCTCTGTCACAACCACTTAAGTGGGAAAGCAGTCATAGATAATACAAGTAAATGAATGGCTGTGACTGTGTCCCAACAAAATTTAATTTACAAGAGTGGGTGTTAAGCTAGATTTGTCCTACAGCCATAGTTTGCCAACTGCTATTTTATTGCAATATATAATATTTCTATTATGGATTAATAGGCTGGTTTAGAAAGCTTTCACTTTTCCTTATTAGGAGGCTAACTACTTTTCCTAATATAGTTTCTTTAAAAAAATATGTTTCAGATTAAAAATAGATAGGGACTTGACCCAATATTAGATCTAGTAAATTCCTTAAAGAAATGTAAAAGGCTTTAGAAGTACATAAATAGAGGCTAAGATGTGGATTCCAGTATTTTCTAGTTGTGTAAATTTTAGACAGTTATTTAAGATACCTCTTTCTCATCTGTAAAGTAGGAATAATAATATCTACTCAGTAAAAAGACTATGACTACCTATTGCTGTAGCATTAAGTGAAATGCCTATTGCAGTGACACCTGTCACACAGTAGACCCTCAGTAAGTATTAGTTTCCTTCTTCTCAGTGTGCTAAAAGACACATATGGAATAGAAATAAAAGTAGAAACAAAGCAAAGTAGAAGGGAGAATTAATTTCACTTTTAAGGTATAGCAGATCTTTTCTTCACTAAAATATTCATTACTGGCTTTAAGTGGTTTTATTACTACTTGGACACAGCTTTTAATTTTTAAGAGCTCAGTACTTAGCATGATATTGTGGGAGTTTTTGGCTCTCCATTTTCCTAATTTCCTATATTGTATATGAATTATATGTAATATATGTGTATATATATGCATATATATGCATAAAATACTGTATATATATATATATATATGTATTTATACTTATGTATATATATATTACTTATGTGCCAGATAACTATGATGAGCATTTTACATCTATTATCTCATTTAATCCTTACAAGAACTTTGCAGAGTTGGTTTTCTTATCATCCTTTTATTACAAATGAAAAACTGATGCTTAGAGAGGTTAGTATAGCCTACCTACCGTCACACATCTAGAAAATTTCAGAGCCAGAACTGATACTCAGGGCTTTCTGGGTATAGTGCCCATTCTTCTAGTAATGATGATGACTGGCATACTTTTTAGAATAAAAATAAAATTTAAATGAAATAAGATTACTGGTTCGATATTTTGACTGAATACCTTCATCATTTATGGGTCACTTGACCAACAGCAAAAAAGAACTGGTTTAATAAATCCAAAGCATGTTTTATAACTGATCAATTAGTCCACATCTTTGAACCTCTGTGATGGCCATTGCACATAAATCTGCATTTGCCATGCTCCACAAAGCTTTCTGAACAATTCAATGTGTTCAAAAGATGAGATTTCCATTATTTTTGCATAAGGAAAATAAGCTGTTTTCAGTGTACCAAGCCTGGGGAAAATTACTCAGCCTTAGTAATATTAGACCATGAATCTTCCATTTATTTTAAAATGGTGGTGTCATGCTGAGGAGAATAATGATTCATATCCTTCTTCTTCTTCCTTCAAATGTTATGTTAAAACTACATTGATTAAAATAAATAAAGTCTCATATCATTGCATCAAGTCTGTAAGAAGGTAGAGTAAGCAAGCAAAACTATTAAAAACTAACATGTTGGAGAGTCTGCCTCTGATCATTAATTCTCTACATCTTTTCTTCTCCCAGGGTTATTTTCTTCTAGTTCATTCACAAAATTGTATAATTCTATAGAAAAAACAGCACTTTTCCCCAATGTTTTTTAAAAGCACTGTTTCATTAACATGTCTGCATTAATTAATAAAGTGAATAACTGAGCTGTAATTCAAGTTAATTTGTAAGTGTGCCTCAAGTACTGACTTGAATTCTCTCTTTTGGAGGGAGCATGTATTCCTGGAGGACAGATTAAGAAACTAGTCTTCCCTCAATACCAGGAACCTCTTTGAAATGTTGTTTACTTGGATCTTAAGGGTCAATTTTCATACTACTGAAAAGTAATACATTTGTTATTACTTGATAAAAAGCCATTTCATTTAATGAGTTAAACTTATTCATCTTTCAATTAATATCAGCTATAGCTATAGTAGCATTTGAATTTGGTTGTCTTGAATAATTACCTAAAAATATTCACAGACTCCTGAAGGCTAATGCATTTAAATTTGAATGGTTAATCCTAGAATGGCTTGATACCTGCAAACTGGGAACAAATTCCCCCTTCTCTTATCTATTACATTTTATTAGTTTGGGCACCTGAAAGTTGGGCTTCTGCTGGAGTTTCTTACAGTATTTCCATATGTGTGTGTGTTTCCATACTTAATTACTTTCTGATTCAGGGAGATAAAGGAGGAAGAAAGCAGTGAAAAGAAATATACATATGCATATGCATATGCATATACATATACATATACATACACATATACATATACATATACGTATAAAATATGTGCACGGTATTGCACAGTATTTTGAACAAGATGTGGAGTAAAGACAGAAAAACTAAAAGACACACCTGGGTTTAAATTTATAATCTCATTTAATAATAATTATTGTAATAAAGACAACAATTACAGCAGCAGCAAACTCTATTGAGTGTATAAAATGATAGATCTTGGGTTAAAGGCTGTCCATGAATTACATTAATTCTTACAAAATCCTATCATGTATATTTTCTCACTCTTCTATTTTATAGATAAAGAAACTAAGGCTCAACAAAGTTGCAAAACTTGCCACCAAATCACACAACTTTGGGGTATTCAAATTAGTTTTGTCTGATCCCTACACCCATCCTCTTAACCAGAATGTTCCATTTTATTCATGAGGAAATTGGAGAGGTCCATGGTACTAGGACTGCAGAAGCGGCAGGGAACACTGTTTTAGAACAAGAACCCTGCAATTGACAGTGTGAACTAACTTCTCTGGCTTTACCCTTGCTATGTGTGTCTCCTTGGAGAAGTTACTACCTTCTCTGTGCCTCAGTTTCTTTATCTGCACAATGGAGATTCTAACCAATTAAATCTTGAAAAGCAGTCAGAACGATGCCTGGCTCATAGTAAGCTCTAAAAATGTTAGTTATCACTAAAATTTAGGTATCCTGCCCTCTATTGTTTCATATCTTTTTCCCCTTAGACAGATATTAGATGAGTCATCTGATTTAGAGATGTATTGCAGTTTTTTATACACCAGAACAATTTGGAGAATCTGAGATAATATTGAGAAGATATAAATTTTTTTTTTCTCTGTACTTATCTATCTTGTATTTTAAACTATTTTAGTTCTCCTCTCTTTTCTGCTAACCCCGCTTCTTGATCCTTAGGCAACTCTCCTGAGTTCTTGTTAGTTGGTACTAATCCCTGCTGTGATGTTTGCTAATTGCTAAAATAATAGATGATAAGGAATATCATATTTTAATGGCAGATATTAGAGAAATTAAAACTCTTTCTGACCCTAGAGAAGAAATTTTTGGAAAATGAAGAAAATATAAGGGATAAATATGGATATATGTATATTAGGAAGGGATAAATCACAGAGAAATAATGGGGCAGGTTCACCTTTTATTTGATGGTTACACATATCTTTTCACAAAAATTTTTATCCTAATTCAGCATTGATTTAAAAGCTAATCTTTGAAAGGAGGATAAATTCTATTTTAAAGAAGTTCGCAATTATTTTTAGGACAGAATTCTATTTTGATCCCCTAGATTTTATACGATGCCACAGTTTTAAGTTTGTCCAGTGATTTAATTCAGGGAAGTTACAAATACAGAGTGTTTACAAATGGCCTGCAGCTTTCTCTTCTAAAGATGGAATATTCTGCTCCACATGCCTACTGCTTGTTCCTACCCCCCTCGGTTTTATCTGTTGTGTTGCTGATGATGTGGAATCCCTGCCTGTGGATGTTTATGTGTTTTTTTTAATTATGCAATATTTAATATATACAAAATAATCTTTATAATGTGTGTAGGTTATACAGTAAATTATTTTTGAATCACAGTATTATCAATACATTGCATCTACCTGTGAGCTTCTTCCTTCTCCTCTTGACTGCCTTTATCTTCCCCACTCACCAAGTAACAACCATCCTAAATTTTGTAAACTTCATAACCTATTGATTTTTAAATACTGCATAAAATATCAGATATATATATATCTTCTAAAACCTTGCTACTTAAGTATGGACCACAGACCTGTAGCATTGGTGTCATCTGGGAGCTTGTTAGAAACATAAAACCTCAGACTTGCCCCAGATCTACTGAATGAGAATTTTAATAAAACCCCCTGTAGATTCATATGTGCACTAGTTTAGAAAACACTGCACTAAATATATTATTTTTCTTGGTTTTTAAAATTTATTTTTCTTATTTGTTTCTTAATTTTAAATTTCATAAGACTAGTATAGTGTTTACCACTTGCTTTGTTAACTCAGCAAAGCATTTCTAAGAGTCATCCAAGTTGCCTTGTGTAGTCAGTCATAGCTGCATGATGTAACATTTTTGTGAAAATCTCAGAGTTTATTTTTCTCTTAGAGCTAGACATTGAGATTTTGTTTGTTTTTTGTTGTAATGCATATTCCTGCTATGAACGTTCAGGTATATGTCTGTGTGTGTGTGTGTGCATGTGTGTGTGCATGTGCGTGTGCGTGTGTGTGTGTGTGTGTGTAAAAGATTTTCCATGGTAAGTACCTAGGAGTGAAATTGTAAATAATAATATATGTAAATAGTCACTTTTACCAGATAAGGGTAAATTGTTTCCCACTAGCAATGTATGAGTTCCCATATATAAGTGTTTCCATTCATCTAAGTCTTTACCAACATATGACAACAGTGGGCTTCTTACTTTTTTGCCAACCTAGTGGACATTGCATGCCCTCTCATTGTGTTCTATACTTGCATGTGAGATTGATCAGTTATCATCATTCTACTTTCCTCTTCTGCAAAATGCCTTTCCATGTATTTTGACTATTTTTCTATTGTTTTTTTTCTTATTGATTTATAGATGTACTTATTTTAAAATGGTTCTTTGAAAGTTTCCTGTGTTGCAATATTTTCTCACAATTTATGACTTCTCTCACTTTCTTAATGATCACTTTTGATGAATGGCAGTTCTAAATGTTAAAGTAGTTTGGTTTATCAATCTTTTCTTTCCCTGTTATTACTTTTTGTAACTTATTTAAATGAAATTTTCCCTTCTATAAATATCATATACTATTCTGCAATACCTCTTCTAAATATTTTAAACAAATGCTTTTTGTTTTTAAATCTTAATACAACTGGAATTGAGTTCTGTTTGTTGTGTGATATAGGAGTCAGATTTGTTTTTTACCCTATGGCTAACCAATAGTTCTAGACCATTTATTGAATAATTCTGCCTTCTCAATAGGGGGCAATGAGATCTCTTTCAAACATTAAGTTTTTACATATTATAGCATTCATATTTCGGATCTTTATTCTGTTTCATTGGACATTTTATGTATCCTGTGCTAATACTTTATTTTCTTCATTAGAGCCTATTTATAAACATGAATAATTGGTTGGGAAAGTACCCTCACCTGCTTGTTCTTCTTTTTCATATATTTTCATTTATAAGATGTAAAGTTTCTTAAAAATATCTTGTAGGAGTTTTGATGAGAATATCATTGAATCTAATTATTTTGTGAAAAGTTTTCTTAACACATTGATGAAAATGATATCTCTCTTTACTTCTTTAGGTATTTTATTAAGCTTTTTAAGTTTAAAGGTTTTCTCCATAAAGCTCTTATATACCTTTTATTATATCAATTGCTAAGAACGTGTGTATGTGTGTGTGTGTGTGTGTATGTGTAACATTTATCAGTTGCTGATAAATAGATGAGCGATTGATTCTTTTAAATCAGTTACCCTTATAAATTCTCTTAGCTTTTTAGTAATTTATCTCCAGATTACTTTGTGTTTTACATGTAAGTAATAATATCATTAGAGAATAACAACAGTTTTTTTTTTCTTTTTCAATCACTGTATCTTCAATCCCCTCTCTCTCTCTCTTTCTCTGTGTCTCTCTCTCTTCTCTCTGTCTCTCTATATGTTTGTGTGTGTGTATGTTTTGTCTTATTAAATTGTCTAGGATCCATAGTTTAATATTTGCTCGCAGTATCGATAAAGAACATTTGTATGTTATCACTTGAAAGTAAATATTTCTAATATTTTAGCTAATGTGTTTTCAGCTCTCTAATTCTGTATTAAACCACCTATTCACTGATATTATAAAACAACTCCTCCATTGACATTCTAATTTCAAAAACTCTATGTTTAATTTCTCTCTTTGTCATCTAGGCAAAATCACAGGATTTTGGACTCAGATGGGCCAGGGCTTAAGACTAGACTTTAATACTAAACAAATATTTGACCTCAGGTAAATAACTGCTTCTATTAGCTTTCACCTCCTCATGTATAAAATGGAGTTAACACTAGAAATCCTCTATTTTAAGAAAGGATTAATAAGTACAAATTAGTAGTTACAAAATAGTCATAGGCTTATAAAATACAGCATAGAGAGTATAGTCAACAATATTGTAATTATGTATGATACCAGGTAGATACTAGACTTATCAGGAGGATAATTTCACAAATTATATAAATGTCTAACCACTAGGTTGAAACTTGTGTAATACTGAATGTCAACTGTAATCGAAAAATAAAAGTTAAAAAAATTTTAAAAAGAAGCCTCTTAATTACAATACTCAACTCAATTTAATGGGAACTTTATAAAATGAGAAATATTATTTTAATTTTACATTTTGTTAACTGAATGGAAAATGCATATATCTTGCCATACAGTGCCTACTATGTTATTCATCAGCATTTAAAAGAGTAAGATTAAGTCTTCTTCATATCAAGAATTAAAAGAATCTTAACTATTTTTGGCCTTTGGTGGTTAGGCCTAATTTTACAATAATAGGCTACTCCTTGTAATCTCTTTTGCGTCTTTGAGATTGAAAGTGACATTTCAAGGCATATTAATTTACTTTTAAAATTTAATTATCAAACATTAGAAGTTCAGCATCCTCTCTTAAATGTCAGCTGGAAGCCTTGATAGATGGACATTTAGCACCTGAGTAATATTCTTTCAATTTTCAAGAATCAGTTACTTTGAAAGTTCTACGACATCTTCTGAGGGATTTGATAATATCTACTCATTTTAAGTGTATTGCTGCTATGTGACTGGCCATGATTTGGTAGTTATTTCAATGATAAAACATGTAGCTTCAACAATATGCTTGAGTAGAGAAGTGTGTATATGACCTAGGGTTCATAAAGAGAAGAAATACCTGTAGATAAAACTATTCATAGTTCTGTGGTAATTCCCAGAGTATGTGGGTACAAATGTTGGTAGATGAGACTGTGGGAGTCTACAGAATTTCTCTTCAACTGTTTCAATAGAGTAAGAAGAAAAATCATTATCTGAGAAAAAGAATGGTAAGATATTAGAAATATGAAATGAGAGGTAAAGTGTGAAATAACCATCCATTTTCACACTTCCTAGACTAAGGTTGTGTGTTTTTCACTAGTCATGTTCAGCTTCATGGGTGCAGGCATGGAACAGGTGAGAGTTTGGATTTAACTAAGAATGTGGGTTTAGCACAGCAAAGACAATGAATCAAGAAAGGTATGTGCAAGGTAGAATTATGATTATAACTGATTTAAGCTGAGAGAGGAAGGGGGAGAAGATATGAAGAGGATGAGACAGTGAAATGGTGGTAGAATCAATGGATTAGAGGTGCTAATGGGGTTAAAGGATTATTTGAGTTGGAATACTAGAGAGAAAAATGTGGAAAGGCAGCAAGTGTTGGTTAGAGAATGGGATGTATGAAAATGAAATTATGGAGTAGTTGCAATGAAATTATGGAGTGGTTGCAAGATCTAGGGTATGACATTGGTAGAATGATTTAGGAAAAATGAGAGACAAGATGACTGAAGGAGATTCAAAAAACTGAAATTCAAAGAACCAAAAAGTTATCTATCTCCATGACTGAAATTACCAAGAATTTAGATCAAAATAATATTGGTGTGAGAGAGGAGGGGCTTTTAAAAAAAAGACAAAGTTAAAGAATCCTGTGTATTAAAGAATTTGTCTGGCTTTTGTTCCCAGTTCCTGAGAGATAGTCTCTAAATCCTGGGAATTCCCTGAGTGATAGGCATGTCTTTGCTATTCTTGGTGGGCCCTGATAGTTTATGCCAATGAGATGACACATTATAGACCCCTAAATAGTTTGTGCTAATGAAATAACTCAGAATGGGGGTCGGATATGCCAAAAAGACCAACATGTGTTTAGAGGGTTGGGACTTTGAGCCATGATATATCAGCAGGACCTCCATGGAGTGGAGAGGAGCTGGAGATTGAGTTTAATTAGTGGCAAGTGATTCAACCACTTGCCACTAATTCAGCCTATATAATGAAATCCAAATAAAAACTCCAGACAGCACAGTTCAGTGAGTTTCCTTGGTTGGCAATACTCTGTGTGTACTGTTACACAATGATGTCCCAGGAGTGTGACGTGTCATGATTTCAGAGGGAGAAGACACCAGCTTCACATTTGAGAGCCTCCAAGACCTTGCCTTATGAATCTCTTCTTTTGACTCGTTCTGTTTTGTATCTTTTTTGCTACAAAAAAACTGCAGTCACAAGTGTTGACATAAAAAAATAAAAGTAGCTTCAAGTACTTATGGATATCTAGTTACTTTAAAATAAATATAGAAGTATCATCTTTCTTCCTGAAAGAAATATTTTATTCACTTGGAATAAATCTTTGTTTCCTAGGCGTATTTTTATTTTTCCTACATATAGAATAATTTATCTCTTCAATGAGGCATTATACTGTAGTCTTTTGAAGACATTTTTCGTGAATATTAAGCATCTAAATCTAATCAAGTCTAAAATTCAGCTACGTGTAGCTCTATGAGCACAAGTAACAAATTTGAAGTTTTTACCATTGCCAACATGGCCCTCTTTTAGCCTCAGGCCACTTCACCCTAAGCCACTGGTAGACTTGGCATTTCGCAAATATAACCCACCTAACTGCTATGTCTTTGCATGTGCTTTTACTATAACCGAGAACGCTGGCTCACTTTTACTTGCTTCAGGTTTCTGCTCAAATTCTACCCTTTCAAAGAAGCCTTCTTTAACCACCTTACTCCCAAATATCATACTCTTAACTCCTTAATTTGCTTCTATTTGCTTTATACACCTAGCCATACCTGGGCTGTTTGTTTGTTTTCTGTCTTCCAATTACTACAGGAGAGCCAGAATTTTTCTGTTTTCTGTTTTATTTATCTTTTCTCCAGAACTAAGTGTTAGGTATATATTAAGTCTTTAATAAATATTAGTTGAATGAATTAATTAATGTTGAGACAGTCAGGTGAACAGGTGCAATCTTTGTAGAATTAAGGTCACAGTCTATATTCAACGTATGAGGGAGATTGGCATAGTCCTTTTAGTCTCTGTTGAGAGACTCGTTATTATTTTTAAAAGTTAAAATGTGAATAAAGAAGTATGTTATTGCAAGTATTAAATAAAATAATGTTTGAAAGTATTTGGCAGAATGCCAAATATTAAATGTTCAATAAATACAATGAACCTTCTTCCATCTGAATTCATCCTTTCCCTTTCTCTTCAGTCACAATGGAAATATTGGCTTTTGTCTAGTTTAAAACAATTCCTTCCATCTATACCTTAGCGTTTGATCTGCCCATGCCTTCTCAAGTGCAGCACACCATCTGCTATTCTTTTTCTTCCTCTCATCCTCAACTTCTTCTCTCTTTACACCCAGAAAGGGACCTTTATGATAATTTACACAAAGCCAAAATATTGTTTTGAAGAGTCACTTCATAAGAGGTGATTCGTTATCAGATGTTTGCATACTCACCTACCTGTCCTTCTTACAGTTTTACAGAATTACTTGTCATTTTCAGTGTCCAATACCCCATAATTTCTCTCATCTCTTTTTTTTTCTGTCCCAATTTCTTCCCAGAATGCCTTTACTCTTTGATGCTACCCAAGACACATACACATATATAGCCAAACATATATGTTAATCTAAAATGAGATTAGCTAATTTTAATTTGTACTTGAGATCTTGTCCTCTGCTTAGATTCCACTGTCTCTTTATGATGGCTCATGCTCACTGAGGCTAGTGTTTCCATAGTAGATGCTACATCTCCATCAACAACTCTCTCTCTCTCTTTCACACACACACATACACACACTTCTTCCCATCTCTCTCTCCCTTACCTCTCTGAATTATAATTGCTTATTTATGTTCATTTCCCCTACAACACTAAGCTCCTTGAGGATAAGTATTTTTTCATATTCATCAATAAAATTACCAGTCTGCATGGAAATTGACAGATAGTATCTAAGCAATATTCCCTTAACTTAAATTGATGAGTAGAATCATTAGAAAGTTACAATTTGGTTCTGGTAGTACTGAAATCTGTAGGGCCAATGAACCAGTTTCTGCTGAATTTACATCAGTGTGCTAGTCAAAGACAAATGTGTTCAAGTGCAGCATTTCTTAGTTTAACATTTATTGCATATTGCTGTTTATTTCACATTAGAGAGAAAAATTACTGAAAAATGCTCTAGTGTAATAGAGGCAATTTAGTACTAATATTTATAGTGGCAATATTGACAATATTGTCTATTATATGTATAGATTTTTATAATTTTAAGATCCCTTCATACATCTCAAGGAAATATCTTAAGCCAGTTTCTAAAAAAATATTGAAGACCTGGGTGAAATCTAAGACTTCGACTATATCTTTTGGATATTTCTAACTATACAGCAGTTTGGCCTCATATAAGACAATAGCTGATGATAAAAAATTTCCAACTTTATGCTGACTACTTGGCATCAAATCAATGTACTCTAACAAATACAATAACATATTTGTGTTCAAGTATACGTAGGATATATGACAAAAGAAAGTTTCAGTTAACTCTTCCTCCCATCCCCGAGTTAGAAATAAATGCTTAGTTATAAGATTCTGTGTTCTGGATGGAAATGGTACTCTCTCTCTCTTAGCTTTTAATTGACACAGTTTCTTTCAGAGCTCTCCATCATTATTGACAGGAATGTTCTCCCAGGTTAATTGCTCAGCAGCACATTAAGATTGATTGGATTGCTAGGGCAGGTCTGAAATGCATTGGCAGAAAAGAGTGGTACTGGTGATGGTGGTGGTGATGTATAATAATCTCTGTCTCATGCTGATGACACAAATGAATGGCTTATTTAGGATTTTTCAGAAAAAAATACATTGATTATTTACCTAAATTTTTGCTTTTTATCCAGCTATGCTGATGGAGAGTAGTAAAACCTTTCAAGGGTGAACCCAATAGTTTTTAAAAAAATTCTCTCAGACTATTCCCATAAAACTCCAATAACTGTAGTCAATCAGCAGGAAAAATGAGTAATTTATTTGACATATAAATATGACAAACCAATGGGTCAATTGCATATTTCCATGTTGGGTTTTTAAATATAAGTAGGCAACCCCTAGATTAAGGAAAGGAATTTTAAAGTGGGACACTGGGAGTGCTCAGTTTTTAGCTGTATAAGATCATTTTCTAACATGAAGGAAACTAGAGTAATAAAGAATATATTTTCATGAGATCTGTGTTCTTAAACTGGTTTTACCAGAAAGCATTTGAATCACATGGGTACCTAGAGTGTTTCTGCAAGCATGTAACGAGGGCGTAGGTCTGAATCGGTAGTTATTGACATACTGAAATCATCTAAGGATCTTTTTTAATGTTGTTTCTTGGGTCATCCCCCCAGAAATACTGATTTCATTTGTCTAGGGCAATTGTTTTAAAACTTTAGTCTGAAAATCAGAATCACCTGGAAAATTTGGTAAACAAAGCCTCAAGCCCTATCCTGCCCTGCTAAAGGAGCTTAGGCCTTTGTGGTCTTGATGTACTCTCCAGGAGATTCTGAAAACATCAGAGTTTGAAATCACTGAATGACAATTCAGCATCACAAGTTTTTAAAGCTCTCCTGGTGATAATTCTTAGATGCAGCCAAGGTTGGGAACCATTGATTAAAATAATACTTAGGATCCTTCCATGTCTAGCAGGAATAATCAAAATTGCTAATTTTTCTTAAACATTTATTGTATATAAGGCTTTGTACTAAGTATTACCTCATTAAATAATCACTAGACTCTGTGAAGTAGGTAATAATAATATGACTTTGGATATAAGAGACATGGAAGTTGGATAATTAAGCCAAGTCCACATGTGTGGGAAGTGGTAGATTGGAACCCAAACTGTCTTACCTCAAAGGTCATATAATTAATAACTATTACCAATAATCGTTTGGGAACTATAGCAGAAATTAAAAACTCTTAAAGTTGGGAACTTTAAAAATGTACCTGACTTGTAAGTATGACAACAAAGGGATAGTTTTTTTTTTTTAAATAAACGAAGAACATAAGAAAAAGAGTGTTCATTAATTAAAAGGAAAGAGAACTGACAGTGAGAATCAGATTGGATTTCAATTATTTTATTTATTCCAGAAAGAAAATTGTAAATTGCTTCTACTGTTAGTATTTGAAGTGAGAAGAGTTTCAGATAGAGGTATTTTGCTGTAGTTATATTGAGGGGAAAGGTTGCAAGCATTTCAGAGGAAAGAAGAAATTTGTATACTTCTTTGAAATTGTTCCAAATGTTAATAATACAACGATTTAAAAAGGGGAAAAAAGCAGTTTATACTGTATAACACTTCCTTTTCTCTCCTTTCCTGTTTGGAAAGATACCAGCTCAATGCCTTCGTATGCATAGAAAATGCTTTGGCCACTGCCATTAGTCACGCTTGTGTATGTAAAGAGGAGAGAGCATGTGTTGGTCAAGCATGTTTTCAGTACTACACAGAGGGATGTAGTGTTTAGGAGACTGCCTTGTTCCTCTCAAGACACAGCCTTTCTCAGGTTTTATGCATGGGCCACATATGGGCAGAGTGCCAATACTGAAAAGTTGGAGGAAGAGACATTTTCTATCATTAAAAAAGAAAGAAAAAAAGAAACCCATGAAGAGATGCCAAGGGTCTTTTTGCACATTTTTAATTCATCCCGCTTAGAGAAGGAGGCACTTGCACATTTCATGGACTCTTGTTACCAGTGAACAAAGTGAGCATTTATTTTCATTGACGATATTTACCAAATGCTATCTATACTAAACATTCACTGCAGAGAGTATTGTATTTCTAACATTTTGGAGAGTCTGGAGATGGTTCTTGATTCTGATACTTTAGTATTCATTATATTATATGCATAAAATGTACGTATTCAATTATTGTATGATTGAGTGTGTGCACAAAATAGAACAAGCTATTCTAAATATATTTATATTTATATTTCAAATAATGAATGGTACAGTGGTAACTCTCACAAAGTATAATTCTAGAATTATTTTTAACAGTGAGTAAGTGACATTTGATCTTTAAGCAATACGGTAATATAAAAAGGTACAGGAAAAAATACATGTCTATATTGTTGCTCTGAAATTCTCTTGGCTTCTCAAAAACATTCCACATTGCAGGAAAATACTAATAAGGGAAGGCAAATAAAAATTGAATTTGGATTTTAGTATTAAATATGCCTAATTTCTGTGGAATAATAATGATACAACATGTTTTAAAATGTTTTGGTAATTGAGCTGTGTTCTACTGGAAGTGGCAGAAAGGCATAATTTCAGGCAGGCACTGACAGTAGAAACTACTGAAGATAACCAAAGGTTTGTAATAGAAAAGGTGCTTCAATCTTGTTTTTCATAAAAGTTAATAATTCTTTAATATCAAATTTCCAATCACCTCTTTTTTAAACTTATTATCATGACATTGGTTAATGAAATCAAAAAAGTTTCACGTATACATACAATTCAACAGTAAGTCATATATATATCACATTGTGTGTTTACTGCTCATAGTTAGATTTCCGTCACCACATATTTGACCCTTTCTACCTCGTCTAACTCCCTCCTCTCCCTGCCAACTGTGGCCAGCTAGTTCAGTCATGGCAAAAGCTGGCCTTGATTTCCAGCTAGGACCCCTCCTGAGGATCTTATTCACATAAGCAGCAGCAACATGGGATACTAGTTGAAGGAAGATCTTCAAGAGGATACATTGTGCATTCTATCTGCTATGGGAAAGATCCACACAATATTTAATCCTGTGTCAAGGCAGGAGAGTGAATCGGTCCTAATATTGGCTGTTCACCAAGATCCAATTTTTCAGCAATGCTCACACACACCCTTCCGGGCAACTTCGGCGGGTCACATCCCTTATCTTTGGAAGCTCCACCATGGGATTTGTTGTCAACAAGCTCTGAGAATCAGCCAGGAACCACCAAACAGCGTTTCTCAGAGGACCGAGACAGGAGGAGGTGAAGAGGAAAGCTCAGGGGCAGTGGGGATCAGCACAGGGAGGGAGGCGGGTGCACGGCGAGGGGAAGGCTCAGGATAGGTCTGACTCCTGACTGGCTGAGAAGATTTTGGAAAAAGTCACAGCTCCAGAGCACCAGTCAGGAGCTGTCCAACTTTTCAGCAGCTTCGGGATCAGGCTTCTGGTGCCCTGGACTGAGAAGGTAGCTATCTCTGCCGCTGCTGCTGTTTCTACACCACCACCGTTAACAATTCCAGCTCTCGCCACAGCGCCCAAAGGAAGAAAGAAGAAAGGGAGTAAAGTGGTACCGACCATTGGCGAAGCCGCGCACTGCATCTACAAGTCTTGGTGACTAGGAGAGCCCAGAGCACGTCCCTGCCACAACCACTGTGGAGGGAGCCCTGTTACGGTCTGTGACCCCTCCTGCTAGCAGAGCCCCCTCTCGGTCGCCTGAAGCCTCTGAGCTTCTGAGCCTCTGGTAGCTTCAAGTGGGAAGCTGAGCCCAGCCTGTGCTCAGCTCCAGAAGCGGCGGGCGGCGGCAGCAGCAGCATCGGGGAGGCGCTCGGACCAGAACCAGCGTGCTGGACCCGGCTCGGCAGCAAGGCACGGAGCCGCGAACCAGGATGGAGGCGGAGAGTAGCAGCATGCCGACCCGGACGGGCGGCGGCGAGGGCAGCGACAGTGCTGGCGGGTCCACGCTCAAAGCACCTAAGCACCTCTGGAGACACGAGCAGCACCACCAGTACCCGCTCCGGCAGTCTCAGTTCCGCCTCCTGCACCCCCATCACCACCTGCCTCCACCGCCGCCACCGCCCTCGCCCCAGCCCCAGCCCCAGCCCCAGTGCCCGCTGCAGCCACCTCCGCCACCCCCCTTGCCGCCACCCCCACCGCCCGGGGCAGCTCGCAACCGCTACGCCTCCAGCGGGGCCACTGGCCGCGTCCGGCATCGTGGCTACTCGGACACAGAGCGCTACCTGTACTGCCGCGCCATGGACCGCACCTCCTACGCGGTGGAGACTGGCCACCGGCCTGGCCTGAAGAAATCCAGGATGTCCTGGCCCTCGTCGTTCCAGGGACTCAGGCGGTGAGTGGAGAGCGCCCCCTCCCCCATTCAGGCAAGGGGTCACCTCCCCAGTTCTCAAATTCTGCTGTTGGTCTATTTATCATCAGCAATCCTGGACTCAGGGTCAAATTCTATTCTGGGTATGGGGGAGGATGAGCAGGGGCGTGTCTGTCCATGCTGGAGAGGTTACTATTCAGGTATAAGAGACCCTGAAAGTACTGCATAAATGTTAAGTGTGTGTGTGTGTGTGTGTGTGTGTGAGAGAGAGAGAGAGAGAGAGAGAGAGAGAGAGAGAGAGAGAGAGAAGAGAGGAAGAGAGAGGAGAGAGGTTCCCAGTTATCTATACCACCCACCACCCTCCTCCCCACCCACTTCCATTCCACACCCTGGCGGTTGAGACCAAACAGGCGAATTCAGTTGGCTCTGGTGGAGGAGGAAGGGAAGCGTGAAAGGAGAGAGGGAGGGTTAAGCCAGGGAAATACCCAGTAATCTGGAAAGTCGCCCCAGAGTAAAGGGGGTTGGAGGGGCAGATCCGACTGGGGAGATGGGCGGGGTATGGGTGAGATGGCTTCATCCCAGCATTGTGGCTTAGAAGCCAGGGAACAACTAGAGTTTCTCTTTGTCAAGTTGGAAAGTAAATTGAACAGTGAAAGGAGAGAACAACACGTGGGTGACTTGGAGAGTTTGGCGCAAAATGTTCAGCTTTCCTTATGAGTGAGGAGGGGTGGAAAGAGGGAGCAGGGAGTTGTGGGAGTTACACTATGCCAGTGTGTGGTGTGTATGGAGTCGTCCCTGCAAAATCTCAGAAAGAAAGCATCTCATTTTAGCAGCAGGCAAGATGCAGAGATTTGATTATAGTGATTTCTTCCTAACATAAAGTGCCCTGGAAGATGGGGCAAGGAAGCTGCCTGTCATCCGGAGTTTTAATAGATGCCCACCGCTCCTTTTCCAAGGAAATGAGTAGTGTAAAGGACCAATTACAGCTGCTTTGAGCAATCAGCACCAAATTCTTAACTCTGGCATGGAGGTGGAAGTTGGGCCCACATTCAGTCCCTTTCCTTGCAATCTATAAACAGCTCCTTTCTTCCCTGTCCTGGGCCCTCTAAGCCAAGAATTTTTTCCTGAACACACGTGTGTGTGCATGTGCAGATGCGCGCGCGGGCGCGCAAGCATATTCTCATTCATTCTCTCTCTCTCTCTCTCTCTCTCTCTCTCTCTCTCTCTCTCTCTCTCTCTCTCTCTCTCTCTCTCTCTCTCTCCTAAGGTTTCAGGAGCCTAATGGCAAAGTAGAGCTGTCATCATCTAAGATTAGATGTAGACAGGCATTGATGGGCTACATGTCCAAGCCACATATTTGAATGATGGGTAATTGTAAATTATAGATCAGGGCTGGGTATGCAAGCAGGAAAACCTTGGGCTGAGATTGGGCTGAGTTGATTGGATTTATCAGGAAATCTTAATAGTGTTCAAATGTGGGTTTTCTTTTCTTTTCCTTCCTTCCTTCCTTCCTTCCTTCCTTCCTTCCTTCCTTCCTTCCTTCCTTCCTTCCTTCCTCTTTCTTTCTTTCTTTCTTTCTTTCTTTCTTTCTTTCTTTCTTTCTTTCTTTCTTTCTTTCTTTCTTTCTTTCTTCTTTCTTTCCCTTTATTCTTTTCCTTTCCTTTCCTTTCCTTTCCTTTCCTTTCCTTTCCTTTCCTTTCCTTTCCTTTCCTTTCCTTTTTTTCCTCTTTTCAGTTTTTATGAGCCTGTATTACTTTGTGTTATATACACTATGATCAGAGGAAATTCAGCCAAATAGAATACCCCAAACCTTGTACACATGCTTCTCACACCCTTTGCCGTCTTTGTACTCCTTGATCCTGGACATTGTTCATAGTAAGGCCATTGTACCCGTTAGATACAAAGAATGAGGACTATAGTTAATATCAATCCAGATTAATTGAATATGGGTATAATTTGCAGACATTCATAAATTAACATGCAAGTTTCATTTTTACAGCCCAGAGTGCTAACACCCGCATCCAGTTTTACCCTTTGTTGAAGAAGTGATTTGAACACTATGTATGTGGGTCTCCAATGATGGAATAAGGCAAGCATGGTACTTTGTATATTTGATCTATTAATAAAAAGCTTTGTGAGACTGAGCCATTAAAATAAGTAAGAACCTTAAGAAAGAGCAAGAGTTTTGGCTTAATCTATGAGTTGGTTGAATTCGTGGTGTCTCTTAACTAACTTCATTTTTAAATAAAACACAATGTATTTGAGAGGGTAAAGGGGGGAAATACGATAATTGGAATAAAGGTATCACATGATTGATTTGAATTTATTTTTTGCTGTGTGCTCTACACTGATTAATTGTTCTATTCAAAGTTTGTTATTTGAAAGGTTCACAGAAAACTAAGATGTATAATATTTACACATAGCTTCCACTGTGTCTTATCTGATAAATCGTTGTTATTCCATTTAAGCATACTTGGCCTTAAAATTCTTTACATCACTTATGTCTTTCCCAAATACTCCTACATTTCATGTCAAGCTTTTCCTTAATAGAGTTGCTTTTGCAAATAAATGCATTTTTAAGGAGTGCATGGGTATTTCATTCTTTAAAGAGAATGGTAGCAATGCTTTAAAATTATCAAAAAATTCACACTTATTTGAACCCATTAACAACACTGAGATAAAATAATATTGCCTCCATTTTATAGTTAAGAACAGTGAGCCCTAAGGAATGTGAGTAACTTGTTTGGTAGGACGTCGACTGTGAGTGCCAGAGCTGAGACAGAAACCTAGGTCTCCTGCCTCAACAAAGGCAATGGGAGCTCCTAAAATAAAGGAGTGCAGAATCTAAGCATGTAGATCGCATCAAGAGATCTATAAAACCAAAGGTGAAGTTGATATTGATTGATACCACAGGATGTAAAGTCCAAATGAACCAAAACTGAGATATGGGTTAAATCTTTTTTTTTTTTTTTTAATGACAGATAGCATAGACTCCAAAAGCAATGAGAAATCTTAACCTTTATTTTTAAATTTGGAAATCCTAGCTGTTACACTGGTGTTAACTATCACAAAAGAGGCAAACCAGTGTATTCATTGACTTTGTACAATCCGTATAATATAATAATAAATACGAGTGCTTAGAGAATAAAAGCGAATCAGAACACTGCACATTGTTTTCAATGATCTTTTAAAAGGAAACAAAAGTGTGAGACATGCAAAGTGTCTGTGTGTGTGGCGGGGGTACATGTGTGCCATCATCTAAATGAAGGGCTTAAATTGTAAAGTTAATGTCTCTGAAAAAAGCCTCATGGATGGATGGATGGATGGTTTCTTTTAAAAGGCTATTTTTAGCATGTATTTGCAGATGTTACCTTAACTGAAATTTTGAGAATTAGTTACAGTATGTGAAGCTGTGGGAAAGAGGTATACCTGGTTAATGAAGTTTGTCTAAATAGGAAGGAGGCAATCCTCAGACATTTCAGAGTCAATTCTTTTTGATTTCGTGGAAAATGTAGTTATATTAAATAAATTTTGTATTAAGTTATATCTAATAAGGTAGATTTATCTATTAATCTCAATGTAGAAGGGATTTGAAATAATAGAATTACCAGGTGATTGAGTTTCTATGTTACCAAGATAACCAAATGAAATATTAAAAGTTTAAAAATCCTTTAAGAAACATATATATATCGAATTAATCATTTTAATTGATATTCCTCAAAATGTAACAATTGTTTAACTGAACTGATAAATGAGTTAAGTATTTCTTTGACTTCTTTTTACACAACAAAATATTTTCCTTATTAGTAAGGTGCTTTTGTAAATCTGCTGCAGGAGCTATATGTTCTTAATAACAAATTAATTCTCAGTATCATTAATCATCAGGAAAATGTAGGTCAGAACCACAATGATATATCACCATGTACCTTTTAGAATGGCTATTATCAAAAAGACAAGAAATAACAAGTGTTGGTGAAAATACAGAGAAAAGGGAACCCGTGCACATTGTAGATGGGAATGTAAATTGGTGCAGTCACTATGAAAAACAGTATGGAGATTCATCAAAAAATTAAAAATACAACTACCACATATTCCAGCTATCCCACTTCTGGGTATTTATCTAAAGAAAACAAAAACATTAACTTGGAAAGATATATGCATTCTTGTGATCATTGAAACAATATTTATAATAGACAAGATATGGAAACAACCTTGTGTCCATTGATGGAGAATGAACACTTAGGTCATTTCTATATACATAAATGAAATTTTTTTAATAAAAAAGAATGAAATCTTGCCATTTCTGACAACCTGGATGAATCTTGGTAACAGTATGCTAAGTGAAATAAGTCAGACTGATAAAGACAAATACCGTATGATTTCATTTATATGTGAATCTGACAAAACAAAAACAAAACAAAACAAAACACTGAAACCCTAAGCTTATAGATACAAAAACAAAACGAAAACAAAAAGGAAAATAAAACAAGCTCATATATACAATGAAATTGGTGGTTGCCAGAGGTGGAGAGGGTAGGTGGAGAAATAGGTGAACTGTTTTTTTTTTTTTAATTTAATTAAAAAAATTAAGTTGGAAATTCAAATAGCATAGATTATTCCTTAGGTACTATAAAAACATTCTAAATGACAGAGGTGTCATTATCAAGAAGACTACATTTGATTTAGGTATTTTACAAGGAAAAAGGCACTCAATACAAATTGCACTCAGTATAAATCCCAGGTATATTATAAAACATTTATTTGACATTCACCTTTTAAATACATTAACATAATAAATTAAATGAAAGATTAATTATATTGTAATATTTAAATACTAAAAAAAATAAGATTTTTACTTTTCTACTCTGGGTTATAAAAACATTTTTCCGTTGTTTTTCATTGATTTTATAAAAGATTTTTAATGTATTTTTCTATTAAAGGATGCAGTGGTAATTTATGTTCATGTGCAAAATAACTGATTGGTCATTTAAACTGTCTACATGAATGAATCTAAGACTTTGGATTTTAGGACAGTAACTTTTAAAAAAAAATATTCGATAACTGAAATAAGTTTGCCACCTTTAAGTTTAATAAATAAGGCCATTAAAGATATTTACATAGCAAAAATTATAGCAAAATTCACAGTTTTACATATCCTGCATATTACCATAATACTTTCTAAAAAGTCTATTTTATTACTGATTTTATCATTTCTGTGTGTCCTGAAACACTGTTGCATCGAAAAAAAATATCATGGACCTATCACCTTCTTACATTTTTTATTCTGAAATTATGTGCCTCCTATGTTTTATGAGGGTGGAAAATTGGGGGAAGGAGAAGGTAGAAGGGAGAGATAAGAACCTGTCTTCCAAGCATGGGGTGTGTGTGTGTGTGTGTGTGTGTGTGTGTGTGTGCCCTTTTCTCGTTTTGATTTGGACCATCTTGGTTCAGTTGCCCACTTATAGAGGAATATTAGGGAAATAGCCAACTATGCTCACAAGAGAGATTTCTCTGAAACTATATTAACATGACTGAATGTCAAGATGGGAAGAGACTTATATTTAAGCTAACTTATCCCACCACTGCTGATCTTTTATACTTGGAAACATGTTCTGAGGGGTTAATTTACTTAACACAATAGTTTACTGACAGAATGAGAACTACAATTTATATATTCCATATCTCCTGACAATTACTTTACATTTCTCATTGTGTCTGTATTTTAACAATTACTGTCCCCACTTTCCAGGCTATAGCCTGAAGCCAAAAGTTTGAAAATTACTTTTCAAAAACATTTTTGAATAAACGGGGTATTTAAATTGGTGAGAGAGACTACTTCAGAAAAGAAAATATTTTCTCTTTTATAAATTTGGATACATTCATACATACACATGCATACAATGATGAGTTTGACATTAATTTCTACCTCTAAGCTATAATGTGTATTTAAAATGATATCCTGGGAAGATATCATATAGATATCATATAGAATAATAATGTAAAAAGACTAAACTCTGTTAGCAGCTTTTGGTAGTTAAAAGCCTCAAGTCTAACATTGGTAAAATTATGTCCCTCTCATAACTTATTATCCATCTACCTACACGTTTAAAAATATACAATACATGAATCTATAACATGAGTGCTGCTAGTCCTCATGCATAGCAGGAATGTTGCTAAGGGATTATATCAAATAGCACTATATTATATTTCAAAAGATGTGGTTATTTTTACCCTGAGGAACATTTTTCTACATTTAAAAATAGGAAATCTAATCTTTCCCAAACATGAGGGTAGTTCATGTTATTTTTAAAAAATTCATCAGCTAAATTAATTTGACCCCATACACATGCATGCATACCACCATCACCATCACCATGACCTTCACCACACCACTTTGGGCATTAAATGAGAAATAAAATATGCTTTGTCATCTAAGTAAGCATTTATAGTTACTGTATTAATCAGTGTCAGTATGTAGTATCACCATTCATCTAGTAATGTCAAGCCAGTGGTATCCTTATGCTCTTCTTCTTTCATTCCCAGCATTGTTTGATTCTATCCAGAAATATCTCTTGTATTTTCCCTTTGCCACTTCCCTAGTTCAAGTCTTAATATCCGTCCTATAAACAGTTGCAAGAGCCTTCTAAGTGGTCTCAAGCTCCAATCTCTCCTGACGCCAAGCTATTTTGCACTCCAGGCTACCCAATCTTATCATCCCCTTGTCTGAAAGCCTTGAATGATTTATTTTTGCCTGCAAGATAAAATCTAAATTTCTTAGTCTGACTCTTCAAAATGTTAGCCCAGTCTCTCTTCTCACAGAATGTCTTGCTGTTCATCCCCTTCAATAAACCCTGTGAAATCACCACATGCAACTTTTTGCCATGTGCTGAGCTCTCTTTCTTTCTGAAACTATTTCTTCTTTCTAGACTGCTTTCCCTATGTTCTACCTATGCCACACCATCCTTACCTGTTTGGAAAACTTGAAAATCTTTTTAAACTTAATTCATATGTTACCACTTTTGTGGGTAGCCTTACAAACAGAGGAATATTTTTTTTTCTTCTGGGCTTTCATATTGCATTATATATATATCTATACTCTAGTGGTTACCAGTTGCAATTTTATATCTGTCTTCCCTATTAAGTACATTTAGCATCTTGTGGTTTATATAGGTCCTTAATAAATGATGAGCTTTTAAATATGGAAATAATAATAATGAAACCTTGTCTTTTCAGTTTGTGCTCTCATACAGGATGTATCTGAGTTCCTTAATAATCTCTGTGGAATAAACAGAGCCAGTGATATTTTGCTTATTTTGTAGGTGATCAAAAGGAATACTGACTCTCAGAGATATAGATAGATATACATGTTCAAAGATAGAACTCAGACTTGAGCCTTCAAACTCCTAGTCTGGTGAGCCTTTCATCACACTGTGGTTAGTATAAGAAAAGACAAAGACCATCATTTGACTAAGAATATGAAGACAGAGAGAAATTTTGATTATAAAAAAAAGATAGCAGTTTGGATCCAGCTTGAAAGAAAATAATATCAGGATGAAAATAATTTTGATGGAATAAAGTGTCTTTTACTTAGATTCCTTCACATGGTAAATTTTTAACTTTGGGTTCCATTACATTTCAGGGCAGGTGTGCTTTTTGGGGAGAGCATTTATTAGATTCTCAACAAGTCCTGTTTAAGTGAACTAAGTCATTGGCTAATTCACTAAGGGAACAATTTTGAGAATGTTGTATACCAATGGAGTAACATTTTCAGTGGAATCCTGAAAGTAAGTAATTTGAACTGGAATTTTAGAAAAACGCAATATTTCTGACAGAGAAGACCACAATCTTATTTTAAAATGACATATTTCCTGTGAGAATTAATTGACTTAAAATTTGATTTAATATATGTATAAGAATAGTAAAGAAGATTTTAAAAAAGGAAAAATAAAAAAGATGTTTTTCATCCCTAATATATCAGAACATATCATACAGTCTTTTAACTCAAACAGTGTGATATTAATTTGGGAATAAACTGATATTTTGTTGGAACTGAATAAAGGGTCAAACATGAGACCTCTATATATAAAAATTTAGGTTTTAATAAGGGCAGTATTCCAACTCAGTGAGACTAGGATTATTATTCAAATATAATGTTTATTAGTTCATTAAAATAAGATCCTTACCTCACACCATAATAGAATGCACTTGAAATCAATAATAAAACACTAAAAACAATAAAAACAGACAAAGGACATAGGCAATTCAAAAAGGAAAAAAACAATGACAATACACATATGAAAATATTGTCTACCTTATGAACAGACAAAAGTAAAAATTAAAACAGTAACGTAATTTAATTTTTTATCTATAATTTTTGAAAAATATTAAAAGATGACTAATTCAAAAGAATTGGAGAAGGTGTAGGGAAGTAGGCACTTTCATATATATGTGTGTGTGTGTGCATATATATTATATATTTATATATATATATATATATATATATATGTATTTTTAAATGGAAAGTGTAAATGAAGGAAACCTTGGTGGATAAGCAAATAATATGTACCAAAATATTACGCATGCATACCTTTGACCCAGCAATTCCAGCTTAGGAACCAAGACTAAGAATATTGAATAAGTGAGTGGAGAAGTATTATATTACAATATTGTATGTAATAGTAAATATCTAGAGAATATTTAAATATTTTTCAATAGAGAATTGGTAAAATAAATCATGTCATTTCTACTACAAAGGACTACTAGATAAAGATTAAAAGATATCTACATATATTGAAATGTAATTATAAACTCTAGGAGTTATGTAAAAAATAATTAAACTAGATCACAGAATATGGTACCATTTACTTCTATATTCATGCATACTTATATTTACACATATGTGGTTATTTCTATATATGTGTGTGCCTATGTTTATCAATATATGTATATTCATGTTATGGTATAGGTAACATATATATATATATATATATATATATATAATATTATTGTATTATATACAACATTACTATATTAGAAAATGCACTGAAGTGTAATAGGTGTGAGAAGAAAGGATATTTAAGAGAGGTCTTTGATATACTGTTTTATCTTCTCTGATTTTCTTTAAAATGACCATATGTTACTATTTTATTTAGCAAATGTCATATATTTTCTCCTTTGGTAAAAAAAGTAATATTTTCCACCTATTAGCTTAACACATTTTATTCGTATCCCACTGTTCTCTCTCAAAAGCAAAGGATTGTGTCTTAAAACTGTAGTACAATAAGGTAAAATAAGGACATCAAAGGGAAGAGAATAGTAAAAGCATGAAAATAGTGTAAGACATGGAAGTAAAAACACATGCCATTGGTTCCTCAGTAATTGCTAGAAGTAAGTCACATACTTGGCTCTGAAGTTGCTATATATATAATTTTTGACCTGGGTGGTTTCTATAACTACAGTCCTCAAGCAAATCCAATTTGACTAATCCTCAAGCTTGCCTCAGAATTCTAGGATACCTCAGATCACACAGGGTCACCTTTTTTGAGACATGAGGATGGAACCAAAGGAATAAGAAAACTTAGTCTTGGTATCCAGCCCTCTGAATTTCAACATGATTACCTACTTCTCTAGATTTTTCATAGATTATCCACTTTCAGTTGAATGTTTCAAGATAAATTAGTTAAAAATGTAGTCCTAGTAAAACACATGAGATGGCCTGCTTAAATGTAGACCACTTAAATGCTAGAAATTATTTACCCAAAATGAAGTTGATGTTTTGTAGTGATTTATTCGCAACCTTTCTCTCTGAAAGTGCTTAGAGAAGCACACTCTTTGCCTGTTAAGATTGCTTCAAATTCATAGCAATACTATGCTTGTTTTCCTATTGCTATTATTATTTACCCAGTATGCAGGTATGCTTCCAACTCATTAGAAGCAACTTAAAATCATTACGCTGTAAGGTGAGAGTTTAGAGCCCTCTATGCATTTTATTTTTGTTGTTTAACCACCACTAGGAATCATTCCTACCACCTAGAGTGTATCAGCTATTCTGAGGTTCTCTATTCATCATGGGGGTTTCTACTACAGATCCTGAAGCAAGACCACCAAACACTGAGAAATACACTGTGTTGTTCTCAGATTTTTTGAGAAGTAATAAAGAGTATGAGGACGATTCTCACGTACAATATGGGTCTAAGAAACCATTATTTACATTAGCAGCTTAGAAGTTTCCATATACGTTAACTGAAATATCCAATAAGTCAATAGACCCACCATTTATGGGATATAGAAAATTCTCAATGGTTTCGGTAGACTAGGACCATCTTTTCATCTACGTCTCTTCTCACATATGGCCTCTGTACATAGTGTTTACTTTGCCTGAGATACTCTTTCCTCCCCATCATTATCTTTGAAAATACCTATTCATACTTCAGGTCTTAACTCAAAAATCACTTTTTTGATGTCATAATACCTTATAGTTCTTTTCTTAAAATCACATTCATGTATTTTAAAATTGTATGTTTAATTGTGTCATTATTTGATTAATGCCAATTTCATCCACCTGTGAAAGCAAGACCCCTGTCGATTTTGTTAACATTCAAACACAGTACTTGCACATTGTTTCCATTTAAAGATTTAAATAAATAAATGAGCCTCAATTAATCAAATTTATATGGCTAGGAACTATTAAAAGAGAGCAGAAACAGTTGCAGTTCAGAAAACCTTTAACACACAATTTATTTAGTTCAAGAGTTAAGAAGTTATTTTCTTTATTTGATGTGAAAGACATCAAATAAATTTGAGTTTTAGCAGATTTAAGTATCACTTCTGGAAAGAAGCCTGCAGGACTGGAAGATATAATATTTCTTCATAAATATTTTGAAATATTATTATTTAAAATATTTAAAATATTTCTTAGTAAAGAAATAGCATCATGACTGTTGAGATTACGATATTATAGAAATATTTTTAAGGGGCTAGTAAATAAAAATGAGAATAAAGGCATTAGATACTAAATTTAATCCTGTTTTATAATTTTTTATAGTTATTTAATTTATTTTAGTGTCAATGGTTTATATATAATTTAAAATTTGTAAATGAATTATAAGTATTCTGCCTAAAATTCATAATGTTTAATCTTGTTCAAATGTAAAGTGTTCATAACTTCTCAGCATCTGGTAGTTTTTTGTGAACGTAGAACCCAAGAGTAACAATAAATGAATTTCTTGCCTGAGTATAAAATAACTAATTTAAATAATCTAAGAACTTTAACAATTATAGGATAAATAAGAATAAAGTACAAGTAAAATAACCATTATTCTGATAAAATAGAACTTGAATTTCATAAACATTGTCTTATGCTTTTTATATTAATTTTACATCTGCTGTAGCAAGTCATAAAAACTGTTAGATGAGTCATTTCTGTTGATGTGAAATATTTTATGAACTAAAGTCACAAAGGCATGCAATAAAAATCATTAATAATAGGTCATATAAATATTTAATAATCACATTATTGTAATATTTCCAGAAAAAAAAATCTACTTAGGGAAACAATTTTGTGTTGTTTTTTTTTTTAATGCCAACCTTGATATAGAGTGCCTAGATTCAACTGTATTACAATTCACCCTCCAGTGGAATGCTATTCAATTTTCTGTGAGTTCAAATAAAATGATTGTGTATCTCATTAATTAAATATGAGATGGAGAAAAAAATAATATTCTTTCTGGTATAACATATATCAAAATGTACTTTTTAAAAAAACATCTCTACTTCCTTAGCTAGCTCCAAGACACAAGTATAAGAGCAATTGAAGTAATGACCACTCACCTGGTTGATCAACTTTGCCAGGCGAGTTCAATGTAATATTTCTCCAGAGACTTTTAAAAAAAATTAATTAATCAAATTAGATTACTGAATTGACAATATTGAATCAGATACTCCTTTCAATGTCTGTCACAACATTTATTAAAATTCACAAAAAATTTTAGAAGTGTTTGAACCCATCAAGAAGCTATTGAGGATACAGCAAGTCTATAAAACACAATAGCGTAGACCAGCATTGGCCCTCAACCAGTCTGGCAATCCATTTATTGCTTTTGCTGCTGCTTGGTGTCTAAGTATTTGTTTTAAATATTTGATGTAGTTAATTAATGAGTATTTTGGATCTTCTGTCTATTATAAAAGTCTGCTTATAAAAATATGCAAACAAATCACAAACAATAGAAGATCAAACTGAAATATAGTAAATGTCTTCTCAAATGCTCACTACTAGTTTGTTTACCAGGATATCATTCCCATCTGGTTTTTATTAAATAATAGGAATTGTTAGGTATTATAGCTAAAGGTAAGAGTATCTAATGATTAGTATTTTCTAAGATACCAACCTGAGAGTGGTTCAATATACATGGAGTTGAGGCTGTGTGGTGTTGAGCTATCAGGGAGAAAAGATCAGAATTTACTAAAGATTTCTCAACTTTCTTCTAAAGATGTTAGAGAGGCTCGAATTTTCAGCAGGAAAATTATGTGTTTAGCTTTGAATTTTTTAAAGCTTATACTGACAGATACGTGGAGCATGGAGTGGGAGAAATTGGAGGTGTGATTTAGGTGTTTATTGCAGCAAACTAGATAAGGCTCTGGCAGTAAGAATTTTGTAAATAAATATGATATGACTTTTTTAATGCTATTAGATAAAATGATAATTAAGTGAAATGTTTTTCTGAAAACAATGTGATTAAATGTCGTATTCTGAATACCTAAGGTAAATTTAAAATTTTGTAATTTTGCTTTCCTGCTATCATGCTAATTTTTAGCTTGTTTAGATCTGGGAAGATTGAAATATTAGTTAAGACAGTCTTAAAATACTTGTCTGCAGATGAAATTTGCAGTGTTGTTGTTTTAGATAGATCACTTGTGCCATTACATTATGCATAACAAATGCTTTTTGATGGTGAATACTTAGGTGGATATATTTCATTCCAGGCCACCATTAATTAATTGTGTTAATTTGGTCAAATTGGTTTTCTCAACTCATTTGAGAAGAGTGACATTATAAAGCTAGTGAACTTTCTATTTCTATAGTATGTGTGTTTCTTTCACTCCCTTCCTCTCTCTCTCTCACCCTCCAACTAGGAATCAACTACAACAGTCTTTTCAGCTTTGGTTTTCTAATCTCAATTAATTCTGTAGCTATGTATTCCAGGAAATCCTTCAAACATGTGTGTGTGTGCACGTATGTGTATTTGAAAACTACCATTCTTTTACTTCGTGCTTAAAATCTTTTGAAAACTTACCTAAGCTTTTTCTTGCTTCTCATTGCTTATATTTTACTTTACTTTTCTTTGTTCTTTGCTTGTCTTTCTTTTCTTTTATCTTTTTCTTTTAAACCAGTAAGTTGGTATTTTATTACTTCTTGATTACCCAAACCTTTTTTTTTTATAAAGGTAAAATTAGTAAATAACATTATATAAGTTTCAGGTGTACATTAAAATTCAACATCTGTATAAATTACAAAGTGATCACCACCAAATTCTAGTTACTGTCTTTAACCATGAAATTGACCCCCTTTACTAATTTTGATCACCTCCCAACCCCTTCCCTTCTGGTAACCACCAATGTGTTTTCTGTGCTTATGTGTTTAATTTCTTTCTTTTTTTGTTCGTTTGTTGGTTTCCTTATTTTTTACATTCCACATATGAGTAAAATCATATGGCATTTGTTTTTCTCCATCTGACTATTTCACCTAACATAATACTCTCAAGGTCCATCTGTGTTGTCGCGAATGGCAAGATTTTATTCACTTTTGTGGCTGAATAGTATTTCATTGTATATTTATGTGGTATATTTATACCACATCTTTTTTACTCATTCACCCAGCAATGAACACTGTTGGCTATTGTAAATAATACTGCAATAGACATATGGTTGCATATACCTTTTGAATTAATGTTCTTGTATTTTCTTTTTTTTTTTTTAGGCGAGGCAACCCTTGGTTAACCTCACAGATTACAAGGACCTTATCAGTTTACAATCCCTTATTTTTTATTTTTATGCCTACAGCTCTTGGTCTTCCTAGATGGTCTTTCATCCAAGTACTAACCAGGCCTGACCCTGCTTAGCTTCCAAGATCAGAAAGGATTGGGCTTGTTCCGGGTGGCATGGCCGTAGACTATTTTTTGGATAAATACCCAAAAGTAGAATAGTTAAATAATATGTAGTTGTAGTCTTAATTTTATGAAGAACCTCCATATCATTTTCCATAGTGGCTGAACCAATTTACATGCAGTTTATGTTTACGAGTAGTGATCAAGGGTTTCCTTTTCTTCACATCCTCATCAATATTTGTTATTTTTCTGTTTAATAATAGCCATTCTGATAAGTGTGAGGTGCTATCTCATTTTGGTTTTGATTTGCATTTCTCTGATGGTTAGTGATGTTCAGCATCTTTTTATATATCTATTGGCCATCTGTATGTCTCTTTAGAAAAATGTCTATTCAGATCCTCTGTTCAATTTTTAATTGGACTGTTTCATTTTCATGTTGTTGAGTTGTATTAGCTCTTTATCCATTTTGGATGTTAGCCTTTTTTTGTACATATGATTTGCAAATATCTCCTACAGTTGAGTAGGTTGCCCTTTTGTTTTAATGTTACTTTTCTTCAATGTGCAGAAACTTTCCAGTTTGATATAATTCTTTTTGTTTATTTTTTCTTTTGTTTCCCTTGCCTTTGGAATCAGATCCACAAAAACGTAGCTAAGACCAATGTCCAGGAGCTTACCACCTATGTTTTCTTCTAGATATTTTTGGGTTTCAAGTTTTACTTTCAAGTTTAATCCACTTTAAGTCAATTTTTGTGTATAGTGTAAAGTAGTGGTCTAGTTTCATTCTTTTGCATGTATCTGTTCAGTTTTCCTAGTACCATTTATTGAAGAGACCATTCTTTCTCTGTTGTATGTCCTTGGATCTTTAATTATAAATTAATTGTCTATATATGTGTAGGTTTAGTTCAGGGCTCTCCATTTTGTTCCATTGAATTTTGCATCTATTTTTATGCAAATACTATACTTATTTGATTACTATAATTTCCTAATATAGTTTGAAATCAAGGTACATAATACCTCTAGCTTTGTTCTTCTTTCTCAAGGTCATTTTGGTTATTAGGGATCTTTTGTGACTCCATGCATATTTTAGAATTATTTGTCTTAGTTCTGTGAAAATCGACATTGAAATTTTGGTAGGGATTGTATTGTATCTGTTGATTGTTTTGGGTAGTATAGACATTTTAACAATATTCTTCCAATCTATGAGCACAGAGTATCTCTCCACTTATTTGTATCTTCATCAATTTATTTTATCAGTATCTTACAGTTTACAGTTTATAAGCCTTTCACCTCCTCGGTTAAATTTACAGCTAGGTAGTTTATTTTTTAGGTACAATTATAAATGAGATGTTTTCTTAATTGCTCTTTTTGATAGTTTGTTATTATTGGTATACAAAAATGCCACAGATTTCTATATATTGACATTGTATTCTAAAAATTTAATGAATTCATTTATTAGTACTAATAGTTTTTTGACAAAGACAGATATTAAATCTTCTTTGAATATTTGGCAAAATTCACTAGTGAAGTCATCTGGTCCTAGATTCTTGGGTTTTGGGAGGTTTTTCATTACTGATTCAATCTCTTTCCTAGTAATCTATTTAGCTTTCTATTTCTTTATGATTCAGTCTTGGAAAATTATATGTTTCTAGGAATTTATTCATTTCTTCTAGGTTGTCCAATTTTTTTGGCATACACACACACACACACACACACACATATAATTGTTCATAGTAGTCTTTTATGATACGTTGTATTCCTGTTGTATCAGTTGTAATTTCTGTTTTACTTCTGATTTTGTTTATTTGAGCCCTCTTTTTCTCTTGTTGGTTAGTCAAGTTAAAGGTTTGTCAATTTTGTTTATTTTCTAGAAGAACCAGCTCTTAGTTTTATTGATCCTTTCAATTGTATTTTAGTTGTTATTTGATTTTTCAGTCTGTTTACTGTCTGATCTTCCTTCCTTCTACTAACCTAGGGCTTCATTCGTTCTTCTTTTTTAGGTCCTTAGGTATAAAATCAGATTGTTTATTTGAGATTTTTCCTTTTTCTTTAAGTAAGCCTGTATTGCTATGAACTTCCTTTCCCTCAGAACTGCTTTTGTTACATCAAATAGATTTTAGTATGTAGTATTTCTGTTTCAATTGTCTCTAGGTATTTTTTATTTCCTTTTGAATTTCATCAATGTCCCATTGGCAGTTCAGTAACACGATATTTAATCTTCACATTTTTGTAGGGTTTTTTTTCCAGTTTTCTTTTTGTGATTGATTTCTAGTTTCATGCTATTATAATCAGAGATGATACTTGATATGATTTTCATCTTCTTGAATTCATTAAGACTTGTTTTGTGACCTAGCATATTGTCCATCCTGGAGAATGTTTTATGTGCACTTGAGAAGAATGTATATTCTGCTGCTTTTGGATGAAATGTTCTTTATATAGCTACTAAATTCATCTGCTCTAATGTGTTATATAAGGTCGATGTTTCTTTACTAATTTTCTGTCTAGATGATTGATTAATTGATAAGTAGGATGTTAAAGTCCCCTATTATTATTGTAATGCTGTCAATGTCTCCCTTTGGAGTCAATATTTGCTTTCTATATTTTGCTGCTCTTATGAATTTATAATTGTTATATCTTCTTGCTAGATTGGCTCATTTATCATTATATAAGGCTGTTCTCTGTCTTTTATTAGAGTATTTGTTATAAAGTCAATTTTTTTATGATGTGAGTGTAGGTAGATCAGCTTTCTTTTCATTTGTATTTGCATGGAACATTTCTCTTTTACTCTTCATTTTAAGTCTCTGTTTGTCCTTAATTCTGAAATAAGTCTCTTGTAGGCAGCCCATAGGTGAATCTTATTTTTAAATCCATTCAGACACTCTATGTATTTTGATTATAAAATTTAGTCCATTCGCATTTAAAGTAACTATTGATAGATATGCACTTATTGCCATTTTATTAATTGTTTTTCTGGCTGTTTTCACAGTTCCTCTGTGTTACTTTATTCTTCTCTTTCTCTCTTCCCTGTGGTTTGATGGCTTTCTTTAGTGTTATATTTAAACTTTTTTCTGTTTCTTTTATGTTTTTACTATAAGTTTTTGCTTTGTGGTTACCATGTGGTTCACCTATAAAATTCAATGTATGTAATAGTCTGTGTTTAGTTGATAGCAAATTAAATTTGAATATGTTCCAAAACTTTACATCTTCATTCCTCCCCACCACATTTTATATTTTTGAAGTCACATTTAACATCTTTTTATTGTAGGCATCCCTTAACTAATTATTGTGGTTTTAGTTAATTTTACTACTTTTGTCTTTTAACCTTCATACTTGCTTTTTAAGTCATTGATCCACTACCTTTACTACATATTTACCTTTACCAGTGAAATTTTTACTTTCCTATGTTTCCTCATCATTAATTAGTACCATTTCTTTTCAACTTAAAGAAGTCCCTTTGACATTTTTTTGTATGGTGGGTTTATTGGTAATACACTCCTTCAGGTTTTGCTTGTCTGAAAAGCTCAATCTCTCCTTCAATTCTGAATAACATTTCCAGGTAGAAAATTCTTGGTTGGAAGATTTTCCTTTTTAGCACTTTGCACATATCGTGTCACTCTCTTCTGGACTGCAGAGTTTCTACTGATAGCCTGATCTGGTTTCTCTTTTATATAACAAGTTGTTTTCTCTTGCTGTTTTTAAGATTCTCTCTTTATATTTACTTTTGCCATTTTACCTCTGATTTGTCTTGATATGGACCTCTTTTGTTTTTCTTATTTGGAACTCTCTGTCCTGAAACTGTATGTTTATTTTTTCTTTCAGATTAGGGAAATTTTCAGCCATTATTACTTCAAATAATTTTTCTGGCCTTTTCTTTCTTTTCTTCTTCTTCTGGGACCATTAGATTAAGAATATTATCCTGCTTGATGTTGTCACAAAGGTCTCTTAAGCTATCTTTACTTTTTAAAATTGTTTTTTCTTTTTGCTGCTCTGTCCATGTGAATTCCATTGCTTAGTACTTCAGTTTGCTAATTTGTTCTGTGCTTCATCCAGTATGCTGTTGAATCCCTCTAGTATATTTTTTAGTTCAACTATTTTTCAGCTCTGTAACTTCTGTCTAGAACTTATTATATTTTCTATTTCTTTGTTAAAGATCTTACTATGTTCATCCATTCTTCTCCTGAATTCACTGAGCATGTTTATGACCATCACTTGGAACTCTTTATCAGATAAATTTCTAATCACCATTCATTAATGTCTTTCTCTGAGGTTTTGTCTTGTTCTTTCATTTGGAACACATTTATTCATCTCCTTATTTTGTGTTTGTTTCTATGTATTAGGCAAATCAACTACCTCTCCCAGTCTTGAATGAGTAACTTTGCTTAAAGGATGTCACATGTGGCCTAGAGGCATATTCCTCTCCCACCACCATCAGAGCTGGGCACTAGAGAGGCATCACCTGTGTTGGCTGAGAGCACCTGCCTGCTTTGTGGGGCTGCAGCTGTGGTGTGGGGGTTTCTAGGGCCTCTCAGTGGGGCATTCCCACAGGATTTATCAGGTTAGCAGGAGACTTCCAAAATGGTACCTGTCGGTGCTGGCATTAGCAAGGTAGAATAAGAATGCAAAAATGGCACCTGCCAGTGTCTTCTTTACTGGAGAGAGTCCCAGTTGTTTCCTGTCTCTCCATAAGATGCTTTAAGATTAGTAACTGTGTCTCTTTCACATATGGTCTAGGCAATTTTCAAACTGATGTTTTTGCATTGGGTCCCAGAGTGAATGAGTCTCCATGCAAGCCCTTTAGGATTGGATTCTTCATTCCCTACATTACTGATTTCACTAGATGTTATCCCCATTGGTTTTCAAAGCCAAATACTTTGTGGGTTTGCCTTTGCAGGATCTGAGGGTTTGAGATACCTGATGTAGAGCACAAAGCCCTCACCCTCAGGGAAAAGTTCCATATTTTTGAGATCCCTCACAAGTGTGGGCTTATATACCTGGGGTTGGTTGTGGTTGTTATTGTGTGTGTGTGTGTGTGCACACGTGTGTGTTCACACGTGCACATACCTGTGTGTGTGTGTGGGTGTGTGTGTGTGTAAGACCATTTCTCTGCCTCTCCTACCCATCTTGATGCTGTTCTTTTATCTTTTGTCACAGAGGCTCTGTTTTCTGGTCTTTTTCAGAGGAAATTATTTCATATATAGTTGTAAATTTGTTGTACTCATGGAAGAGAGTGAGTTCAGGATCTTTCTATGCCAACAATTTGTGTTTTTTTAAATAGCTACTATGGTTTTTATCTCTGGTGAAGTATATTTTTATATAATCTGCCAAGCCTTTGCATTTTATATACTTCTTGCAAACAAACAAATAAACGAAACAGTAACAATAAATACCCTCTACTCTTTTTGTTTGTTTGTTTCTCTTTCAGAAAGTTTATTTTCTTGAGGAAATGAACTATTTCTCTATTTCTTTATTCTTATGAACTATACTTAAAAAGAATAATTTCTTAACTTTTCATTCTCTTAGAATTTAGATGCTTTGTTCCCTTATCAAGTCATTAATATGATCAAAACAAATAGATTTGCTTTCACACTTTTTTAATTTTTGTATTTTTATATATTTGTGTGTGTGTATGTGTAGGTTCTATGTATATTTTCATACCACCACTAATCTATATTAAAATTAGTATGTATTTCTTTTCTTTTTGCTTATCTTTTTTCTTTCTCCTCATCTTATCACTTACTATTAGGATAAGTATGCAATCATTATTTTCACTTTGCATTATACAAAATCTTTTACATCTTTCTAAGATAATATTAAGAGTAGCCATGTATAAAGTTTAGATAACTTTTTATGTGCTTTAACATATACTATCCCAGTTGACACCCATATAAGAGAGTTTTAAGCCAAAAAAAATGCCATAATATATTCTAGAAAGATTCCTCTGATGGCATCATAGATGGGGAAGAAGTATAGAGCAAGATTGGAGGTGAGGAGTTCACTTGAGACATTATGAAGAAAATTCATGAGGAAAGGTCAGAAAGGCATAAACTAGAGCAGCAGAAAACTAAAGACGATATTAATAGGCTAACTTTGTCCATTCTTAATGGTCAATTGGAAGAAGATGGGTGGATGAGGAACAGAGCAGAGATAGAAATCTTGAGCTGTATACCTGGCAATCTGGGTGGGTGATGATACCACTAATCAGGTCAGCTAAAGACAGTTTATGAATTCAGTCTGAGTTTGCCTGTGAAAATACACATAGAAATGTCTAGTAGATAATCATCATCATCATTGACACCATCATCATCATTATCATCATATTCTCAGCATACCATTTATTAAATAATTCTCTAGACCTGTTACTCCTGGGAAGATCGTATGAGGTCAGAACTATTGTCTCTATATGCAGACATGGAAATGGTATTTAGCAGGGTTATAAAAGTGTAGATTCATCTAGCTCAAAGCCAGAATCCTCCGACTCCAATGTTCTAATTTTTTCAACATTTCAGATATCAGATGAATGAAAGAATGGTGTCAATTAGTTTAGAAGTTCCTAGAAGAATATAATAGGTATCATAAGAGCACACAAAGAAGAGATGTTCCTAGAGGAGAGGACAGGAGCCATGGGAACATCAAATAGAAATGGCAGAAGTGGAGGGAGTGATCAAACCTAAGGAGGAATCCCAGTCTTGTGCTTTATCAAGCAAAACACAGGTTCCTCACTGTGTTCATTTGAAATGTGGACTCTGGAGAGAGGGCAGTTTGTCATCTTGGATGTATAAGAAAACAAGCCTTCTGCTATGATTTCTATATCAGGAGCAGCGCAGGGAATTTGTGGACATATAATCAAATGATGCATGTGGAATCCCTAATCAGTAATATATGGAAGGGAAGATTATCAGATACCAGGAGCTTTCTATGTTAACTGGCAAGAGAAGTTATTTATGGATTTTTATACTCTGTGTACTTATCAGATCAAACCTCAAATGCTGCCCCATAGAATTTCTCTTTAAAGAATCTGTTCACTTCCTTGCCTAAAAAGAAAAAATAATCATAGTTTCAGTTTTTTTAAAAAAGTGGAAGTCTATTCACTTCACAGTAAAGGTACCATTTGCTTTACATTAGTTCTATCTATATGAGACTGAGAGGAGGGGGCCACCAAGTCAGTTTGGAAAGTCCTGGGAATGATTGAAGGTAGGAGAGAGAAAATGTGAAACTTGGACGAGAACCCAGTCCTGGCATCACATTTCTTTGTATGAAAAAGAATGTAATATTGCTGCTTATTTTTTACATAAAATATTATTTTGGATTCTTCGAATACTTTTACTTTTTAAACGTGTAAGAAATACCCAGTAGAGAGAAGAGAAACACAGTAGATCTATTTCCTTCCATAAATATTATCACTCTTGAGTTAGCACTCTATTATACACAGTCCTTCCAATCATGTTAAGTGAGGATTATCTCTGCAATAAGAACACATTTTTTTTTTTTTTTTTTTGGCAGCTGAGGTTCCCTTCTGGTGCATATTAGAATTCACAAGTCTTCACATTTCAATTTTACTTCAAGATGTGAGAAAGGAATTGATGTGATAAAATTTCCTGTAGTAGAATGCGAATAGACATGTTTGTGCAAGGAACCTGGAGATGTCCAGAGGTAGAGTAAAGGGACGTTATCTCAACACCAACACTTCACTGGAATCAACCACTCTAAATCTCGCTTTTTATAAATGCTGTTGTGAACAAAGGGTCAAGGCTGTTTTGTATTAAATTGCTTGACCTTTTTCTAATTTCAACAACATTTTATTATTTAACATTTTGTTAGAAGTATTGGCATAAGTCACTATTTTTCAAAAACATACAAAATATCTTTTGGAAGGAATGTAAAAGTCATGGCTTCTTTATTAGATCAACATGTTTTTCTGCTTATGTACTTTTATTAGTTTGATACACACACACACACACACATACACATATATATGTGTATATATATATTTAATTACACACACACACACACACATATTAAACAAATATTTTAAAGTCAATTCTCTTTCACTTTTGCAACCTATTGGGTTGAACCAAGTATGCAGGTAAAAGTTGTCAAATATTGCCAGGTTCACATGGTTCAACCTAATAGAATTTTATGCCCTTTTAGGTCTTAGAGAAGAGATCCTTCTTTATATTTTCTCCTTTCAGATTTTTGGCTCAACTCAGGGTTTTGCATATTTGGAGTGGCAAATCCCACTCCTGCATCTGGTGAGCTGCGCAGTTAGCAGCTCTGACAAGTTTCTTCACAGCTCAAACAACCACATCCTAAAAAATGTGAGTATGGCCTTAAAAACAACTGTTCCCACATGAACACCAGATTACTTCATGATCTTCATAGTCACTCCCTTGATTCTGTCATCCTTTAATTTTCTGTGTCATCTGGGTATAGAGAATGAGAAGAATATTCTCTTGTTCTCCACTTAAATTCTCAGAATTTCTCCTTCCAAACCATAAGCTAGAGAATTGGAATTAGATTATTTTATAACTTGAGTCCCTGTAGTATGTGTTTCCCCCAAGAACATATGTTCTCTAGGAATGGGAAAGGATGGGAACGGAAGTAGAACAAGTTTAGTGTTTGAACCCCAGAAATGTACCCTTGGTGATTTATTTACAGTGTAGTTGCATAGACATGGCCACTTTGGATTGGACAGACATGATCTCTTGGTGTTTCTTTGTGTCTGAGAACTATGGAAATAAAGGTGGCATATTAAAATGCCTTCCATTTTCATTGAGGGGACCTAGATTCTGTCATTTTATATTAGAAGGTCAATGTTATTTTTACTGATCTGTACTAATTCTATTGTCCAACTATAAAAATATAAAAATACTCCCTATTGAAAACATGGCCTTTTTTCTACTAAATCTGTTTACTAGCTGATTGTTAGGCATTAACTTTGTTGCTATGTGCCCACTCCCTGAGATCAAACACAGTAATCTTGAATCTAATATTAAGAGAAAGAACGAATACTATTTCATGTCTTACCATTGAGCAATGGGAGGAGAAGGAACCAGTTTTATGGAACCATTATAATGCTAGGCCCTTACACTAATTATTATTTCAGCTTCTAAAATCTGTTTGCCAAAAATTATGATTTTGACTAATTTAAGGCTACAGAGTTAGTAAACAGCCTTTCCTCTGAAAGGATCTCCTTTCAGGCTCATGAGGCTTTTAGTGGAATTTATTTCCTTACAGATATAAAATTCATAAAAACTTCCTTCTTCAAGATCAACAAAAGAAAGAGTCCTTACTTTGAGGCCCTCATTTGAAGGACTCACCTGCTTAGGACAGTCCTACCAAGGATAATCTCCTTTTGGATTAATTTAAAGTCAACTGATTAAAGATATTAATTGCATCTGAAAAATCCTCCATCTATGACATATATGTTTCACTGGTCAAAACCAAGGTACAGATTTTGACCATTTTCACGGGGAGAGGATGGTGCAAGGGCATGGGTCATTGGAGGGTCATCTTAGAATTCGGTCTACCACAATGTGTTCTATATTTACACAGTAATCTGTGTGTTTGTGTCTGGAGATGAATTACAAGTATCCCCAAACAGGTGACAACTACACATGCCGTGTCTTCTCAGTTGAAATTTTATTTCTCTGAAGTTTCTCCAGGGTCTTCTACTCCCACTGTTATATCTTTCTTCTGCTAACTGTCCTAGCTATACCTTTTTTAGACACGAAAGCATTAAATTTCACTCTGAAGTGTAAATTTCAATACACTCTCCCTGTCTTGGCAGCAATGGTGAGTAAGCCTTTAGTAAATTGTTAGTGATCCAGAATGAGCTTCAGCAGTGGATTGAAGCCATAGCTCATATGTTTGATGCCACCAGCCTGATTTTTATAATGGAAACTATACCAATAAGCTAAATATATAGTCTCTCCTTAAGCATGCATTTTTATTTTATTTTATGTAACATTTAGTCATTCTTGCACTGTTGCAGATATATATTAATCCTTTTGCCCACCTACCCCAGCAAAGTTAAAAGAAAATGTATCTGTAGTGAAATGACCATATTGCACTTATTTTTTGAGTTCCTGTCAATATATTGGGTAAAATCCTTAGAATTGAATGCATAAGTTTATGTGTATATATGTGTCCACATGTCATTTTATAAAAAGATTAGAGATGGCTTATAAGATAGATTTTAGGTTGGTATAATATAAGCAAAATATAATTAGAATAAAGCAAAGAAAAAGAGAAAGCACTAGAGTCATAATATTTAATGCCATTGAACATTGAACTTTTGTTTCCTAAGTGTGGCTTCTCCAACAGACCAAGCGGTAATGCAGTTACAGTTGGGCCAAAATGGTAATTTAATTTGTTTTTATTAATGCAAAAGAAGAAATGTATGAATTCCTTGGGGAAAACATGTTTTTAAATTCTAACAATGTTTTTTCCCATGGGAAACTTTATGGGAAACTAGATAATATAACAGACTTTGACTTAATAGTATCTTGGCAAAAAATCTATATACAACTATTATAGAATATTTTCTTATATCAGCTTTTGTTAGGAGCTGAGGCTGGAATATTGAAGCTGGACTCAGGGCAGGTGATTCAAGTGGTAAACTACTTTGCTCTCTGTAGACAGTTCTGGTTATTACCTGATTCATGGATAAAAGTCTTAGAAACAGAGGACTGGAGGTACATTAAAACATTTCTTAGATAATCATCTTGAAAATTTGCTTCTTAAAGCTTTTTATAACATTTGAGAAGAAAATTTTAAATAAAACTTTGCAAGGATCTAGAATATCATAATGTATGTTTCTGATTGAGATCAGGGAGTATTCTTTCAACTGGGAATTACAAGGAAACTAACCATTAAGCTGGATACAAAGCCACCTTCCATTGCATCCAGTAAACATACCAATAAAACTCTAACAAGTGTCTGTAATACCTTTCAACACCTCCTTGTTGTTCTCAGTGTAAATACAAAAACCCTAACCATGGCATTCAAGAATTTGCATGACCTGCCCCCTGCTGATGTTGACAGCTTCATCTAGTGTCATTCTTGACATTGCTCTCTGATTCAGTCACACTGACCCAATTCAGCACTTGGAACCTACCACACCGGCTCCTGCCTCAGGGTCTTTTTGCATGCTGTTTCCTCGCCTAGAAAAACCCCTGTAACCTCCATTCTCACTACCTATTCAGATCTCAGCTAAAATCTCACTTCTTCTACCAATATGTTCCCTGATTCCCCCAAACATGGTAGGTGGCAGGCCCTATAATGTGCTCTCAGAGATTACTTTAGTTTTATTACTTTAGAAGATAGGTTGCAGGCATGTTTTGCTCACCTCTGTATTGCTACCAGTTACACAACAACTGTGTATAATGTAGAGTCAATTAAAAAGTTGCTAAAAGGTTAAATTGCTATTATTTATTGCCACATTAGTTATGACTTCTGTTAACCCCTACAGACTTCTCTTAGATGCTACAATTTCCATTCTACAGAGACTGAGTAATGTAAATATGGTGGTTTTAGGTAGAACAAATAAATAATTTGGTATTTTTTAAAATATTAACATGTTGAAGCTAGATTTTTATTTCTAAGAAGATAATTTTTTTGGCCAGTGTTGGAAACTATGTTGCATGAAGAGTGTTTTGCTAGGATTATACCATTGGTAGGCCGCTGTTCCTAAAATATCACTTTTATCAAGCACTGTTGCCTTCTTTGAGCTTCATGAACCTGTGTTAGGACAGGCAAATATTACTCATGGAGTTAGAGAGTTCTGGAAACACAACAGTGAAGGAAGGTCATTTATTTTTTCTGTCATGGCAGGTCTATTTTTATTATTACCAGTGGATCTCAAAGCATTGTCACCAAGACACTTTTAGGGATTCCATGAGACCATAAGTATTTCCTTTTTTAAAAATTTAATTTTATTATTAGTGTCATGTATATAGTATACTGGTTACACATTTACATAGTTTATGAAATGATCCCACTGATTACTCTTTATCTCTTCTGGCTCTACACATAGCTATTACACTACACTAAATTCCCTATGCTGTGCTCCCCATCCTCATGACCCTCTATCAACTACTTATTTGTACTTCTTTAACTCTTCACTCCTTTCTCCCAGCCCCCTAATCCTCCTCCCCTCCAACTGTCACTAGATTGTCCTCTATATTTTTGAGTTTGTTTTCAATTAGGTTGTTTTTTTCCTTAGATTCCACATATAAGTGAAATCATATGGTATTTATCTTTCTCAGTTTGACTTATTTAGCTCAGTATAATAACCTCTAGGTCCATCCATGTCATTGCAAATGGTAGGATTTCATTTTTTTATGGCTGAGTAATATTCCATTGTATATACGAATCACAATTTTTTTCTAATCATCTGTTGATGGGTATTTAGGTTGCTTCCATATCTTGGCTATTGAAAATAGTGCTGCCACAAACATAAGGATGCATAGATCTTTACAAATTATTGTTTTAGTTTTCTCTGGATAAATATTCAGAAGTTCAATCCTGGGTCAAAAGGTATATCCATTTTTAATTTTTTGAGGAACCTCCAGACTTTTCTACAGTGGCTGTACCAATTTGCAATCCCACCAACGGTGTATGAGGGTGCCTTTTTCTCCACATCCTCCTCAACACTTGTTCTTTGATTTATTGATGATAGCCATTTTGACAGGTGTGAGATGATATTTCATTGTAGTTTTAATTTATATTTTTCTGATGATTAGTGACCTTGAGTATCTTTTCATAAGTCTATTGGCCATCTATATCTCCTCTTTAGAGAAACATCTATTCAGTTCTTCCACCTATTTTTTAAAATTGATTGTTTGTTTTTCTATTATTGAATTGTATGAGTTCTTTATATATTTTGGATATTAATCCCTTATCATATGTATCATATGAATATCTTCTTTGGATATTAATCTCTTATCATATGTATCATATGAATATCATAGGTATCATACATACGAATATCTTCTCCTACTCAGTCATCTTTTTGTATTGTTGATAGTTTTCTTTGCTATGCAAAAACTTTTTAGTTTCAAGTAGTAACATTTGTTTATTTTTTCTTTTATTTCCCTTGCCCGGGAAGATATGTCCAAAAATAAATTACTAGTAAAGATATCAGAGAATTTACTGCCTATGTTTTCTTCTAGAAGTTTTATGGTTTTGGGTCTTACATTTAAGTCTTTAATCCATTTTGAATCTATTCCAGTACATGGTAAGAAGGTGACCCAGTTTCTTTTCTTTATTTTTTTTACATGTATCTGTCCAGTTTTCCCATTACCATTTATTGAAGAGACTGTCTTTACCCCATTTTATATTATTGCTTCCTTTGTCTTATATTAAATGAGAGTATAGGCATGGATTTATTTCTGGGCTCTCTGTTCTACTGATCAATGTATCTGTTTTTATGCCAGTACCATGTTCTTTCCATTACTGTAGCCTTATAATATAGTTTGATATCAGGTAAGGTGATACCTCCAACATTGTTCTTCTTTCTCAAGAGTGCCTTGGCTATTTGGGGTATTTTATGGATCCATATAAATTTTAGGATGATTTATTTTAGCTCTCTGAAAAATGCCATTGGTATTTTGGTAGGGATTGCATTGAATCTATAGATTGCTTTGAGTAGTATGATTATTTTAATGATGATTTTTCCTACCCATGAGCATGGCATATGCTTCCATTTGTTTGTATCTTTTTCAATTTATTTTTTCAATGACTTATAATTTTATGAAAACAGGTCTTTTACCTCCTTGGTTAACTTGATTCCCAGGTATTTTATAGTTTTCGATGCAATTGTAGTTGAGATTATTTTCTTAATTTCTCTTTCTGAAAGTTCATCATTGGGCTATAAACACGCAACTGATTTCTGAATATTAATTTTGTATCCTGCTACTTTACTGAATTCATTGATCAATTCTAAAAGTTTTTGGTGGAATCTTTAGGGTTCTCTATGATTAGTATGTCATCTGTAAATAATGAGAGTTTTGCTACTTCTTTTCCAATATGAATACTTTTCATTTCCCTTTCTTGTCTGTTTGCTGTGAAAAAGATTTCTAATACAATGTTGAAGAGGAGTGGTGAAAGTATTTTCATGATAATATCAACATGTCCTTTGTTCTTTTCCCTCTATATTTTCTCAGTGGAGTTCATCAGAAACTACATAATGTGACACATATTATGTCACAACAGACTGAATACAGAAGCAGATATGAGAATCTGGCTGTGTTCTTTTAAGGTAGACATTGCAAAAATGGAAAACATCACTTTTTCCACTAATTTTTTTGAAAAACAATTATTTTTTTGTAAAAATGTGTTTATTATTGTATTTAAAAAGGAATTAGTAATTAAATATTTTAAATGTCTCAGTTTTAAGTATTAATATGGTAAATATTTTCCATAAACCAAAATATCTTTGGGTCTTCAATTTTTTTTTCATTGCTATAAAAAGATCCTACGACCAAGATATTTGAGAAACACTTTTTAGAACCATCCTATTGACATAATGTGCCATAGTTAACCTGGCTTTTCAACCTATCTTTAGATAACTTTTCCTTTCAAAGTCTTTTCTAAAATATTGATTGATTAATTAGTTTGAATAGGTAATAAAAATCTCTTTGGTATCAAAAGATATTCATGAATAGTAAATCCCTTGCCTCTCAGTTTCTTGGTTGTTCAATACCTTTACCGGATGACAATTTCTATTCATGCATTTCCTGATGAAGACCTTGATGTGTTCACCTGAATGCGAGGGTCTAGTAGACTGCATTTTGCTTCTTGCTTATTTCCCTTAATGGTATAGCAAGGAGATTGATTTCTACTGTGTATGTAGATCGACCACATTACTTTCAATAGTTGCAGTGTAGTCCATTATATGGATGAGATATAATTTCTTCAATCTTTTATTGGTAGATGTTTAGGCTGTTTCCATCTTTTGCCATTACCTAGTGTTGCAGTGGCTATCCATTTACTTAATTATTTGTGCATATAAAGTAAATAGATCTCTAGAATTAATATTGATGGAATTTCTATGTCAGAGGGAAATATATTTTTAAATTTAATGGATATCATGAAATTGTACTCTAATAAATTTACACCAAATTTACCCTCCCATGACTAGTTTTACTTATTGTGAGTATATTTTATAGTACAGCATGCTGCTATAAAAATTTTAATATTTGCTAATTAGATATGTGAAAAATAGCATCTAATAAGAGTTTTAATTTTTATTTTTATGAATGAGGTTGATTTTTTGTTGTTGTTAGTTGGAGGGAAATGGAACAATACATTCATCTCTACTATTTCAGTGAAGCCCATTAGTTTTCAAAGCATGTAGTCATTTCACATACAATATCTTTGAACCATTGCCAGGTCACAGCGGTATACTCTTCAAGACTTTCCACCCCAGCATCAAGAGCCTCATCTCATATGCCTCGTCTCAGACACTTCTCTCTCTGCACATCTCAGTTAAGTCAGCTTCCTGTCTTATCCTCTGAAATCACAAGAGTCCTTAAGATTCCAGATGTAGATTGACCTGTGCCATCTAATTTGATTTTAGTTTGCAAATTATCTTTAAAGAATAGAGGCAGCCTTTATTTTTTGCTTTATGAATTCATATGAACTTACGAGAAATTTGTTTAATATAGGAAAACTCTGCTTAGTTAGTCTCTGGGGGAGGGGAATCATAATTAATGAAAGAACTCTGTCTAATGGAAACCTTACTTGAACAAATCATCTTAAAACTTTCTTAGACACTGTATACTCTCTATGGACACTTGTTGAAGTGACACTTGATTAAATGGATCGTGACTTCAGTTTTGCTTGTCATCTATGCTCCAGAGACTCCTCAAAATCAAGAAAGACTTTCAAAATAAAGAACGGTTATTTATGTTTTAGAGATATTAGTGATACTAAGGCTTTGTTATATTTTCATGTACTTTTACATGTAAATTTGCATAAATGTTTGATTCCTCCTTTATTCCAGGTTTTACCTGGGATAAGATAAGCCATTCTCCCTGGGTTTTGTTTATCCCAATACATTTTTGGAAAAGATAAGAAAAAACATTTCTTTTCCATGATGAAAATACCATTTATTCCTTTTTGCTAGAGTATGATATTTTGTATTGAATAATTATGCCTGAACATCAAGGTAAAAATATTGCTTCAGATAAAGTAAGTACTGGTGAAACCTATAGTATAATTAGAATTTATATTAAATTTTCAGCAAACAGAGAAAAAGAAGTAATAAATATAAATTCTGCCTGCTGCAAATTTTTAGTGTTTTTCTGGCAAAATATAGTTGTCATTGCTTAACTTTTTAAACAAATGACACAAATGATCAAGAAGACAGTGGAGACTGAAAGTAGAATTGTTTATTTAATGCCTTTTCTTACTCATAAATTTGCTCCACAGTAAATTATTAGTAAATGACATATTCATAGTATCTCAGAGTTAAAGAGTACATAAAAGAATAAAGGAATCCAGATAATCTAACAGTATTAGAGGCCAAGTGCAACCACATAGCTGAATGACTAAGGTAGGACTTCCTGCACCACACTTACTAGTTGTGTGACTTTAATGTCTCTTTGTCTTTCTGATTCTCAATTTCTTCATCAATGATAATAGCAAACCTTACCTCGCAGTGGGAGGATTAAAGCATATAGGCATATAAAATCACATATAGAAGTCACACTCAATAAATAATAGTTTATCATCATTATTACTATTGTAATTGACCACCATCTGAAATTGAATATAAAAAGGTCAAATAATTAAATTTTTATAAAAATATAAAGAAATGGCAATTTAGGTGACAATAGAGGTATAATATATTCATCTTGTTTCAAAATAAAGAGTGATTTATGAAGCTTTAGTCAGAACATTACGGTAACATTTATTTTGCACTTGGTATTTAGCTGCTGAGTGTGAGGGAAGCACCTGGGTTCTTCCTGACTCCACAAATCCTGCAGCAAAGACCCTGAGCAAACTTGCAGGAGAAAACCCCAGTGGCACTTCTACTTTTTCAGTTAACAGGTTTTAGTTTGACTGGGATTTAATGCCGAGTCTTAATCCATTGAGAACCTTTAAATTATTATGATTACTTACCCTATATAGAACAATCATCAAAATATATTTCATTTATAAATAACGATGTTAAAAGGGAAATCCTACATCTTCTAGTTAAATTTAGCTTGCTTTTATGTTTTATCTAATGACGAATTCTAAAAAAAATGTTTTGTACATGAATTGTTCCCTTAAGTTTAAGTTTTAAAGGGCAGCTACTTTGCCCATTGATCATTCACCTTAATTTTGGATATATCTTACAAGTTAACCGACAGAAAGACATGCAGAGAACACAAGGCTTTTTCACTAAAAGCCTCAGCTCACTGCCTCTTCCTGATAACAAGGTAGTTATCATTCCTTGCTGAGCCTATCCCAAAAAGAGAAGGAGAGAGTTAGGTGAGTTGGAGTGGAAACTGCTAACTCCCAGGCCATTCAATGACAATGCTACCTGCTGTGCTGGGCACTGTGTCCTCTAGAGCAGCCTATCTGCACCCTGCTCAGCTCTGAGTAGAGACCATAGGTGAACCTACTGGGAGTAAAGTCCTATATTAGCCGGTCCAGCAAATCGTCCCTGCAGGCTCACATGTTTCCAGCCATATAAAAGAAACAAGCCTGCAGGGCGTGGTTGTAATCATTATCCACAGGACAAGCTCCACAGGCATCTAAGGGAAAAAGGTACTGCCAGTCTGTTGGGTTTGTTATTCCCATAGAGCTACACAGGAAATGACACGACCAGAAATAACACATTCAAACTCAGAGGGCAATCTTCTTTCTATAGTCATTCATAGACCCACGTCACACATTCTATAAATATGCACAGCTGTTTACAAAGCACATTGAAATACCTCTTTGCATGACAATTATTAGCCAACATTAAATAATCCTTGGTGAGAGAGGTAGAAGGGCAAAGTGATATATGAAGTACAAGTAGTTTATTTGATTGATCAGACAAGTGTTTAAAGCATTTGTCAGAATCAATTTGTAGGAAATCTATTTCACATTCAGGTTACAGCTGAAGAAAAAAAAATGGCCACACACTTTACAATTTCAATTGCAAAAAGTTCTATTTTTGGACTTGTGTGGGTATTTGAAAATATAAAAGATTGTACTAGGTCCAGTTAAAGCTTTTCATTCTGCAAGGTGTCAGACTCTCAGCTGACCATTGCTTAGCATCCTCAGGACTCCATGGCTTTATCTAAGACATCTGAGGAAAAAGTCCATGTGTGCTCCCTACTGAAGCCCGTGACTGCCCTGCTTGAACCATGAGGTTACTGAACTGAAAGCAAATACTTTTCTGAAGAGTCTCCAAGAGGAGGGTTAATTTCAACTCCCTGCCTGCTCAAAAAATGCTGCTGCACTGTGTGCTCTTCCCATGAATTCTGCATGCAGAGCACTTCTCAGTAACTCACCCTTCTAAGAGACCAGTCTGGGTTTTTAAACTGTATCATCTCTTTCACCCTTACAGTTCTTTTGGATTTCATCAATGGCATGGAGGAATATTTTTAAAATAATGTAGATTTTTCAGAGCTGGCAAAATACCTTCCCTAATTACAAAGCTAACACTTTCACAGCTATGTTAAAAAAAAAAAAAAAAAAAAAAAAAAAAGAATCCTAAGGTAAAGGTTTGGTATTTAGGGAACTAAAAGCTATCTTACATTAATTATAGTTCCCATCAGAGCTTAGGTCAAAGGGTAGAGAATGGTATAAAAATTATATGCAACGCCTCCAATAAGGGACTAATATCCAAAATATATAAAGAATTCATACAACTCAACAATAAAAAAAAAATAAACAGTCCAATTAAAAATGAGCACAGGACCTGAACAACCATTTATCCCAGGAAGGCATACAAATGCTGAAGGCATATGAAAAGATGCTCAACTTCACTAGCTATTATGGAAATACAAATCAAAACCACAATGAGATACCACCTATACCTGTAAGAATGTCTACCATCAACAAGACAAGTAATTACAAGTGTTGGAGAGGTTGTGGAAAAAAAGGAACCCTCATACACTGCTGGTAGAAATGTAAATTGGTATAGCCACAGTGAAAAGCAGTATAGAGTTTTGTCAAACAATTAAGAACAGAATTACCATATGATCCCACAATCCCTTTTCTGGGTCTCTACACAAAAAAATCTGAAAAATTTATCCATGAAGTTCTATTCACTCTTATGTTTATTGAAGCATTATTCGTGGTGGTCAAGACATGAAAACAACCAAATGTCCTTTGATATATGACTGAATAAAGAAGAGGTACATATATACAATGGAATATTACTTAGCCATAAGAAAAGATGGTATACTGTCATTTGCAACAACATGGATGAATCTTGAGATTATCATGCTAAGTAAAATAAGTCAGACAGAAAAAGTTGAGAACTATATGATATAACTCATATGTAGGATATAAAACTGAAAGTGACAAATGAACAAGACAAACAAAAGCTAATAGACACAGACAACAGTTTAGTGGTTACCAGAGGGAAAGGGGAGAGTGGGGAGGGGAGAGGTAGATAAGGATAAAAGGGAGTAAGATATGGTGACAGAAGGAGATTTAACTTAGGGTGGTGAACACATAATACAATATACAGATGTATTATTGAATTGTACATTTAAAGCCTATATAACTTTATTAACCAATGTCACCCCAGTAAATTTAATAACAAAAATTACATGTATGCTTGGAGGATAAATTCTGTTAAATGGTGAAGAATAAACAACTATACGAAAGTAAGATAATGCCAATGACAATAAATTTGTCCAATGGTTTCAGTGAACTGACTGGTCTTGATAGAAGCACATTTAATTCTTATCAAACTGAAGCCAAAAAATATTAGACTACTCAGTTAAAAGTTGCTATTTAGTGATATTTGGAGTAGTGATTTATAAAACTTTAAGCCTACAGGAATATTTTTTATACTAAAGACATACAAAATGTTTTCTAAAATATTGTTTTAGGCCTCAATTAGAAGTATTGCAATATATTGATAAAACAAAAATGATATAGTATTTTTCAGATAAGTGATGGGCCAGCATTATATCTGCCTTTAGTAAAAGGAAATACACTTTTGAAATTATTTCTCCAAACTCTGGCAGCCTATTTGTGAACAGCTGATCAAACACTAGAATCTCATGAAATTTCACATCAGGTATACCAGTTTTGAGTAAGTTTGATGTTATTCTTGAAGAAAAATTAAAACAGAGAGTTGATGTTGAAAATAGGTTATGTCAGACAAATTATTGATTTTTAGAGCAAGAAGATCATCTAATGCTGCAATAGTTCTTAACTGTACTTGAGTCATGGATTCCTTTGAGAACCTAATAAGAGCCTAGCTTCTCAGTCCCTAGAAGAAAAAAACTTTTATTACATTTTTCTTATGTGATTAAAACAGTAATATGGAAGTTAGTCTTAGTGTAGAAAGGCATGGTAGCCTAAGAACAGAAAAGCCAAATTTATCTAGTTAATAATTCTCCCATGCTCTCGTCAGTTTCAACAATACAGCATATAAACAGCACATCATATGACCTTTTATTTGGTTTTGCCCATGAGTTATAGATAAGGAAACTGAGGCACAGAGGAGCCAAGAAAGTTTTTCACAGCAACAAATCTGCTGAGGTAGAGCTGGGGTCAGATCCAGACAGCCAGTCTTAGAGCACATGTTCCTAAACACAGCACACACTGTGGCTAAGAGTGCTCATATTTGTGCTCATAACTACCCCATGAGGTAGGTCTTATTCGTATCTCCATTTTGCAAATGTGGAGACTGAGATGTAGAGAGGTCACATAATTTGCCAAAGGTGGCAGAGCCAGGATTCAAACTCTGCCAATCTGATTCCAGACATAGGGGCTAAAACAACACACTATACTATAGACACAGACACACGGACACACACAGACACACACACACACGACGACATAAGCTGAGGAAGCTCATGACTGATCAAACTATGTATGCCTTTTTCCTTCATTTTTTCTGAGTTTTCCAATTCTGTTTTAAGCAAGTATTACTTCTACATAGACATTTAAAATGTCATTGAGACTTAGTGAACCCATTTATTACTTAAAATGTGTTAGCTGGTCAAAACTGTTGGTCTTATAGACAAGGGCCCTGCACTAAAGAGAATACTATTTTGATGACCTAAGGATGTAAAGTCTTAAGAATATCCTAGGGGACAAGGCATAACCAGGTAGGCATTGCATTCAGGGTTGCTAAGCTGCTTGTTGAGTCCAGTGATCCTCTGGGCAATGAGAAGAGAGACGGCAAACACTGAGCTGCTCATGTCACAAGAGAGCAAGCATGTTGCTTTAAATAAACTCTAAGATGAACTGAAAACTAAACTCTTAAGTTTGGACTACTTCACAATTTTGTCCAAGACTGACTCTAGTCAGGCCTTTGTCAGTTGTTCTCCTGCTTCTTTTAAGCCTCTGATCAGCAGGAAAACAACCCTAATTTCACCAAGCTTTAATAAAATTTTTAAAAATGCAGATTCAGATTCTCACACTCACAGTTTCCCATCCTTAAGTTTGAGAATCTGCGATTTTAACAAGGATCTTCCCCAGGGAGCCACAATGCAGAGGCAGGACAACCTCTGGCAACATATGTCTGCACAGATTGAGGTTAGTACTGTATACTATGAGATGAGAGCTGAGACAAGGAAGAACATTAACCATAGAATACGGATGTAGATGTTCTGAAAAAATGCAACATTTAGTTAGATCTCCCCTCCCTTTTTCTCCATGCAATTGAAGAGCCACTCAAACTGATTATTTCCCTACTGGTTTGAATGGTTGCTTAATTTAATTTTGTGAATTGAACTGGTAGTTTGGGGAATGAGGGAGATTCAGTAACCTTACCTAGAAATAGAAGTCTATTTACCATTAGCATTTTATCTATTAATTGGCTAATTAACTGGTTTGGCAACTCTTTCAGCTAAGGCTGCTTTAAGCTTTGTTAACACACACACACACACACACACACACACACACACACACACACACACACACACACACACACACACTGATAACTCAGTAAATTGTTGCTGAGTTAAAAATGAGTTGGGCTTCCTGGTTCTAGAATTTCCACTAAAAGATGTTGCTAAATTAAATATAATTTATTGTCTGAATTTAAAATAAGTTTAGAATAAAAAAGAATGCTGTAGTTTAAATTCTTTAAAGGACCCTGAGTTGATATTTTACTAGCAATTTTATTTACATGTGCTGTTTAGGGTTACTTTGTAACTAAAAGATAGTTAAATGTGCTTCTCAGATTTCATTTTCAGATTTTAATTAGAATATTGTCATTTAGGGTTTAAAACTATTTTTATTATGTAATTATATACTTTATTTTTATTTTATTTTATTTTTTTTACAATTATATACTTTAAAAGTGGTTCATTTGAATGGTCTGCTCAGCAATTAGCATGAATATTGTCACTAAATCAATTATTGATTATTGCTACCACAGTAACAATTGACTTCAATAAGTAAAATAATTTTTTCTTATTATATAATATATTTAATGAAAAATGATAGTGGGGGAGTGTGTATATATGGAAAAACATGAAGATTACCTACCTCATTGTAGAATTTCTCTGTTAAGAAGAAAGTGCTCTTAATAAAATTTCATTGTGTCATTTGCTTGAAGACAAATCAATAGCAAGCAAATTATTTCAATGTCTCAAGTTTCTAAGCTCATACATCCATCTCCTTCACAATATCTCTT
>CM053501.1:73119080-73162845 GCA_028627145.1 Eidolon dupreanum
GACACTCAGGACCTCATCTTCCTTGATTACCTTGTACTCCAAGTACTATCTCCATCAGTGTCTTACTTGTGTAAAATCTCAGTATGGTACTGCTAATTGCACTATTTTACTGTCATATTCTTTTAGTACATACTAAAGAAGTAGATTTCAGTTTATTTTTATAAAGTTTGGTTAAAACTTATTATCCTTTTCTTAAAAAAAACTTCATTAGACATACTTTTTTAAAAAATCAGAGAATAATCTTGCCTTATAAAGGAAATGACTTATGTCCTTAGTATTTTTCTTTGGAGAGTTGCTAAAGCAAGAATACCTGCTATTGTTTGAACTCCTTGGAATTATAGCAAGTCCTCAAATAATGTTGTTTCAATGTTGTTTTGTTTTAAATTTGATGAGTAGAAAATTGATTCACAGCGAGGGCCACTATCTGTGTGGCATGTGCATGTTCCCCCATATCTGGGTGGGTTTCTCCAGGTACTCCAGTTTGCTACCACATCCCAAAGATATTCATGTTAGGTGTCTTGACATGACTACATCGTCTTAGTGTGAGTGTGCGTGTGTATCAAGATGCCCTGCTATGGAAGAGCATCCTGTCCAGGATGTGTTTCTGCCTCATGCCCTGAATTGCTATATAAACTCGGGCCACACCATGACCCTGAACTGTTATAAGTAAGTTGGAAAACAATTATCTTACCTGTTTTTATTATTTTTTCCTAAATGTATGTATAGTTCACACTTATTTCAATGTTTGATATTAAATGTGTTTGGGGTCTTTATTTAGAAGTTTGGTGATGTTTTTGTGACCAGAAATATGCGGCAGGAATTTAACTCAATTATATCAATTAGCTTGTGGTAAAATTGGTTTTATTATACATCATTTTGCTTAAAGTCTCACTTTGTAAAATACAGCATAGGGAATATAGTCAATAACATTGTAATAACTATTTATAGTGCCAGGTGGGTACTAGACTAAGGGGGGGATCACTTAATAAATTACATGAATGTCTAACCAGTACTCCATGCACATGTAACTAATATAAAATAATATCAAATATCAACTATAATCAAAAAATAAAAAATAATAAATAATAATACAGTCTCATTTTCCAAGAACCTATAGATGATGTTAAGTGAAGGCTTACTATACTTATGAACTCCTCTCAACAGAGATTTCTTTCTGAGGCCTCATCAGACAGAAGGGGATGAAGATGGCAGAAATAATATGAATGGGTAAAACGTGTCCCTTAGAAATTGCCTCCTCTTTATTCCTGCATTTCCTACTTTGACTTCCAATGTAAAACTATCCTTTAGGAAGTAAAAAGTAAAGACACCTTTCATGTTTTTATAGAAAATATCTAGGTGGTAAATACTGGCAAACAGTTTGTCATGTAATTAGCCTAAAATTTTGCTTGAATTGGTTCTCCCAGGAAATTAAATATGTGTACTTACCTGTTTGGGAAAGACAAACATTTACTAAAGATTATAATGGTATCAATTCAAACAAACACATGTTTTCCGTTGCCTTTACAGGTAACATCCCTAATGACTTTGTAACAATTATTGTTTATCATCAAAACATAAATTCCAATATGGCTTTAGCACTTGTTTAATGTTTATTCTGGAGACTCCATTCAATATTGACCATTATATAGTGGTCCCTCAGTGAGACTGTTATAAAAAAAATTCACCCTTTCTTCTCATCGTTTCATTTGAGTATTTGGCAAAGAGGAATGAGGTTCAACCAGGACTGATATCCATGGAAAAATTGACTAATTTTGTTAAAGTCCCCCATAAGGCATAAAGAGAATATTTTAGTTAGCTTTTACTATGGCTTAAAACAACAATTATTTTATTATTTCTGATAAGTTTCACAGTCAACTGGTGATCAACGGATCTATGTCGAATTTGTGCTTAGTTCTGTGAGTATCAGCTAGACTCAAAATCTATGTAAGCTAGGAATGGCTCTATTCCACCTATCTCTCGCCTCCATCCCGGGACCATTGGCCTGTTTTCAAGTGTTCTCATGGACATGGTAAAGGCAGAAGGAAACAAGCTGATATATAAGCACTCTTTCACTCTCCTTTCCCTACATTTACTAACATCCTATCTACGCCTGAGGGCAAAGTTAAGGGGTGGGCATATCCTCCCATTCTTGTTGGGAGGATTCAGGAAAGTTACACAGAAAAGAATGCAGATACAAGGATGGGGAAATGCTGCATCCTACTACAGAGAGGTGAGACAGAGGGAAATTCTAGGTTTTCTAGTCCCTTTGTTTCAAATAACTACCATGGTTCAGAATTCAGCTAGAAGGGCATCAAGAAGAAATGCCAAGGTCAGTCTTAGCAGCTTCACGAGTGTAGAAGGAGAACATTCCTCTCTCAGATATCCATCTATCTATGAAATGTACTTATTTTGTATTGTGGGCCAGAGTAAAACAGAACTATTGAAATATTTGTCTTTTTATAGAAAGAGCTCCAAATAGAAACTAGCCTTCCTACCTACTTTTCCTTCCTTCCTTCCTTCCTTCCTTCCTTCCTTCCTTCCTTCCTTCCTTCCTTCCTTCCTTCCTTCCTTCCTTCCTTCCTAATTCTGATCTTTTGGGTATTTAGTTATGAGGAATCATTTGGTACTTATAGATTTTTCTCATCCGTGCCCTTTAGCATAAGTTTTAGGAGTCTTAGAAACAGATTCTGCCTGACAAATTTATTGGTGCATCAAACCCACTGAGAAATGGCTTCAAGAGTTCTGTCTATTGAAATATTACTAGTTCTAAAGTTAGTAGTCAATAGTTCTCAAAAATAAATATTGATTCAGAAATGGAATTGCTCATCAGGGAAATAAACCTGGTAGCTTTTAGTCATAATTTATTTATAATCCCTCCCGTGTTATATTTAGAGATGAAGTTTCAAATTGAGGAAATATTCAATTATTTTTTATATAGTTTGAAAACATAACAGCTTTTGATGCATTTCTGGAGCTAGAATCTTTAAAAGCAGAACAAAGAATGATTTATCCGGAGTTAGGAAGGCCCCAGTAAATCACTCAAAAAACAGTTAAAAAGACAAATGTGATTTCCCAGGAAGCACAACAACAGTCACAACAAATTATTCTTCTTCATACCAGGCAGAGTACAGATGTTCCCTGCTCTAGGCAAATGTACTGTGTGTAAATTCAGATCAACCAAGGCCATAAGGGCAGCCTCAGCAATCATTCCAAAGTCAATCCATTTCTAATGGCTCTCAGCTAGTCATTGACTTTGCACCTTTACTGGATATTTCTTGGCTCTGAATTCTAGATTAAGATTTAGACTCTGATAGGTGACAAGGATATTGTCTGGGATATCAGGGCTCTTATAAGTGACAGAAAAAAATCTGAACATTAGTGCATCATCTCATTTCTAATATTTCCAAATCTGTGATGCTAAGGAGCTATTACATAAAATGAAGTATTCTTGCCTTTTACCAAGTGTGTGGAGTGTAGGAAAAAAATCTTATTGAGACTCATTTTCTTTGATCCTGCCCTTTTTTTTTTGGAAGAATATTTTTAAAAGAGGGCTAAGTACTCAAGATTTCTTATAAAAGTTTGGAAATAAGGTAATCCCAGTATGAGGAAATGAACATTTTGAGACTTCATGTTGCTTTCCCCATATATTGTAATATATTCTTAGGGAGATGTCTGCTTCTGCATTTTTCTCCATGATTTACTTCATTTGAAATTTCAGACAGATCCATTATTTTTCTTCTTAAGCACATTATGCAAATTGAATGTGAAATGCAGTGACGAGAGGAAAAGGTCTCAGTGTATTGAGCAGGTGCCACATCAGTAATAGAGTAAGGTAATTACAGAATTACTTGCAGCTACTATGATTGTGTATTCTCTACTGTGCAGAAGAAAATCTTTCATGTACTCATCACTACAGGATTTATTCTTCCATTTATGTGTGGGAGATTTATGCATTTAATTGTCTCACTCATTGATGGGAGAAGCACACTCCTACAGAAATATATGTGTTTTTTTTCACGTTAATATCACATTTAATCTTGACTTTATTTTTCTTCTTCTAAAACTATATCTTGTAGACAGTTTTCTTTTCATCTGTATTATAAGTATGAACATCAGAATGACTCCGTAAGTTGAGAGGGAAAAGATATTTCTGTGTGTAGAATTCCATAGCCAAATATCATTTATTATTTTCCACTTTTGATAAATGAAATCTATAGTAAAATCATTGTCAAGAACAGGGGAGTGAGTTAATCTCTAAAGTTTCTTTCATCTAAAAATGCCATGATTCTCATTTATTACTAGGAACTAGTTGAATTAAACTAGAATTATGGGCTCTGTGTTCAATCAAGTTCCCTCACTGGATTTCAGTTTCAATTCAGGGTGGGAGGCAGTAATTCTCATTTCATCCTTTAGTCCTACAGTTTTCATAATTTAGCAAGCAAACCAGAAAAAAAACTGCCTGAATCATATGTAACTCTTGTTCAATCCAAGGCCAATAGCCTAAATACTTGACTCATAGTTTAAAATAATTATTTTTGTCAAGATTAAATTAAGTATTTTGTAGATATCATAATTATGTGATTCAAAAGTTATATTTGTTTGAAACAAATGCCCTTCCTTTCCAGACTTGCTATTTAAAAATGTTAATCCCATGCTGAATTGTGATAATTTCTTCTTCCTGTCTCCTAAGAATACATTAAGGATGTAGGATTATAGAATAGAATGTTCTCATTCCAAAGACATCTACACTAGGCATTGATCCTAGTGATAAATGTAGATTTTTATGTTTATAAACTGTGTAGATTATAAAATAATAACTGAATATTTCACTCCTGGGTTTTCTTTGGAATATAATTCTCTGGTCTTCTGTAAAAAATTAGTTTTACTGATGAGACTTCCACAGGTTTTCCTGGAAAGTGTGCTTGAAACTTTTTTTGTGCTATAAATGTTTATTTCTTTTTCCATCTAGTTTTCTTTTCTTCACTCTGTTGACTTTCAGATTTTTAAAGTATTTGTTGCTATGTTTATCCTTATAAATAAAAATAAGGTTTGAGAAACCTGCTTTGTTTCAGGTTGGGACTTTGTTAGAAGGATAAATACAGATAGATATGTGCTGACAGCAGCTAGAGGAAGCCCAGTAGAGTGGAAAGAAACAGGTGTCTAAAACCCTAGATATATCTCAAGTTTCACTATTTAATTATCATCTTTGTTCTTGTTACTTAAAGTGTGATCTGTGGACCATTAGCCTCAGCATCACCTGGGAGCTGATTAAAAGGGAGAATCTCAGGTCCTGCCTAGACTTAATAAGAATCTGCATTTTAACAACATTCCCAGGAACTCATGTACACATTCCAATTTGTCAGGAACTGATCTCTATAATTTCCAGCACCATAATCTCTCCAGGTTTCTCTTTCATTGCCTTTGAAGTAGAGGAAAAAATTTCTACTCCACAAGTCTACTTTGAGGATTCATTACATGAACATGTAAAACTGCTGTGTTTGGGTCCAGCATATCTGGCAACCCCCCTCACACACACACTCATACACATATATGCACACACACACACAAACAAGTGAATAAAATAAAACAGCAAGAGAGAGATTGAGCAGGGTGAGAGGGTGTATTAGGGGGGAACAAAATGTTATTAACTGGAATTATAGTTGACATTTTAAAAAAGTGTCTCTGTGACCACAGAAAGAAATCTAACTATGGGAGGTAAACACACAGTGTAAATGTGTGTGTGTGTGTGTGCGCGCCTTACTGTTAAAGTATACAGCTAAAACTTATTGGATTGCATTAACCAAAGTAACCATAAAACTTAATTAATTAAAAAATAATAAAATATAATGGTTATTATCTAATGAAACATTTTTTAAAAAATTATCTCATCTATGATGACTATGTGTTAATTCTGTAACACATTGACTTTTTAAAAAACACTGCTGAGACAAAAGTTAGATTCTAATAGCCTAATACTTCATAGAAGGTTCAAATGTAGAAATTTAGAGAACTAACTATAAAAATAGAATCCACAGAAATCCAGAAGAAAGTATCCTGAATACTTATATAACCTTGGACATTTGGGGTAACCCCATCCAAGCACAACTTTAAAGGCAGAGATCATAGAGGAAAATATTGATATATTTAGCTGTATAAATGTTTTAAATTGTAACCTACTTGGAAGAAGATAAAGATAATTAAAAAGGAAATCACAATTTAAAAAAAATTCACATAAAGCGTTAATACCTTTAATATATAAACAGCTCTTACCAGACAACAAAAGAATGAACATCATAAATATAAATAGGTATGAGACATTAATAGATTGGCATTCACTAATATAGATATGTAAAATAAATATTAAAATTTAACTTCAGTATTTGCAAAGGAAACACAATAAAAACAACGAAGATAACATTTCTTATGTATCAGATTGCTATAAAAATAAGAAAATGGTCATACCCTGTGTTGTCACAGTGGAGGAAAAGTCCCCTTTTCATTCTTGTTCAATGTGTAGATAACTATAATATTTATTAAAAACTCTTTGAGTATATCTATTAAATACTTTAAATTTATTTATGAATTTTTCACCCGATTATTATACTTTGAGGAATTTATCCTAAGGAAATAATCTAAATTTAAAATGACATATGTTCAAAATTTTTATTAAAGAAAGCCTACATTTACCAAAATTATATGTTTATAGATTTATAAATATATACATTATGTTCATATGATAAAATACTATTCATGCACTAAATCATAAGACAATATTTTCATTGAAACATTCTCATTATTTTGCTAACCAGAAAAAGAGCAAGATAAATACAACATGCATAACATATTATCTTTATAAATACATTGGCATACATATGATGTGTATATTTTTAAAGATTAAAAGGTAGTACACCAGAAGTAAATACTAATTTCTAAATAGTGGGGTTGTTTTTTCCCCCAGGTTATTGCCTATTTTTTCCTCACCCCCTTGATTTTAGCATTGAGAATACTCTTGTAGTTTAAAAACTATTAGAAGAAGCAGTTAGGTGGAGCTTAAAAGTAATTTTAATAGCACAAGGAAATTATTTTATTAATGCTAGTTAAATGTCGATGGAACTGCAACATTTTAATGGCAGAAATATTTTAATTTTATAACACATGTAAAAAAGCTGTTATGAGTACTTAGCTCTAAATATAGAGGCTATGAATAAATTTTATATTCTTTATTCAAAATGTTTATAGTAAGATTTCTGATTTTTATAATTGAAAACAACACTTTTAAGACTCCTTCTTAAACTTATTTGCTTATTTTCATTCTCAAATTGTGTATTCAATATGTTCTCAACATTTCCAATCTAACTATTTTCCAAACATTGAATTTGTCTTGAAATTCAGTGAAAAATTAACAATGAGTTGAAGTTATACTTCTGTGTGACGTTTAAATTCCTTATCTTGGATTATAGTCAGTCTTTTCCAGTACAAGAAGGTCTTTTATATCATGATTTCTACTTTGTCTAAGAGGTATGTATTTCTACTTTGTCATCATTTAGTCCAGAGGATTTTTCCTCTTTTTTGCTGCTGTTTTTGTATGACATAAAGAAAAGTGTTAAGGGAGTATTAAAGATAATGCAAGGTATTAAGGAGAAGAGCCAGGGTGGAGAAAACCTCTTGATCTTTTCATCTGGTCCACTTTCTTTTGTCCTTGGTTATCATTTTTTTCATCAGTGAAATGTAATGCATTAACATGGGAACAAGGACCACATATTTAGCCTATGCTTGTCTGCAACCCTCCCCTTAAATACTACTGGACAATTTCTCTCTCTTTTTCTCTCCCTCCCTCCCTCCCTCTCTTCTGTTATGAACTGATTGTTCACTAAAGCCTAGACAGAGGCTCAGTCTTTAGAAACCATCCTGTACACCTCTTAATTTGTTATCTATTGCTGAATATGCCCCCAAACTAAACAGCTTAAAACAATAATAAAATTTTATTATACCCAGTTTCTGGGTGTAGTAATTTGAGAGATGCTTAGCTGAGTTGTTCTAGCTCAAATTTCTCATGATATTGCAGTCAAGATATCCATCGACACTGCATTCATCTGAAGACTTGACTGGAGCTGGAAGATCCACTCCCAAGATGGCTCACCCACATGGCTGGCTGTTGGCTTCAGGAAGCTTCAGTTCTTTGACAGGTGGTCTTCTCTATAAGTCTGATTAAGTATTCTCACGGCATGGGGACTCTCACAAAGTGTTAGCGATCCATAAGAGGTTAAGGTGGAAACTGCAATGTTTTTTATGATGTAGTCTCAGAAGTCATATACTGTCGCTTTCCAAATATCCTTTCTTTCTTTTTTTTTTTTTTTTTTTTAAACATAGATTATCCCTACTCAGTGTGGGAAGGAACCACACAAGGGAATGAATCCTAGGAGGCAAGGATCATTAAGTGTCATTTTGGAAGCTGGCTACTAGTGAAGTAGTCTGCCCTCTGGCCTTCAATGATTCACATCCCTCTCACATGCAAAATATACTCACACCCTTTTGTAGTCCCCAAAAGTCTCATTCTATTATAGCATTGCTTAAAGTCCAAGATCTCAAGTAAACCATGTGTATTAGTTTTCTATTGCTGTGTAACAAATTACACAAGCATAGCAGCATCAACATCCATTTATCATCTTACAGTTCTTTAGGTTAGAAGCCCGGGCCACAACAGATGGGTTTTTATTTTTTATTATTTTTTTAAATTTATTTATTTATTTTTATGGTGACATTGGTTAACAAAATCCAATAAGTTACAGCTATACACTTTAACAGTAAGGCATATATATATATATATATATATATATATATATATATATATATATATATATATTTGCCCTGTATATTCACCTCCTATTTTTAGCTTTCTTTACTCCAACTACTTCCCCCCGCCTCCCCTCTACCCTCTGGTAACCACTAGTCTATTGTCTATGGCCATGAGTCTAACAGATGTGTTTTTAGATGAGATTAAAATATTGGGCAGGGCTGTGGTCTTCCTTTGGAGATTGGAGTTTTCTTTCAAGATCATTTAGGTTGTTGGCAGAATTCAGTTACTTATGGTTGATGAACTTGGGTTCTTAGAGGCCAGCTGCCATTCTGGGCCATGATATGTCCATTTGCTCCTTCACAGACAGCAGAAGAAAGTCTCTGTTGATTGGAATATCTGACTTCCTTTGACTCTGACTTCTAGACCCAAATTTAAAGGTTTAATATGATCAGATCAGACCAACCAGAATAATTGCCCTTTTAATTAACTCAAAGTTGACTGATTAGTAATCTTATTTCTATCTCCACAATCCTTTTTGCCATGTAAAATAACAGAATCAAGGGAGTAATATTCCTTTATATTCACAGATTTCATCCAGTGAGTGATTCAAGAGAACAAAGTGAAAACTTCTATGTCTTTTATGACCAACTTTCAAGAGTTTTACACCATCACGTTTGCCACAGTCTATTAGGTACACAGACTGATCCTGATTCAGTGTAGAAGGGGCCATGAATAACAGGATGCAACTATCTTCAAGGCTGGCCACTACAATCTCAGTTAAAAACAAGGAAATAAACATGTTTTTTTAAGTAGAGGAAAGAGATTTCTAGATCTGTCCCTTCTCTGTCATGCCCACACTCTGTTCAGGTTCTCATCTCTCTATTGGACCTCTGCAGTAGCCATATGACTGCTGTCCTTGTTTGCAATGTCATCCCTTTTAAAACCCTTCAAAATGGTCTAACAAAAAGGCATGGCACCTCCTACTTTTATAAGCTTATAAAGTCCTTAATAAAGTACTACTCTAAGCCACAGTCTGTGTCTATATCTTTTGCTTTACCCTTTTTTGCTCCCCCAATTATTTTCATATTTCAGTCATGCTGAACATTTATTGTTTCCCCAAAACATACTAGACTGTCATATCTCTATTTGTCTTTGCTTATCCTATTCTTTCTGCTTGACATAGGAGTGACAAGTAATAGTGACTCTCTTTTAGGCAGTACTGTGCTAAATCACACATTGGATAGTTCAATTTTATTCTTACCCCAACCTTATATGGTAACTATTACTGTTATCCTCAAATGGGCATTCTCCATGCAAATAGCTTTTAAAAAAAGTTTTATTGTTTTAACTTACTAACTTTAGGTGTGCCTAACTATGTTATGTTGAATTTTACTTTTTTAGAAGTATGTTTGTGAATGTATGTGTATACACTGCAGGTGGAGAGAGTAGAAGGAGGAAGTTGATTATCTGACCTTTGATTTTTTCCCCCGCAGGGCAAAGGAGGTTTGGATATATCAAACTGTTAACTGATCAATACATTAATCAATTTACATCTCCACTATGGATACAGATAAATTTTACTCACTTCTCTCTTTCCAAACTTTTTTCTCCAGTTTCATGAGCAGCTTATTTGCTTAATATTGCCAAGTAAATGTATCATTTTCACATGTATATGACCCAGAGCATAAGAACACTGCCTAAATACTGTGTTTGCAGTGGTTTAGCAACAAATCGTAGCGCCCAGCCCAACTTAAATAATTCAGTGTTATTCAACTTCAAATCATAACAAAAGCTGAGATTTACCAGAGTTTTTGAACATTTTTATGCACTGGACTTTTCAGAAATGCTATTTTAAAAATAAAACAAGGTAAATCATTGACAAAAACACCATGAAACTTCAGAGACCACAATGTGAACTCTCTTTTGTCTGTACTGTATATGGTTTAGAGTTCTCACAGAAAATTGAGAAATACATTCATTTCGGTTTCTTTTAGCATTGGTAAAACGTCACTGATTGTAATTCAAAAAATCTGACATTTAGAAAATCAGGCTGACGCACATCTTTGCACTATTTAAAATAAGTTAATAATATAGAGAGATGAGTGCAGCTTATGTGGACACTCATGCTTTGTAGCAGCCCGTATATATAAACAATGAGTTTAATTAACACAGAGCACATTCTTATATGAACTCCTTTTCTTTACTGTTTATTAGTATTTTACTAGAAATATTTAACTGCATATCTCTTTGCTCAAGTAGTTCAAAGATTTTTATTTTTACTATCAAAGTCATTCCTCAATAGCTTAAAATTGAATGAAGCAAAACAGTTAAGCACTTGGTCCACACCATCTAGTACTTTATGGGTAATCTCTGTCAAATAAATATCTGTTTCTTGAGAAAGCAATCTATACTCTAATGGTTTTTACTATTTCAGATGACCATTTACAGTAATAGGTTTATGTTAGTGAGTCTTTTATCTTACTCTTCCCATCTGCCTTCTCTCAAAGGGTATAAATTTAACATATTTTAGATTTTAAACAGTTATATATTTTCTGCTTTAGAGATTTTTGTATTTGTCATTATTTTCTTTGAAAATTATTTTTGATAATAACCATTCTAATGGATATGAAGTGGTATAATCATTGTGATTTCGATTTGCTTTATTCATTCTTAATCCCATCATCAAAATTTATTTATTGTTAACACATATATTTTCCATTTTTTCTAAGAATATATATTTTTAGAAAATTGGGGTCATAGGGTACATGTAGTTGTAGTTAGACAATATGCACTTAACAACATTAGAAGTATACTTTCGTAGGTCAGTAAAAAATCTTTGTGAACATAAATTTTAGTGGTTGTAAAAACTTTTATAATGAAAGACATAGTGTAATGAATTTATTGTCCATTTTTATTGAATACTGGAATACCTAAAACAATGGATTTTCATGAAACTGGCAATCTTAATACAATGCAGATCCTAGCCTCAAATAACAGGAGTGCTATGGATATAATAAAGCAGGTGAGTTTTTATAACACCTTCTGTCATTACACTAACTTCTTTAAACACTAAATTCTCTTGAAATTACAATAAACAATTGAAAAGCAAACGTTAGGTAATTTAACCTATTGGATATCCTAAAAGAATAATCTATCATTGGAGGTTTTTTCTTTGTATAATTAGGTGACCAGTGTCTCCTATTCTTTTAAATAAAGGCTTTACAATAGGAAATATCTTTAGGGATTAAACAAAGCAGATTTTATCATTGAAAGCATGTTCAGAGTTCAGTTAAGCCTGCCTTTCTTCTGAATAATCACTCTTTATAATGCTTACCCATGGATCTTAAAACATCCTGTCAAGATCATTATCAAGATCCCAATTATATATTATGAAGTAAGAGGTTTATAATGAAATAATTGAATGAATAATTCTTGTCCCATGCAGGAGATATATTTTTGTATTTATGATATTCATACTAAGAAACAGTGCTGAAAACCTCAATATTATTTGATCTTAATGATTTCGGGGCAGAGGAATTGGCGCTGCCTTGATTTTTGCATGATTTGGCACAAGCCAATGCTTTCAAGAGGGACTTTCAGAGCAGACTTCTGTCAAATTTGCCATATGGAGTTATTGGGCTCAGATTATAGGGTTTTCCTGGTTGTTTGCCTGCTTTAGGAATTATCAGTGCTCTCCAGGATTTTCTCCAAATACAGAGAATGTATTTGGAGGACACCTCAGGAAAAAAGTGAAGTTTGATATTTGGGAGGTTTAGATGGTTCCCAACATTTCTGAGAGATACAGTGGCTCATCAAGACTGTATCTGGCAACAGCATAGACAGTTTCTGTTAGCCATCAAGCATGGTTAATAGTCTAACATGTAAACTCACTTGAATGGTACCAACTGTCTCCTTCGCCACACACCTCTTCCTTAGCATTCCTCAAAGCCCAAGATGACATAAGTTACAGGCCAGCCTACAGAATGAGGCTGAGCCTAGGTCAAACATAGAAATTTGCTTTACTCTATAGCAGGGGTTGCCTGATTGGATCCGGGCCACGCAGCAGGAGATGAGTGGTAGGTCAGCGAGCGAAGCTCCATCTGTATTTGCAGCCACTCCTCAGCACTAGCATCACCACCTCAGTTCCATCTCAGATCATCAGGCATTAGATTCTCACTGGAGCACCGGTCCCTGGTGCCAAAAAAGTTTGAGGGCTGCTGCTTTATAGCATCTTAATATATTGCAGATCCAACCTTAACTTTACCTATACCAGAGTATTGTGGGTAATTAAGTGTGGGATATTATGAGAATGAAGATCTGAAAACCTTTTGTACTAGAAAGAGGAGGGAGAAATCCAATTTTGAGAGTTTTTATGTTTTGAACACTAGCAATGCTTCCTGCTCGTAGCGCTAAGCTCTGTGTGAAAAGGCAGCCCTTTTCTCAGTTGTCTTTCCTTGAGGAGCATCATGTGGCTGGGTATTCTTTCCTGTCTCTCAGCTGTGAGGTACGTGTTCATGCTCTCGCATCAGCATCACTGTCAATGATTTTTTAGTATTATGACGAATCTTCCTGATAGATTATGATAGAGGTTAAACAACTAGTCCCCTTAACCCAGTTATGGGTTTTATTTTTAAAATCTAGTGTTTAAAAATATCAAAGGAACTTACTTAAAAATCAGATTTTCTGTTTCCTTTGAAAACTTAGCCCATCTGGCAACACTTGGCTTATGTTCCCACCTGCCAAGAAAGCTACATACTGAGCAGCAGCTTGTCCTTAGGGCTCACTCTCTCCAGTTCAGCGGAGTCCTCACCTGATTACTTTATGCATTTGTATCCCTGCTTAACCCCAAAAGGCATTTGAGATTTCTAACCCTCATTTGGATTAGGGAATTTACCAACAAAGGGACCCGCATACACTTTGAAGGGTCTTTTTCATGCAGAGCAGAGAACACCAAGCAAACACCTCTGGCCTTAGGAGCAGGCTCTTTGAGAAGCAGTGAAGACAAATACCTTAGTGATTTATTCAATAATTCTGAAAATGTGAGAGTTAAACTATTTGTATCATAATTATCTCTGGGGCTTATTTAAAACACGTATGAAAAGCCCCATTTCAAGCCTAAGGGAATCAGAATTTCTGGAGGAAAGGCCTGGGCATTAAAACAGTAAGGAAGCATCCTGCATGATTCTAATGAAACAAAGCTTGAGAATTATTGAATTCTTTCTGGATGTGACAGCTCTTTGGCTTGACAGACCCAATTAGAGTAAACTGGTGGGCCTTAGGAAATAATCTTAGCTCACCAGTCCAGCAATGCTGAAGATGCAAAATTTTGTCCTAATGAAAAGCCAGTCAGCACTGACATTTTTCAGTGAGAGTCCAGCATTAAATCAGGTACAATAGTAGATAAGGTAAAAGATAAATATGCAGTTTTGTATATAACAGAAAGAGAATATTTTTTTCTTCCCTAGACATCATAAAAAGGAATCATTGGGCCTTTATGTTTACTTTAGTGGCATTATTATTTTAGTCCATATATTTAATGCAGAATTAATATATCACACATCTATTTGCTTTCATATCTAATATCTAGAAGGGTTTCAGCTTGATATACTTAGCATTTAGAGCCTCTTCACCTCCTGTAATCACACAGATGAGTCACTCCAAAACCCAGCACAGAATGCTTCTGAGAGCTTGTTGGCTAACCTGGCTTTGTAACCCAGTGGAAAAAAACTGGGTGTTTTCTTCAGCGGTAATCAATACATGAGCAATTGCCATGAAAATGCAGTTTTATGCACTCTAACTGATTTTTTACATAAAACTGACAAGCTGTGTAACAAACTGCATATAGATTCAGGTTCTATAACTACACAGCTAATGCACACATGAATTATTCAATGAAATTTTCTTCGTGGGTTTTTCTGAGTCATCTCAATGTGTGTCCACTTTCAGATAATACATTAAATATTATACATTATGGTTGATTCACTGTATTTTGGTTCAGACTATATCCTGTGTTGGTCAATCTGTTAAAATTCAAGTTTGCATTGTGGGTTACACATGTTCCTTTCCTTCGGATCTCCCTATATATTTTGGTCATCAAAGAACTATATCTTTGCCTCTCTGGGCCTTAGTGTTCACACTTGTTTATTGTGTTAGGAACATGCAGATGCTAAAAGAGGCAAGTGCAGCCCTGCCTATGGGGGGGAAGTAAAACAGAGTCATACAATAAAGAGGAGGGGCAGGGGAGGCTCCTTGAAGTAAGAGGCCTCACAGCTCAGGCCTAAGAGATAAGTGGAAGTTACCAAAGGAAGAGAAAAGGGGAAAACATTCATTTTCAGTTGCTAAGCATCACACTACTGTAGACTCAGTGGCTCAGAAACAATATCTATGATCTCAGAATTTTTCTGGGTCAGGAGTCTGGTCCAGTCTTTACTGGGTTCTATACACAGGGTCCCACAAGTCTGCATTCAGGTCGTGGCCAGTGTGTATTCATTTCTGGGGCCCGGGTCTTCTTTTCAAGCTCCTTCAGGTTGTTTCTTATGATTTTAGAACTGAGGTTCCCAGTCTCTTGCTGTCTGTCATCTGGGGGCTGTTCTCAGGTGCTAGAGGCTGCCTGCAGTTTCTTACCCTATCACGGCCCTTCCCACAACATAGTAGCCAACTTCTTCAAGACTAGCAGGATAATATGTCTCTTTTTGGGAAGGGCCCACTTGTTCTTTTAAGAACTTTCTCCTGATTAAATCAAGTTCGCCTAAGATAATCACCCTTTTGATTGACTCAAAAATCAACTGATTCGTGATCCATAATCGTATCTGCAAAAGCCCTTCATTTTCTCCAGGTTTGGTGACCTACCCATGAAAATGACATCTCATGTTTATAAGTCCATTATACATTTAAGAGAAGAGAATTGTATAAGGAATGTGTATGAAGAAATGGGTATCTTAGGGGCCATCTTAAAATTGTGCCTACCACAAGGAAGGTATTACAGACAGAAAGAACCAGGTATGTGAAAGAGGCTTAAATGGAAGTTTGGCAATTTATAGTGTCTGAGGATAAGGCTGGAATATGCAGGTCAATTCAGAAAAGGTGGACTTTAGTTTAAAAAATGGAGAAGTCACTGCTGGGTTTAACGACTCGTGCATACAATGTTATGCAACTAGTGAATTATCTGCTTTCAAAGAGTATTTGAGTATTTGAAATACTGAAATATAGAAAGCTTCATACGATAAAATATTAAATGTAAAAAGTCATGTTTATATTACATGATATCAGATTTGGAAATATATATGCATATTTTAAAAGACTAGAAGTAAATACATCCGTTAGCCATGGATCTGGTGGAGATTTATGGATATTAGCTGTCTCTGGGTGGAGAATTATGAATGACTAAGAGATTCTTTGTTCTTTTCCTTATTTTAAAAATTCTCCAGAATATATATTTCTCTTATAACAATAATTAAAAACTACTTGCGGTACTTGCAAAAATGAATACATCTGAGCACAGTTCTCTCTGAAGTCAATTGAAAATTTGATGTTCCAGGTGTTTTGACAGCAAGATCAGGAATTAGTGAGAAAGCAAGTTCAGAAATTAGCTGCCCATAGCTGTACAAAGATGAGGATCAGTCAGTGGAAATGATTTCCAGGTTCAGCCATGGGTGACAAGTAATGCCAGACTTGTGCAGGTTTGTCTCATGACTACACAATTGGCAGGAAATTTAGTCTTTAAATTCTGGAGGTATTAAAGCGAGTAATCTCCCTCTATCTCAGTTTCGTTATGTCTAAAAATGCAGGGGAGTGAAATTTTATTCTTCTCGCAGGACTTAATTGCAAGTAATGCATAAGTAGCCTGAATTTCATCTGTCAATTCCCCTCCTTCCTAGTTATTTAATCCATTCCACTTACCAAGCACCCCCTTGGGCAGGAAGCTCACAGTTAGGGAGAGATGGCTGGAGGTGCCCAGTGCTATTTCATAAATGGCATCACCTGTGTCATATTGCCAAATCCATTACAGCTTTCTGAAGTATTCATTTGGAAAGAGGAGGGAGAGTCCTTTGAGAGCCAGATGGGAATTTGGAAATAAGTAACACTGACAACCAATCCTTCAGAAACATCTTCAAGTTTAAAGAGAGCAGTTAGTAGAAAAGAAAAACGTATTTTTAGAACTTGTTTGGGAGGTGAAAGGATTTTTCTGGGGGGCGGAGGACAGAGAATGGGTAGAGGAGATTGTTTCTTTTTTGGCACTGTGATATCTCAGGGATCTTTGAGTCAAAATATAATGAAATGAGGCTTTTCATCTCTCTTCAAAAAATGAAAAGCAAGTGCACTAGAAACCGTCTTAGTTGGTCACTGAACAGACCACATTTCTAATATATGACAAGATGGCTAAAATAAAGACTCTTGAAATACATATTTTAAAATTAGATTGCTGACCTTTGATAGGGCTTATCATGCTATTTATACTGTAGCAGAAGGAGCTGATTTTTCAGTAGTTGCCTCATCAAAAACATGACTCACATTTCCTTAAGCACTTACATTTATACCATATGTTTTCTGAGGTAAAAAAAAAATGTTTTATGAGGTTTTTCTTTTTCTATATAATTAGTGAGATGTGAATAAAATTTGTAAGAAATCATTTAAAAGAACACTTTGGGTGCATGCAGTTTACAAATGTTTAATTCTAGAAATTGAAAGCATATTAAATGTTTGGCTGGCATAACCATTAGGTATATTTATGAATATAAATGAGAAGTAATCATTGTGATGCTAGTTTCACCATTAAGAAAAAAGGCAGAATTCAAAGAGTTTTAAAATGAAACATAGATACTACTGAAACTCTCTTTATATTCAGAAATGTGAATTTGAGATAAGAAAGCTTTTGTTGAAGTAACTGAAAGAATCATTTTAACATTTAAAAAGAAAAATATTACTTTAATTGACATAGTGTGTGTACAAACTGTGACTAATGATAATGGGTTAAATTATTTTGAGGCCAGTCGAAATTAAAATAAATTTATTTTTATAATTATTAATATAGTAAAGGCCACTTTAAATATTTTTGCTTAATGACAAATTATTGTCCTATAACTCCTAGGAAATGTATGTTCCATTTAAGAAATAGTACACATAGAGAAAATGATTAATATATGAAAATCAGTTTCCCAACTAAGAAATCCCTAGTTTCTCACTTGGTGCTCAAATCACTTGACATTTTATTCCATTATTATTTTTTTAGAGCAATAGCTTTAGGAATAGAAAACAGGTTCTACACATGTGATAAATTCATGTCTTAAGCAGATATGGTGATTCCTGTAGCATTTACCTGTTCCTAGATTGCCTTGCTCCCGCCTGGTCCTAACTTTCGTGTTACCTCGCTTTGGAAAGCTTTTGCTATCCTTCCAGTCACCCAGGTCAGAAACCTGGCCATCACTCTTAACTTCTCCCTATATCTCCAAGTCCTTTCACTTCTACCTTCTCAATATCTCACGGATGTTCTCTCTGTGTGTCTCTCTCTGTCTCTCTCTCAATTTTATTTTTTACAGCACTTTAAGGTTCATGGCAAAATTGAGCAGAAAGGACGGAGACTTCTCATTACCCCTGTCCACACACATATAAAGCCTTTCTCTCTTTGTCAACATCCCCTACCACTGATGGACCCACATTGACACATCATAATCACCCAGAGTTCATAGTTTATATTAGGGTTCACTATTGGTGTTGTACATTCTATGGGTTTGGATAAATGTAAATGAAATGTGTCTACCACTATAGTATCATACAGAATGGTTTCATCACTCTAAAATTCCCCAGTGCTCTGCCTACTCACCTCTCTCTTCTCCTACCCCTCTGCACCCCACAGCCCTTTTTATTGTCTCCATCATTTTGTCTTTTACAAAATGTCATATATTTGGAGCCTTACTGTGTTTAGCCTTTTCTGATTGGTTTCTTTCACTTAGTAATATGCACTTAAGGTTCCTCCATGTCTTTTCATGGCTTGATAGCTCATTTCTTTTTAGCACTGACTAATATTCTATTGCCTGGATATATCACAGATTTTATATATCTATTCATCTACTGCAGGTCATCTTGCTTGCTTCCAAGTTTGGGCAATTTTGAATAAAGCTGCTCTAAATATCTGCATACAGGTTTTTGTGAGGACATAAAGTTTTAACTACTTTGGGTAATCACAGATATTCTCTTACATTCTGATCCCATCATCTCTGCCTTCAAATTCACCTCCTTGACTCCCAGTCTTGAGCCACCCTTATACCTCTCCCCACCAACTTATGCTCCACCTTATGACCAGGATGATCTTTCTTAAATGCAAATTTGATTGCTCACTTGCTTATTATTGAAACTTTAATAGCTTTTTTAAACCTGTTCCTAGATACATTCTCAACACATCATCTTGGCAAACAAGACCTTTCCTTATCTGGCTCCTACTCATCCTTCCAGACTCACCTTTTGACACATCCCCAACATTTCTCTGCAGCCCCCTTCTCACCACGAACATAGAGTTTTAGTTTTGCTGAAATATTTACAATCTCTTGAGTGGGCTTTCCTCTCTGCACTGCAGTCTCCTTCTGCCTAGAGACTTCTTCGCTTCCCATCTCTGCCCCATCTGGTTAACCTCTACTCTTAATTTATGTCTCAGCTCTCAGCAGATGACTTCTCCTTAAGGGTGTGCTCTTTGTCCCTTTTGCCTTTTGGAACCAGGGCTTCTCTGTTGCCCTGGCATCCTGTGTATCCCTCTGTCATAGCTCTTATACCATTGACTTGTAATCATGTATTCACTAGTCTTTCTTTTCCAGAATAATAAATAGACTCCCTAGGTCCTAGCACTGTATCTGGAACACAATAAACATTTTACAACCATTGACAATTGAATAATTATGTATAATGAAAAAGTCATCAGCTTGAACATTAGGGAATATAAAGTTAATATGTTATTATGTAACATATATTATAAATAAATATATAATAAATATATATATTTACATTTTATAAAACAAAATATTATAATAAAGTTAATGTTAACTTGGACACTTTCTGAAATAGATTTATGTCATTTGGAAATGTTTGGGCTGTAAGAAAACCTTACTAACAGTTTTTAAAAAAATAAGAAAGTCTGAAAGAAGGTAACTGTTGGCACTGGTTTAGTACAACATTAGTGCCAGCTTCTCTGTCTCTTGGTTCTTCTCTAATGGTCACAAAATAGATACTGTAGCTCCAGTAATCACATCCATTTTTAATTGAAGAAGGAAATAGCCACTTCTGTCTTCTTTATCAGAAAAGCAAAGCTATTTTGAAAGTATCTACCATCCTTTCATTTACTGCTTTCTCACTGGCTAGAACTGTGGCAAGTGTTAACCCAATTGAAGAAGAAGCTAGAGAAGTTAGTTTAGCATTCCCAGTCTCTATATCGGAAATGGGAAAGAGATAATAAGTTTGGGAATAGGTGTAAAATTAGCCAGCCAACAGTGCTGACTACATCTGTGGCAACCATGTTACTTCTTTGATCCTTAGGTTACTTGTCTTAGAGTGAAGAATTTGAATAAACGGTCTTTTTCTCATTTAGAAAGATTAGTATCAACTTTCACTCATTCTCCAATTCCCGTATATTCTCTTGTGCATAGCAGAATTATCTTCTACACTAAATAATTAGTCCAAGTCTTTCCCTGATATTTCACATTTAAAGAAACCCCCACCTAATGAAGATCTTTTTGCCAGAACTCTCTGTTATGCATTCTCCCTGAACAATACATACTCAGATTTTCTGCCTCTGACCTTACCAATCCCTCTTCTGTTAGGCAGTCTCTCAGATTGTTTATGACAATTATCATGGCTTTTCTAAATCTCCTGTTTCCGAGGCTAAAATTCCACTTGCGTCAATAGTTTTCCAGATAACCTCTTTCTGTACTCTCACCACCCTGGTCACCTGACACCAGCCCTACTCTCCTCATTTATTTATGATTCATTTAACAGATATTTACTAAAAATCTACTATGTACCAACACTATCCTGCAGACTGATGATAGAGCAAACAAGAAAGCAAATAAGGCCTTTTCTTTCATGGGCTTACAGAGGAGTAGTGGAGAGAAGCAGATGATAAACAACTACACACAGAGACACACACACACATGACTCAAGGATGGATGAGAAAGTGACAAGGTGTTTGTGTATGTGTGTGTGGGTACATGCATCAGCACATATGTGTATACATGTCCTTTTGATTTGGTTGTCACAGAAAGTATCTGTAAAACTCGAGTGAGGAAAAATAACCTGTGTGGGAGAGGAAGAGCTTTTGGAGTAGGGGAAATTGTAAGTGAAATCTCATGGGTAGAATGATGCAGGCCTTCTCTAGGAGCAAAAAGATAGTCAGAGGAGGAGACTTATGGGGAATGCGCCTGAGATAGCCCATCACACCAGATCATAAAGGACAGAGCAACAGTGTTTCAGGATTCAGATTGTATCTAAATGACTATTTCAGTAGCATTTTAAAATGTGTCTGAACAAAACCGAACACACCAATACACATATAGTCTAACTGGAGCAATCAAATTTATAAGTTATAATGGGCACTGCAGTGCAGGCCACAATTACATGACTTGTTTTTGTTTTTTTTTTTTTTGGAAGTCATGTTATATCTCCAGTCCTCACTGTGATTTTCTTTGACACTCATTGCTCACATGCCTGAATATTACTTGCGCAAGAGAGGGAGTAGGTGGATATGATGCAAGCAGTTATTAAAATGATTCACATCACACTTCTACTATATGAAAAATAATACATAGAGCAACCTAACTTCGGGAAGTCTAAATTGCATATTTGAACTTCAGTCAGTCATTGAAAGGATATAATCTGGATGGTACTAAAAATGCTCTTCTTGAGAACATTCCTCTCAGAGCAAAATTGAACAATAAGAATAAAATGAAATCTAACAACAACAGCAGCAGCAGGAAAGAAAACAAACAAACAAAAAAACAAAAACACCAGAAAAGATTTTAAAAATTGACAACCCCAACCAGACAGGAGTTGGGAGATAAAGGGAATTGTTGGTACTGATAAGCCAATTAAATGACGATTTTCATCGTCAGGGAATCCTAATTGTCCTTCCTCCAGGACCTATGGGTTTTTCTCTGAAATGTGGAAGTCAGGTCCCTGAGCTGACAACTCCAGTGACTACTACACCTCGTTTTAAAGCATAGAGGCTTTCTAAGGTAGCAAGTTAGCCCCTTCCCTCCACTGGCTCAGTGTTCTCCCTGCATGATGCATCTGCTGTTCTGTCACTCAGGCAGCAGGGATCGTGAGGACTGTCTTCTCCCATATGGCACTGAGTTTTGTTTTATCCTTTTCCTCTTCCCTATCAGTAGGTATTCTGGAAGACCGTTTTATAATGACATTCACAGCTAGCATTAAAGCCAGATAAAAATAAACAGGATGTCAATAAAGAACTAATAATGTATCTGTGTAAATGTATAATAATAATAAAAAGTATACATATATCCATTTGCAAAGATACCATTTTAAAGTCATGAGCTTTAAATGAAACTGCTTTATAAATGGACCAACATATGTGAATGTTTGCCTATGTCTTTCAGCCATGAAAATTGCCCCATAGATAGTGGGCCTTGAAGAGAAAGGCACTCTGTTGGCACTAAATACTTTACCAGAACACCTCCTCTAAGTGCTGACTAACTACTTTCATGACAGAAGTTTCAGGAAGCAATTTAGGGGTCATGGAAAGAAATTGTTAAACAGCCTAGTAATCTGATATTTCCTAAAAACTGGATTCAAAAATAGAAAAGAGGTTTTAAACCAGCCTTGGAAGAGGGAAGTAGGTGGCCATCACGGCAGTAGGAAAATTCCTGGAAGTATTTAGTTGAGAATGGCAACTGTCTTCTATGTTAAATAGGGGGCTAGTCCTAGTCAGGTGTAATTCAAACTGCGTCCTGTATAGTTTATGGATTCTGCAGCAACTCAAGGAGGTGTGTCTTGGGGGGAGGTAAAAGGGAGGGTGAGCAGGTGGGGCTCTGGACTCTTCCTGCTCCCTTTCTCCCATGTCAACCAGAACAATTCTACTTCTATCTCTTTATACATTGAGTTCTTGTAAGATTCTAATTAAAAAAATGTTTTTCGATACTTAAAAAAAGCTGGTAGATGTCTAGATATGGAGTAAGATTCCTTCCAACTCTATAATATTATGAATCTACCATTTAAATTGATATAAGTGACATACAGTTTTCTTTAGAAGTTAACAATTTGTCACTTACTGAGCAGTGATAATAACACAAAAGTAATAGGATTAACTGAATCCTAGCAAGCAGAAACTGTCAATGAACAATGTATATTACTTATAAGTTGTAGATAATGTATAGTACAAATAATGAGTTCATTTTGTTAATTATTTTTATTTTCCAAAAAACTGATAAACTCATTTTGAGGAGAGATGGTATTCTATCTGTTCTTGTCACAACAATATGGGAGCTCTAGAAACTGCTAATATGTCCCTGAGCACAAAAACTACTTTTTTCAAACTCTTCAAATATTGTTTAATTTTGGGGGGAAAGTTCTGGAAGGAGCTCATAATTAATGTTAGACTCTTAGTTATTTAAGTATTGATTTAAGGCACATAACATGTGTTCTGCATCCTAGCAGGTACAGAGGGAGATTCATTTATCACTCAACGAATGGTTCCTGGGTACCTGCCATGTAACAGGTACATCCTTCGCACTTGGGTTGCTCGTGAACAACACAGACATCACACATCCCAGCCCTAATGGAGCACACATTCTAGATGGTAGATTGAAGACTTAGACACATGAATGCATCTCTTCGCAAGGAGCTTAGAGTCCTGTTGGGAAAATAAAATGTCAATGCATACAATTAGAGACTGAAATAGGTGGTATGAACCCCAGGGCTATAAGTAGTTTCAGAGGAGGCAGATAGTTGAACATGGGTAGACCTTGGACAAGGGGTTGAATTGGATAGGTAGCCCCTGACTGAGTGCCTGACACATAGCAGTTTCTCAATAAATATTTTTTGAGTGAATTTAAAAATTTATCCAGACAGGATAGGCAATTTACACATTAGAAGTAATAGGAAAGTATTTTTGGGTTTAGAATGAGCCTAGGTGAAGAAAGCCTTGAATTCCAGGTAGAGGTTTTAAAATTCAGATGAGAGCTGGGGTAAACATAGCACAGAGAAGCAAGAGTGGGAATCCGTTCCAAGAAAGCTTATAGCAGAAAGGGAGTCTGGAAGCAGGGAGACCTATCAGGAGCTTTTCCCATATTGCAGTTGTGAGGATATGATGGCCTCGGCTTAGCAGAAGCAGAATACAGAACAAGGAGCAAATCAATCATAAGAAAATCAATCATATTTGGACATAGATTATATTGAGAGGGAAGAGGAAATGAAGAAACAAGGCAGGAATCTCAGGTCTCCGGGTGGAGAAGCTACTTTTTGTTTGAGAGGCTGCACAGCATGGCAGTGATGCTTATGTGCCCTGGGGCCAGACTGCTGGTGTGAGTCCTGGGGCTGTCACTAATAGCATGTGATCTTCAGCAAACTACTTAACTTCTCAGGGCCTCAGTCTTCTTATCTGTAAGATGAGTATGATAACATAGTATTTACTTTAAAGCACAGGAGTTTGTGAGAAGTAAATGGGAGTAATACATCTAAGTGCTTGGGAGAGTGTCCAACAGAGGTCCAGAGGGGAAGAGAGGCAAAGATGGACGCTTGAGGGGAGGGGGCTCATTCTGTGCCACCTCACTCCCCACTCTACACTGAGAATGCATGTGAAGTCTCTGAGTCACTTCTGCCATTCTGAGGTTAGGGGGCAAGTTTCCTCTGAAGACTCCTGATTGTATAGTTGAGAGCTGTTCCCCACATCTGACTTGGTGCAGTGCCTTGCATAAAATAGGTACTATTAAATGTGGCAGAGCCAGGATTCAGATGTTTATCTAATGAATGTTTTGATGGACTGGTGGTGTCACTGACAGACATGGGGACTTGAGACAGTGCTCTGAGAGCACCTCAGAGTTAGGAGAGCTTACGGATGTTTGTGTGGACTGCAGCTCAGATATTCTCAACTCTAACACTGCTGGGTTTCAAATAGCTGCTATTCTGTGTTCTGTGACAGACTTACAAACTATGGAGGTAGTCCCTCGACTTGGGAGTAGCATAGGAATAGTGAAGGGGATTCCCCCTTTAGGAGAGACTGTGGATCTGGTTGTGCTATGCCCAGGCAGTGCTCCTTCCTCCCCACATCACAGTGTACTTGGACCTGAATGGCCTTGTGTCTCTTTCCCAGGAAACACTAAATAGGCATGGCCAGTTCTTTTAGTGGTCTCTGCCACAGGATGAGAATGAACCTGCTGGTGACAGCATTGGGTTCTCCTGGAATGTGGCTAGCACCCTGCTTCACAGTCCAGGAAATCTGACACGGCTTCTGGGCTATCTAAAGTCTAATGTTTTTATGTGTTGTGCAAGGCATATGATGTGCATACTACCGACTCTACTTTCTACCCTTGCTGCTTTTTATCTAAAATACCTTTAACTATTTGCTCCTCTGCTCCCAGCTCTGTCTCCCTTCTGATTACAGAAACTCCTGGATGCTAATTTGGCACTTACACACTAATACATCTTAATATAAATGGACAGTGAGGTGCTTTTTCTGAAGAGAATTTCATTTGGTTCTCAGGACAACCCTTGTAATTAGTTAGGATTATTGTTCAATGCTCATTTTATATGTTAAACTAGACCCCATACAAGGAAATTTCTAGATTGATGGAAATGTTCTATGTTCTGCTCAGGGTATGAGTTATACTTATACATATATTTGTCACAATTAATAAAATTATACACTTAAGATCTGTGCATGCACTATGTGTAAATTATATCTCATTTTTTAAAACAAAAGTAAAGAAGTTATACTGGAAAGATTAATTGAATTGCCAAATATCACAAAGCTAGACATCAAGTCGAAAGAGCCTTTATTTGAAACATCTGCCTGGATCTTCTAAGGAGTGTGAACCTGACAAAGAGGATAATTCTGTTTGCTTCTTATAATGCCTTCTGAGTGGAAGAGGAAAAATAATAAAGCCTATAGATAGATGACAGACGAACTCTTGAGAGCCTGTGTAGGGGGAAGATAGATGAGAGTGCCAAGATGCCTCTGAGTGGGAGAGGAACTAAAGAGAAAGCGGCATGTACAATGGGAATTTTATCATGGATCTGTCTGAGGTCCCTCCAATCAATACAGAACACTGAGCAAAATCTAGTTCAACCAGTTTTGGGTCTCTGTCTGTCTGTCTTTCTTTTTTTCTGTGTGTGTGTGTGTGTGTGTGTGTGTGCGCGCGCACGCACGCGTCTCAAGGGGTGGGGCTGTGACAAAGTACTGAGTGTACCTCAAGGAGGATGCAGGGCAAAGTAAAAGTAGAGTTAAGACTTAAAACTAATTCCCCCATTTACACTCTGCTTTCTAATCTGTTTACAATATGCTCTGACTCCCCATCTGCATAGTCACATTCTTGGTAGAAGACATTATTTCTCATGCCTCTTTGTATTTATTTTTTATCACTAAAAATAATTTAAACCATTATTTTCTAACTATAACTTTTATTTTTCTTATTCCAAAGAAATATATACTTACTGCAGAAAATTTAGGAGATACACATAAGCTAGGAAAACGATAATATCAGAAATGAGGGCTGTCATTTAGAACTCAGTCACATAACTAATCAATAATGTGCTGAGTGTTATAACAATGTCACTGATTGATTGCGGTAATCACAGAGGTGATTAACACCTATATCCACTAGGCACAAGTCACTGTTCTAGCATTTACATATATTAACTCAAAATCTTCACAACTACCCAATAAGTATTATTATTCCTCCTTCGTTTTATGTTAATTTGTTTTGTAGGTAGAGAATCTAAGGTAGAGATAGTAAGTAACCTGGCCACAATCACACAACAGAAAGCGGGAGAAGTGGGATATGACCCAGGGGTCCAGGTCGAGCTTTGTAGGTACAACTAAACTTCAGCACTGTAATAGCTGGAGTGAGGGGTACTGTTTTTCTCCCTATTTTCCATTTCTAGATTTCTTTCTAGAATATCTCATCCTGGAGTTAGTGGCAACACATATTTCAACCCCAGGACTGTCTACTCTGAGCAGGAGCTCTTAACCACAGGCTCAAAGACGCCAGCAGGTAATTACTACTGACCTCTGTGTAAGCGATAAGCAATCTGCCTCTCTGGCCGTCCCTCTGAGAAAGGTGGTCACTGGCTCCATGCCCCATGGCATTGCTGCAGAATATCCTTGCTGCTAAGACTGCCTCTCCTTTGGGGAATATGGCTTCTCAGCAGAGGGTGATGGAGGAGGACAGCCAAGAACTGGGGAGGGAAGATTTATTTTTGTAACATTTAAACCCCTGTGGTGGCAGCTGCCTTAAAATGGCTGTTGGACTGTGTTTATTTAAAAGCAGTGGACTAAGGAGCACTTTGTGTCACAAAACATGCCATTTGTCTCCTTTGCTAAAAAAGAATCTTTTAATTTTCAGGATTACAAGGTAGTGTGGGACAAATGGAAACTGATAACTAGGTGTCTTATAATGTATACATGTTTTGAACATTATCAAAAAATATTCAAAGACCCATCATTATAATCAGATCCTATGGAGAATGTTAGTTATGTAGTTTCTGAAATTTTAGTTAGAAATGAAACCCACCAGTTTTTAAGAAAAAAAATAGTAAGAATGTTTCAGTGTAGGACAAGATGAACCTTTTTGTGGTAAACAAGTTAGCCATTGTTTGCTGAGCTGTGATAGACTCTTCTAGAGAACTGGCTAGCTCTTGAGGAGGTTACCACCTTCTCTCCATTCATACAATGCTGTTTATCCCCTATCCTTTGCCTTGGTTAGTTAGAGCAGGGATGGACATGAAGTAAAAACCTACCAAGTCCTAGGTGAGATGCTGAAGATACAAAATAGCACTGATAAATGAATCGAGCCTTATTTCAGATCCCTGACTGAAAAAGAGAAAGGGTTTATCATGCTTAGAAAAGTGGAACAGAATTTACAATTTAAATGGTACGAATACATTTGCTAAAGCTTTCAATGGAAGGGTCATTCCTTGTAATTCCAGCTTTTCAATTCAGAAAAGCCAATTATCTAAACAAATGACCATGGGGAACAATAGTACAAACATATTTTAGAAAAATATTTCTCTCCCATATTTCTTCTATTTGAAATACAATATTTTATTTCTGTGAGTTGAGCTGAGGAGACAGTATATTGTTCCCCTGTGAAAGGTTAATTTTACCAAGCATTTCTCTCCAGACTCTGGGATTCAACTGGACATTTGGTTGATAGAAAACGGACAGAGCAAATTGAGACAATAATTTCCGACTTACCATATGTAAATGGAGTCTGAATTCAAACGCTATTACATGAGTGCCATCATTTTTCAACCTAATACTTTTCTTGTCGTTAAAAACACTTTATTTTTACCTCCGATTTATGCCACATAAATTGCGTTTTAAAACTATTAATAGCTTTGAGGAACTTGAGAGGAGGAAGAAAAATGACATGCAGGTCTTAATTTTCATTCTAGGAAGCCCTGAGAATTTCTTTATGTTATTTCCTCAGAATTTAGTGGGATACAAATTATAGGAATGAATATGACTAAATTAGTCTTAGAATTGTTTTCAGCTGATTCAAACTTCCTGGCATTGTAACAATCTTTAATTTTCTAAACTTGGTGCATTTTACCTTGAAATCCTTGAAGTCTCCATTCCACTGAACTAATCATAGTTGTGTATGTGTGGGTGTGTTTGTGTTTGTAATTTTAGAAGGTAGCTAAAATTATTCTGTCTTTGCTTTTGTAGTATGCTTTAAAGTGTGTTCCTATTCTCCCAGGAAGCAACACTTAACCTATGCATAAGAGTGCATGGTACAAAGAATGCTAGTGGGTTTGCTGTTCAGAATCTTCTCTCTCTCTCTAGTGTCAGCATTATTCACTGCCAAATCTGTACCACACCTGGGGAAGTCAAGAATAAGGGAGGTGCTCATTGCTACTTGGAAGAGCCCTCAGCACCCCACAGCTTTCTGTCCACAGGCAGGTCATGTATATTCCACTTTTCTCCATCAAGATAAATGTTTTGTCACATGGTGACCTCAAACGAAACTAACTATATTCTTAATGAAGAGAACAATACACCAACTCACTCTAGCAAGATTTATTGCATTGTAAACATAGCTGAGAAACACAGACAATTCCTAGGATAGCGATCTGGCCTATTAAATTCACGACCTTAATTTATTGCTTTTCCTTCTGTTCATAAACACAGAATGATAGATAAGCCATTTGCTATTTGTTCCTTATGTAATTTTCTACCAAGTTTATTCTTAAGCACACTATGCAAGACTATGTCTGCATTCCCTAGTCTTAAAAATATCAAATACATGCAAAGTTATCCTGATGATTTAAATTGAAAATAACTTCCCCCACAGTCTCAATTTTTTCAAGTAAATTTATTATTATTATATAATAATTATTAACATAAATATATTATTATTATCTGACTTATTCACTGAGTGTGTGTGCACGTGTTCATGCGCATGGGTACAATGAGTGTGTGTGCATGTGTTCATGCACACGTGTGTAATGATGAAACATAAGCTGGAAGGACTATAAGACAATAGCTTTGAAGAAGAATGAGTGGGCTACATAAGCCACATTTCTGCACACCATTTACTTTAATCACCATAACAGCCCAGCTAGATAATAAGCACGTACTGCAGTGCTGTTTGTGCAGTGAGTAAATGCATTTGGCCGAGGCGGGGAGTGGGGCTTAAATCCAGGCTGCATTCCTCTTACTAATCCAAGTATCCAAGGAGATGCATCTACCCTGAAGGAAAGCCTTTTCTTAGATGCACAAAATCCTGCACAGATGTTAGTGTTGTCCTGGAAGTAATTAGTCTCAATTTATAGATGAGGAAATTAAAGATCAGAAAGATTGAGTTATTTCTTAGGAACATGCCTCCAATAAATAGCAAAGCAAGAACTCAAACCTAAGCCAATATGGCTCCAAAGATCTTCATTCCCTAAACTCCCATCACTTCTTTCAATTAAATGACATCACTTTACTTCCTGGTATAAGGTTAGTTGTGCCACATAAATACAAGGCCTATCTGATTGTGTACTTGTATTTTTAGATCTTTTTCTGAAAGTGGGTTTAATGGGAAGGTTAAAAGGGGTAATTGAACAAGAGTTTTGAGATGGTACATGGTAAAGTTGCAAAAAAAAAAAAAAGATCCCCCGAAGACTTTACCTCCTTTAGAGTATTTGAGAGGAGAATCCTAGCACTTCTGCTAAAATTTCAAAGTGGCTATTTACCTAATAGGCTGTTCATTGATTATATGCTATTAGTGACTATTAACCAATGACATTGTATTTACAGTTTACAAATGTATTTGATTTTCACAAGCCTCACTGGGGAACAATGCTCAGTCAACACTTTCTTTGCTTAAAGGGTGTGATCAAAGAGCATGAAGCATGACAAATGAATATTTGGCCTTTGGATTTGGAGTTTTCAAAGGATAATGTTTCTCAGGTTGGTGCATTGATCGTTCCTGCTACTCCACACAGCCTCTGAATTCCATTTACAACTTTGCATGATCGAGTGTCACATTAAAATATAATCGTTCCATTTCAAATAATTCCCTGTACAATGGTCTCATTTTTAAACTTTCACTAATGTTGTTATTCTGGTGCAGCTATTATCAATTTATGTATGTAAGAATGTCAATACTGTCCAGCCAATAATGTTCTCTAATAGTGTTCAACAAAGACATACTCCCTTCCCACTGTGCCTCGTGCTTTTTGTGGATAACATGGAAGTGGAGGTGGGGAACACAGCATTCATCAGCTGTTAACAATAAAGCAAAGTAAGTACAATAGGTGCTGAACAAAGTCATCATCTTTTGTATTTATGGTGTAATTTTGTTGCTCTTTTGGTTTCTTTTGTAGCAGGTGAGCTTGTTTATACGGAGAAAGGTATATTTGTTCATACAGAGAGGGAGGTTCAATGTGTATTTGATTATTTCAGAGAGAGGCAACTTGATATTATGGGTGTTTAATTCTGTAGGACAGTCTCCAGATCATTTTGATGTAGAATTTCATTATGCAAAACTTTGATTTACGTCCCCATTTATAAACATTTGCTGGTTTTGGCTGAAATTATTGAGTTGGTGTGTTAATTGGCATAAAAGGGAAAAATTATATTGTCTATATTTATCATGTGCAATATTCATTATCTATATGTAAGCCTTGGGCAGAGTAGTTTTTGTACTCTTTCAAGTGATTATTCCAGAAGACTGCTTCTGACCTCTTCTTCCACACCACTGCCCACCACACACACACTCCACCTACCCCCACACACCAACACCACCACTGCTACCACCTGGCTGTATCAGAATAGTGGAGTCTGACTCAACTATAAAAAATCTCAAATTTGATATTGGACAATACCTGAAGTAGAAATACTGCCACTATTCGATAACTTCAGACGAAATTTCTTCTTTAAAATCAGTAAATCTGTATATTCCCAGTGGCTTCCAGAAACTTCTCTCTGAACTTTCTTATTTGGAATTGAAAACTCTTTTGAAATTTGACTTGACCAAAATTCCTTCTCTCCCTCTGGATCTTTGCAGTGATTGCTGCTTACTCTTTCAAATCCCATTCACCTCAGGACTGGGAAATTCAGTGGGAGTCCTCTGTTTCTCTCCATCTTCATTTCCACATTTTCTTTCCTCTCCTCCTTGGTCGTTGATGCTGTTAGAAATTATTGTTAAGTTGTCAAAAATTTTTTTTATAAAACTTACATATGTGGTCTACATATATTTGGTAGAAGTAATAGAGGTTCATAACTATAAAAAGAGTGACCACTGCTGCTTTAGTCAGCTTATAAACCTAGAGAAAGGGGGCTGAAGCTATTGACATTTTAGATTGCTTTTGATTCTTTCATCCTGGTGCCATAAAATAGCTTTATTAAAAGAGCATTTTAATAATGGCTCATTTTTTAATTTCTTTTCTTCATGATCCAAACATCTTTCTATGAAGCACATACTATACTGTGCCTGAGTTTCCCCGTGGAATGTAGAATCAAGTGAGTTGGAGGTCTGGCAGAATCAAGCACAAGTGATCCTCGCCAAGGCACAAAAACATGTTCCTTTGGATCCAGGAAAGCTCAGGAGTGTCTGTCAGTGATAGCTACGGATCGCCAGAGCGGGTCTCAGGCTTTGTCCTGAAACTTCTTAACGTCATTTTAATTGGAATCCCATGCTTTCCTTGCCAGAACAATGGTCTTTTCTAGCAGTAAGATTTCTGAGCTACCATCACTCTTTTATTTTTTATTTTTAAACGCCTAAAGCACCTGGTATTTCTAGGTGTACCATCACTCTTTGAGGTGCCCCAGTGTTTACTTAAGTTGAAATTCAGCTACGTACATCTTTTTCTATGAGTGACTGCTGTTGGTATCATTTTGCTGTGCCCATGTTTCTGTTTTTCATCAATCTCTTGTTTGTATCACTTGTACCCATTCCTGTGCTGACTTATGCTGTAGAAGCAAAAGGCTTCATGGTCTAGCTGCATGCTCGCTCTCTCTCTCTCTCTCTCTCTCTCTCTCTCCCTTCTCTCTCTCTCCCTCTCTCCCCCCACTCCCCCCCCCCCCGCCCCGTCTAATCTGATCTACTTTGCAGTTTGCTGCACTGCCTCAGCTCTACTGGGATCACTTTTCCCATGAGACTAATACTAAGTAACCTGTGCTTTCTTCTTGCACTGCTACTTAAGATTTCACTTTCATTTTAAGAGAGTATGTAGCTCAGAGAATGTGGAGCCTTGAGAAAGCAACATGCAAAACAGATACAGGAACTTTAGAGTCAGAGTAAGGTGGGTTCAAATTCAGGCTCAGATACTCAGGATGTGACCAAGGTCAAGTTACATAACTAAACCTCAATGATCTCATACTTAAAAAGGGAAAGGTAATATTTATTATTCTACCACTACATAGGATCACTGTGGTGATTATATGAGCTAATGTACATAAAATTCTTAGATTGGCACTGGATACATATAAACATTTAATACAAGTTCCTATTGTTCTTATGTTGTCATTATTAAAAATAACCAATACCTTCAGAAAGTCCTGCTCTTGGCTACTAAGCCTGAAAGGCAGTGATATTGTTCATCTCATTTTTTTAGTTTTTATGATCACTGGGGCAACCAGTCTGCCCTGATCTTGACCATTCTGTCTGCACTTACTAACTTTTAAATTTTATTGATCCCATGAGTTTTCCTCCCCAAAAGGTAAAATGTGCTGGTTTTGTTGTTGTTGTTGTTGTTGTTTTGTTCTAGTGTTTTCTTGGCAGGAAATAATAGTTTCTAAATAAAATGCCATTTCTAAACCATTCTCTTAAGAAAAAAAAAATATTTTTGTGTCTCACCTTTCTTATTCCATTTTAGAAACTAATTCTTTCTTCTTCTTTAAGCAAGTTATAAAACCTTCTGTTTTTAATATGTTGAGGATTGAAGTCAACCCATTGCTATCCCAAAAGAAAAGACTTTTTAGCACTTTCACAGCTTCTTGCTCTGTGTGCCCTAAATAAATGGTGTTACAGGGATGGTTTATTATCAGTCAAAATGACATTTGAGCATACTTTCATTTAGAAGGATTATTAAAATATTTTTAGAATTTTTAGTTAGGAAAGCAAAACTGTGATCTGACCCAACAAATAAGCAATTATCACGATTCCATGTTTTATAATACTTTACTTAAATGAAAATATGCTCTTTACCTTTTTGTTCCCATATTTAATGTTTTTCAATTTTCTATATGTTCTTTATTTTTCTGTCAGTCTGGAATATTCTAATATGTTAGTGCCCAAAGGGCAGCAGCTGGCTATTAATGAAATGTGCAGAAGATGTTTGATAAATGCTCTCTGAAGATTATTAGGGCAGCAATGATTATGATGAAGACAGTTATATCTAATTTAAAATAATCTTTACTTCTTAATCTTTCCCTATGTCTCCTAGATAGATTGATTGATAGATATAGATAGATATAGATATAGATATAGATGACATATAGATATAGATATAGATAAATAGATATAGATAAATAGATATAGATAAATAGATATAGATATAGATATAGATATAGATATAGATATAGATATAGATATAGATATAGATATAGATATAGATATAGATATAGATATAGATATAGATGATATATAGATAGGTATAGCTATAGGTATAAGTATAGGTATAGATACAGATACAGATACAGATACAGATACAGATACAGATACAGACATTACTTTATTAGATGATAATGGAAAGATACATTTGGAATAAATAAATTTAATAAACAACACAGAAGTTACAGAAAGCTCAAAAGATAATCCTGTCACATTGCAGTGGACACTGCTTTAGGTTATGAGCAAAATGCCAAACAAACCATGTGTTGAAACAAGCAGGGAAGCTCCCATTCCTCAGGTCCTTTTATTGGTCCAATTACAGGTGAAAAGGTGCTGTCTTTGAACCTGTCATTTGAATTCATAGAATATGAATTTATATAGAAAAGATCTGTCAATTCTCTTTTACATACTTCTTACCAATATGAATGAGCCTCATACCAAGTATTATATTGATGTTTCTGCTAAAGCTGACTGTACTTGTAAACAAAGCACTTGTTAGGTAACTAAATAAGGACAAGCTCTCAGTGACAGAGTGACACCAAGCACTTCAGATATATGTCTTTTTACCTCAGGATTTTAAAAAGAGACACTAAGTGAGTTTTTTTAAATTAAAAATAATAACCATCTTTCCAGAGTATTTTAAAGAGAGAGGATGAATCCCAATTGCACATGCATCCATTAGACGTATGTGACGCGAAGTTTATGGGCCTCTTTTGCTCTATTCCTTTTTAAATAATAAGAAAAATGCAAATAAATTTAAAAACTACTTAAATAGAACAGTCAAAAATTAAGCAATTAAGAGATAATTGTCTAATTAGGTTATAACAGCAATTTTTATGAAGAGCTTTAAAGTACCCTAACATAAAAACTGACAAAATGTTTGTATGTATAAATTATGATTTTGGATCCTTTTTCAATTAAACATGCATCCAGACAAGGCCATTAGACTTTGTGGTTAACCAGAACTTCAACATTTCTTGCAAAGAGAGTTACTTCTTTTTCTTTGCGGGATCCCTGACAAGCTGGAGGATGGTGCTGCTGGAATGTGGGGAAAACAGCTGTGCTGTAGGGAGGCTGCCAGATCCCACACAGCTGGCTTCAAAGATAATTAATTGTGAAGAGAATGAGGAAGTAATTCACATAATTGTGTAAATGTTAAATAATTTACATAATTAGATATATAAAAAATGGATTTTCCCCAAGTTATTCTTTTAATATAGAAAAATCTAATCTACCAACAGTCAACTATTCAGTAAAGAACCCGATTTTTTAACAAAGCAAAAAATTATATATTCTAATTTGTGCCTTTCTTCAAAATAATGTTTTTATGTGCCTACACCCTTCATCCCTTTGTACAATTGTATTCTGTATATGTATGTATAGTGCATAGTGTTTGTGTATATGTGTATAATATATCTTTATAATATGTTTTTGTGTCTATGTGCTCAATCTCTTGCTACAATTGCTTTTGGGCCACTCCATGAACAACACACACACAAAAATCTCTCTAGATATTCTTTATATCAGGGGTGTCAAATATATCTTTATATCAGGGGTGACAAGTATGTGTCAAGTATGTGTAACTTCTACTACTCCCACATGATAAATTCATTTACTCCAGTATTCTTTGCCTCTGATCTGAGATTTGCTTGGCCTAGCAATCTTTCCCAAAGAAGTGCTCCAGACAGCCGCTGCAAATAAATCAGTGCTGGCACTTGAAATGGAGCCTCTTTGCCAACACTTTTATAGACATAACTTGCTTTTTACCCCACATGTGATACTCTCAAGATGAATCTTAAAGAGGATCTGAAACTCTTTCGAGGCACAAGTATATCATTAGAATTAGTTCATCTTCTTTAGGTTATTGAAACATTTAAAATGCATCGGACAAAAATCTCTTTTACACCTCATGTTTCTTCTTGGTTATCTTTAGAGTCTGATTATACCCTGGATCCTTAGGTCTTCATAAACATTTTTTTTTTAATGAAATACTTTTCTATAACATATATCTGCAAGTTTTAATTTTAGACTTATAGTTTCACCTTTATGTGCCATTGTTTTTTGAGTTCCATTTTGCTCTATTACTAGACTCTTCCTTTTTTATTTTTTTTCTTTTCTATTTCTCTTGTCTTTTTGAAGGCACACTGGATAAGAAAATTTGAAATTGCTTTTGATCCATAAAAGGTCATTTACCAGTTTTCTTATTTGCTCTCAAATTATTTTTATAAAGTATTTTCTTTATCCTTTTCCGTTTCTTTGTTCCTTTTATTTTTCTCCTTTTTATTTGTCTTTTTACTCCTCTAACCCTCTATGATCAAGTAAGCATTTATATTTTCCATTAAGTACATACTTTCTCCTAATCTTGATAAAAATTATGTGGAAGTAGTAAGTTAGCAGATACATTAAGACCTCAATTAACTGTCCTAATACAAGTGAAAATGGCAGAGATAATTCCAAGAGCCTAATTTTTATTTTAATGTGTTTTTCATATATACATTTTAATGTGAGCTCTTATGATATTATTTTTCAGCCACACTATTTTAAACAAAATAATGGAGGCATTTCGCAGAGGTAAAATGTAGGTTGAGTTATTTAGACATCCCACTGCCCCAGTCTTTTCTGTAAAGCCCCTTTAGGAATACCGAGCGTCTCCTCAAAATGAGACCAAACCCTGACCTGCCTCCCCCTTCAGTCCCTGGTCTTCTCTTTCTAAATCGTCTCCTCCTGATGAATATTTTTTATTTCTAAATTAGCATCCTCCTACTGGGCAGTAAAAATGAGTTAGAATATGAAAAAATTGTAAAACGTGTAAACAGATATTGAATGTCTTAATCAGTAATATGCTATTCAGTTGAACTTGAAAGTAAAACTTATAAAGACTGAAGATACTTTTAGTATCATATGATTAAAGACATGTTTTAATGATGCTACAATGTTTAACACTTTCAGGCTCCTGCAACAGAATACTTCTTCAGGGAGATTGAAATCATTTTTTGTAACATCAGTCTTACCCAAAACTGAGTAGCTGAATGCATTAGGAAAATTTGGCTCATAAACTACATTTATTGGTTGACTCATACCTGGTCTTTTTTAGAGGATAAGTGCCTAGATTTAAGTCAGGCCGATATGTGACCTGTCTTAAATACTATTGCTCATCTTGCCATGTTTTTCCCCAGTGTGCCTTGTACTGTCTTGGTAGAAATTAACCCCTCCACTTTTAAATGCTAAAAATCAATTTAATCGTAGAGGCTATTAAAAATTTTTACTGACTGTAAGTTCAAAATTCAAATCACGTAATTTACCTTAAACCTGGATGAGAAATTAACCATATCCCCAAAAGTTTTTATTGGATAACATTCTAAATATTTTTATTTGTTTGTTTAGGCTCATCTTTATTAATCTCTCTTGCTACCCATTCTTATAAACTATTTCTTTTAATTGGTAATTGATGTAAGTGTCATATCAGGAAAAGCTCTTAGTTGTCTTGTTGGTTAGATTATTCAAATAATTTCTCCACCATCTATTCCTATTTGGCACTTATTTGACAGTAGCTTTTCCTTTTGTGGGTATTTTTCTTTTCCTGTTTTTAAAAAAAAAGCAGTCTGTACTATCCCACTTTCCATTTTTCCAGCCTCTATTCCCTTGCTTGGAAGTGACTTCTTAAGTGCCTTTAAGAAAATGGTCTTTATGATTCCCCAAACATTTGGCTTTTGTTTGAAATTATAAGAATTGAAATAGACTCTTTGGTACTTGGCACTTTTTCAAAATGTTCTCAATTTTCTAAGACCAACTATATTTCTAACTTTTGAGATCAGTAAGAACATGAATAAGATTAATTTTGCATGAATGTTTTTCATGTACACAACTTGGAAGTCTTCAGAGGAAAGAAGCAATATACATCTCATATCCTATACATAATTTTTGCATGGCTCTCTACTGTAAAATTTGGTAAAGCCTAAAACTTTTTTAAAGACTTGTATAGTATAGAAATTGAAGGTTGAAAATTGATGTCAATTTTTAATTCATTTATATGTTGAAATTATTATCCCTTGAGTTCTTGGCACTCAGCCAATAGCTATGGACATATAGGTGAACAAGGCAAGATTTTAAGGAATGAGCTGTCTACAGGAGAGAGACATGCTAACAAAATGTTAGCAGGCCATGTTCTTTGTTCTATATCTCTTAAATTTGTATCAGAGAAACACAAATTGTGTCCATGCATGAATCACTCCTATCCGTGGGGAAAAGATTGATCTACTAAGATTTGTGCAGTGGCAATAACTTAACATTCATTGCTCCAAGCCTTCCAATTGGGTAAAGTTGTACATGGGAAGATCATGTTCACACATGATCTTGTTCTCTTTGTTCTCATTTCTCACTCTCTTTACCACCATTACCACCCCTCCCAATGGACCAAGCCTTGAATGCAGGTAGTCTTATTCTCTTTGCCCTCAATTTTCTGGCATTCAGATTGGCAAGAGGAAAGCTTCTCTTTATTGTAGAATAAATGAGTAAGTGTCCTGAACAAGCAGCCCTCTTTGGCTGCTGTGTCTCAAAACTAAGACACGACAGGGAGTGTTAGAAAGCCTGATTTTCGCTAACAGTCTCTGCCCTGATTCTGTGGCTGTTACAGGTTCAAATTGTCAAACTCATAAGACACAGGAGACTTTCACCTAATATTGTATTTTCTTAGCTTCATAGAAGGATATAGGACAAGAAATACATTAGGTAAAGCATCTTCATGTCATGAAGATACACAGCATCTTTTGTTCCCTCATATAATCTGCATGGCTTCTGGGGACAAGAGCTAAGTGCATGGAGGTCACTTTATCACAGAGAAGCTGTGTCATCTGTTACCATCTAACCTTGCAGAACTGTTCTAGTTACAGGTGCCTAGACCTCCATGCACATAGCTCCTCTGCCCAGGTATCCTGCCATCAATAGCCAAAGCTGATACAGCTTTCCATATTTATCTTCACTCTGGTGTTTCTGTGAAAAGAGAACTATGAGAATGCACACTCTGAGTTGATTCTCTCAGGCAGTCCTGGATTAGCTCAGACCTGATCTCAACCATTTACTGAAAATGTCTAATACATATTTATCAACAACAAAGATGATATTTTGATCTTTATCTGATTCTTTTGTGTATTTTCTATTTTCTGAACCATACATCACTTGTGGAGGTCTCTGAAGAGCTGGTCATTCCTTTCCCTCTGAGTTCAGGTCAGTCGAATTCACCTAGTTGACACACATGGACCAATATATGTCCGACTTTTTCCATTTCATTAATCAGGCAAATGAATTGTCTTCCTATGGTGAGGTCTGAAGAGTACTATTAGCAACTCAGGAGTGGGAGCAGAAGTTTCCTCATGGAAATCAAGACAAAGAAATAGGACCCCTCTTTTTTAAGAGTAGGTTTAATGCTATGATAGAGGACCACCCAAAGTGTAGTGGAAGCCCAAATGAAGGTGTGTTCAGATATGCCTGGAAGAGATCTACTGTAGGAAGAATTTGAGCTGAGATGTGAAGGATGAGTAGAATTTTTTAGTGGGATGATCAGAGAAAGAACAAATATAAGGGTTTAGTAGGTGCGAAGAGAGAGCTGAGCAATATCGTGGAGATTGTAGAGAAGACACAAAGACAGAGTTTTTCCCCCAAAATTCATATTTATAGTAATATTAAATCAGTACTTTTCCCTCATGCAAGGTAACTAATTGATTTACTTAGTTTTTTTTTTAAAGCTTTTGAAATTGTGTATAGATAGGCACTCAGTCTTTACTGAGGAATTCCACTGAAATCTCAAAAGGCTTTGAACTATTCTCTCACTCATGAAATATTTCTTGAGTGCTTACAATGTGTCAGGCACTGTTCTTTTTATAAACACAAAGAATGTAGCAATGTCCTTGCTTCATGGAGCTCACATTTCAGGCTGCACTGTTTAATACAGTTGCCACCAGCCACATGTGACCATTGAGCTCTGAAATGTGCCAGCCCTAATATAGATGTGCTAGAAAAGTCATGTTCACACTGAATTTCAAAAACTTTGCATGAGGGAAAAGAATGTAAATGACACCATATATGTTTTTTAATATGAATTACATATCAAAATAATATTTTAGTTATATTGAGTTGAATAAAATATACCATTAAAATAGTTTTTATTTGTTTATTTTGCTTTCATACTGTGGCTACTAAAAATTTATAGCCACATAGGTGGCTTGCAGACTTATTAGAGAGTACTGCTCTTGAGAGAGAGAAAAGTCAAAAAATAAACTAGTTCACAAATAAATGAACAAGATGACTTTCCATGGTGAGTGTTATAGAAAGTAAAACTAGATGATGCAATGGAGAGTGGCAGAGACTATATTAAATCAATCAGCCAATGAAGGCTTTTCTGAAAAACAAGTTGTGCTAACACACGGATGATAAGCAGGAGCCAGCCAGGTAAATTCCTGTGGGAAAAACAGCATTCTAGAAAGAGAAATAGCAAAAGTCCCAAGGAATGGCTTCTCATCTTCAAAAAACAAAACAGAAGTCCAGTATGGTTACATGAGCCAGAGGAAGAGTGATATGAGATGAGGTCAGAAAAGTAGGCAGAGGCTAGTTCCTCAAGGAGCCTGCAGATGTGCAAATGAGATGGGGTTTATTTGAAATGCAGTGGGAAACCACAGATCGGTTCCTAGGAGAATGATGTGAACTGATTTACATTTTTAAAAAGATCTCTCTATCTGCTTTAAGGAAAATCAAATGAAAATGGGGAAGAATGGAAGCAGGGAGACCAGAAGCCACATGAGCAGTGCTGGCAAAAGACGTCAGTGCCTTAGAGTAGGAGTAGCAGGGGTGATGTAAAGTAGACAAATGTTCAAAACACACCTTGATATTCCAGCTTTCAGAATCCTGCTGGTGATTTGCATATGGGAAAGGAGGATGGAAATGGATGAGAGGACACTCCAGGTTTTCTGAATTGAGATGTGTAGGAGGTGGTGACATTTACCATGGTAGGGAAATTTAAGAAAACAGATTGGGGGAGGGAACAGGTATTTTGTTTTTCATTTTGCCCATGTGTTAAGGCTGAGGTTTCTATTAGAAAGTTAAGTTAGGGGTTGTCTGTGTAAGTTTGGAGTGCGATATAGAAATCAAGGCAAGATATATAAATTTAGGAGGCAGCTTTTGTTGCTTTAAGCCATTTCTTTAATTTATGTTTCCTTGTATTGTGACTAAAGGCTTAAATATTGATTTTTTGTATTATTTTTTTATCAAAACATTCTTTCATCCTTGTCCAGTTTGATTTCATAAACTTTTACCCAAAAGTTGTTAATGTTAATGTTTTCTACAGTAAACATAAATAACATGGTCATGATGTAGGGTCAGAAAAGTATGTACAGAAAGTTCTAGTGTTGCATGGTGGGCACGAGTTCAAGAGGCTGCTTAAGGCTTTCAAAAGGGACCTCTGGGGGAAAATGAGAAGTCATCAAACTGGCCAACTCCTTTCTAAGCTAAAGTTTTGCTTGAAAAGCTTCTGTTCTTCCCTCCATCTTGCTTTTGCAGGATGTTGGTGACAAACTAAAAGCATCATTGTTAATGTTGTTTTTCCAAAAATTAAAAAAAAAAAAAAGCATTGCAAACAGGAAATCATAAAAAGTGGGGGAAATTGCTTTATTGGCTTTTGGCTGGAGTCTGCAAATTAGAGAATTAGATGGGAAGGCATTAAGCATGGGTGCGAGAGATATGAATTTGACTGTATTAGTCTTAGTTGAGAGATGAAACCCTTTCTGAAAGCTCTGAGAACCTCTGCGGCCTGAGTTGAGAAGTGATGCAGCATAGGGCCTGCATAGTCTGAGCCCTATAGCTGAAGCCGAATAGTGCACGTATGCATAGATTGAATTGCTCTCACAGCCGGGCCAGCTGTAGTTTTAGTAGTCCTTATAAAATGTCTTACTTTGAGAAAGAGTCTTTGAGTTGGAATGACAGTTCAATCTACAGCAACATTTTAAACATCACATTGGATCAGTTATTAAATATGCTGAAGCGCAGCATTTTATTTAGTCCACTTTTTCCCTCTATACTCTCACTTTTTTTTTTAACATCTAAGATATCACTTTAGTTTTAAAAAAAGGAGGAGATATAAAATACAAATGAAATCTGACAACATTTAATATAATAAAAATTCTAATACAAAATCATTACCTTCGATACAAAGTGAGGTCAATTTATCTCAATGTGTAATAAATATATCAAACAAAATTAGAAAATATAATGCGATAGTCTTCTCATCAAGATCATAAAAAATATATATGTTTCAATAGAGGGAGTCATCTGCATTTACTTGAATGTTCATAAAGGTGTATTTCCCAATCTCCACTTCTTTAAACATAAATTTTAATAATATATGACCATTTCAATAACATATAAATAACAAAAATAAAGTAAGATGATGTTATGCAGTGTTTTTTCTCTCACTTATTATCAAATTTGATTAAAAAACAAATAAACAGCCAAGTACAGAAACCTGTCATTCTAAAATACATGCACACACAAATTACTATCACTAATTTATTGCAAACATACTTAAAATTTATTCATGTAGATTGGAAATAAAGAAATACGCAGACATATAAAGCAAATGTAAATAAAAACAATGCAGAAGTAACAATATTAATGCTAGATAAGATAAAATATAGTTTAAACACCAACAGGATAAAGAGGGAACTTACATAAAAAAGATAGATCCTTGATGTTTGGGATTTGGCTGGTACTGATTTGTGAGAGCCTGTTGTCAGCATTTATTCCCAGTTCCGTGTTTTCTAATGTTACATTGAAACTGGCTGTGATGTGATTGCTTACACCATGGAAATCGGCAAATGGTGCAAACCAGGCTTACCTCCTCTCCTCTTCCAGAGCAAGTCATTAAATATTTGCCATTACACCCGAGGTTAAACGTGTCCCAAAATATGCACATTCTAAACAATATAGCAATTAAAACTATAAAACAAAACTTTAGAAATGTAAGACAACTCTATTTAAAATATATAATCATATTGGCATATTTTAGTTTACTTATTTAAAATTGTATAGATTCAAAAAAATTAAGTAATAATATAAAAGAATTTAATGATATAATTCTTTTTAATTAAAAAGAATTTAATCTGATAAATAAAATATATAATATTTTTGTATACAAATATGTAAATAGATGTCTCAGTTTAAAAAGTAAGTAATTTTTGATAAGTAAGCAAGTCATATTAGTTTGAAATAAAATTATTATTTTTTTAAAGTAACACTGACTTAATGAGAGTTAATCATCTAATTTTCCTCTTAAATTTTATATTTTAACCAAATACTAATTTACATTTACTTCCTTTGCTAAAAATTTGATTTAATACTGGAGAATGGTGACTTAGATGTTCTTGGCATGTATTATATATTACTCTAAGCCCTAACCAAGTTATAAGAGTAGTTATCTCTCATAGATTAAACACAAACTTAAACTTAATATTTCAGTGTTAATTTAATACCTTAAATAAGATATAGATAAATATTGGTTGGTGAGTACTACTGGCCAGTAGAAAAAAATCTATAAGAATAATTTTTCCTTTCTTAAAAAAGAACTACCACGTTCCATTAAGACTTTTTCTACATGTTCTTGTCAGAGGAAGAAATAAATATTTCACTGACACCCTTGATTGCTAGTTGGTCACGTGATTACTCTTTA
>CM053501.1:73163345-73546481 GCA_028627145.1 Eidolon dupreanum
CAGATGTTTAGAGGTAATTTTAAAAAATTAAAAAAATTTAAGGGACTAACAGTGCCTCCCTCAGGCCAAGACTATAGTTGCAGTCATACATAGAGGTGACTAGGCTTTGAGTTGAGGTTGACCCAGACAGTGATATGGCAAGCATTGGCAACAATGAGAGATCTGCCCTTCGATTTTATTAAAGCGTTTCCTTGCACAGGCCTGCAGTATTTCCACGTTGCTCTTGTGAATACAGCATCCCTTCCCCCAGCCCCCTGCCAGACTCTCAGTCTAAGGTTCTCATTATCATTGTATGGAAAAAGAAAAGCTGGAGAATATGAAAATAATTTATTGGCTTTGGAATTCTTTTTATATTCATCTGTTAACAGCAAATAGATTTACCTTATTGAATTATTATTTAAATAGATTTTCATTTCCTGGGAAAAAAGTAACCAAAGGACAGGAGCATTTATTTGTGTGTGTGTGTGTGTGTGTGTGTGTGTGTGTGTGTGCGCGCATATGTAGGCATGTGCAAGTTGGACAGTAAAAAATATTAGCTGGGGAGGAAAACAAGAAAGACGATAATGGTAGGCAATCATGATGTATCATCTATACACACATAGCCATCTGCCTTGACAGTCTTATGGGAGGAGTCGGTGCTTCAAAGATGTATAACAAAGAGACACCAACAATTGTTGGCAGCATTAATGTAAGAGGGGCCTGAACCAATGCAAAGTTGACCTGTTTAGCAATCTGATAGTTTTGAGAGAGACAAGAATTATTGGTTTACTTAATAATAAGAGCAACTGAGCACTAAGCAGACAGCCCTTGGGCCAGAAGCAAATGTCCAGAAAATTGTCACTCACATATGGAGATTAAGTGCTTGGAAACAAATGAGAGAAAATCTTAGCAGTGAACCTCACAAGCGTAGAGGAGACAAACAGTCCTATCTGCATCAGAATTTAGGGATATTACTTTGTGTCCTAGTTTAAACAGAACACAGAAAACTGGTAACTGGTTTTCCTTCTGTCAAGCCACATTCGGCACTTACCCTGTGACATCCCTTCTATTGCGTAGGTTATCGCCATAGAGAGCCACCCGGGACTGCTAATGAGACGTCTGTAAGATAATATCAGCTGGTGCTTCAGGATGAATATAACCAATAACTTAACATTCCATTGTCTGTAGAAATGCCTTACTTTATAAGCTAGATTCTTAAAATTTGTCTTTTACTTGTTAAATTTGAGGGTGTCCGAAAGCATTAAAATTGAGTCAGCGGATTTATGAGCAGGGTTATGACCGTCCATCAGCTGTGCCTTCACGCAGCTGGGGCACAAGGGGGTCGTGTTCCAGGACTGGAGGTGCAGATTTCACTGTCCTCCAAGGCTGAAACGATTGCAGTACAGAAGACCATGCAGGGATGGGTGTGCAGAGGAAGGAGAGGGGGCTGAGGATGGAATGCTGGGAAGGTTTAAACTTAAGGGCTCAGGACAAGACAGAAGAACCTAAAAGTGAGAAAGAAATGGTATTATCAGAGAGGGTGGTGGTGACTGGGACATGGGAAAAGGTGAGGTCACAGATTTGCAGGGCCTGGCCGAAGTTACTCTCCTCACTCTGGGCCCAAATCCTGGTGACTGGGAAAGGATTATACTTTCTGGGCTTAATATTGTTAAATTTTAAAGTCAAAAGATGGGGATTTGAGGAAATTTACTGTGTTGCTACATAGTATAGGAAGTGCTTTTACAGATAACATATTGGCAAGCCCCCAAATATCTGGGAAGAGTGGTTGAATTATAGCGATTTTTAGAGATGAGGAAATGAAATTTTGGGAAAATTGTGTATCTTGCCCAGGGACACATAATTAGAAAACACTAGAATTCAAACTCAAACTTTCTGAGTCTAAAGATCACACATTTTTTATTCTGTTCTCTTGCCTCTTACAGCTATATGGGAGGCCGGCCCGAGGTAAGAGGAGGATCATCTGTGGGGAAGTAAAAGATGGGGATGACGACTCCCTGGAAATCTGAGCTCGTGGAGAGTGGATAAGGGCCAGGGAAGTAGGCTGCAAAATCACCTACCGGTTAGGGCACGGGTCCAGCCAGGTCTGGGAACTTGAAATGAGTGACAGAGTTTTGAAACAGCCATTGTAGATGATATGAGAAAAAATTTGGTAGGGGGGTGGCAATTAAAATTACTACTGAGGACACACCAGAGGAGAAAGGATGAATCTGTAGTAGGCTGTAGGCTTGAGTATTTTTGGTGTGGACTTTCCAGCAGATACCATGGGAACAGAAGTGGGAAAAGTAGGGCTCGTTGCTAACCAGATAGAAGAGAAAACTGAGAAGACAATTGTGCAGGAGGCTTTCTGATTAGTCTAAAATTCTCCAGGAAAAATTCTGCTTCCTTCCGTAGATATAGTCTACATCACATGTTCTGTCTGGCAGTACGAAGTCGTCAGGACCTTCTGGAAAAAATTCAAATTCCCCTGGGTTTCAACTGCTTGTGGTTTCCTTTTCTTGTCTTTCTCCTTGGTTCTCTGCTCCAGCCCTTTACCTTCACCCCACATTCTGCAGCCTCTATTTTAGCCCCTTTATATCTTTCCCCAAGTTTTTCTTAACTTATCGTATCACTTTCTCATGTCAAATTCTGTCTTGTATATTTGGGAAAAGAGGCCCATGTAAACAGCAAGTGCATTTACATTTTTGAGCCAGATATATCTATCTTCTAGCATTTGTTCAAGGCCAATAAACATAAAAATCAGTCTTGACTTCTCTACTGTTGCCTAAGCCTACAAGTATATACAAATGAAAAATGCACTGGTTTTTTTTTAAATGCAAATAACCATGGGAGTTCTCATTGCTCTATTATTTAAATAAGACAGAATAGCTAATGGGAATATAGAGGAAGGAGGAAAAGTGGCCAAAAGGCTGGAGGCTCTGCAGACCATGATGGTCTGAGACTGCAGTGACCCAGAGACTGTCAGACAGGGCAGGGGTGGTGAGTGATGGTGGAATCCAACTGGGTGGACAGAGAGAGGGGTCCACGTGTCTAAAGAGCTGAGCTAAACCATCGAGATGCCCATAGAGGTTTTCAGTCTCTGTCGAGCCATCTCTTCATTATAAGTTCCAAGTAGAGAAGAATCATCATTTTAAATTCAGTTCAGCACTTAACACATTAAAGAGAAATCAATGTATGCTAATTTATTTATAGAACCTAAAGAAGAAATAAATTCAAACAAGTAAAAATGAGCAGGAAGCATTCTGTTCCACATCCTGGTTTATGATTGCCAGCGCCTGTATACATTTGCGAAGGTCACTGCTCAATGTATAATTGTCTGTAACTCTGTGAAAACAGACTTACCTTTTTACTGAAATATTTTTAAGTTAAACTGTTCCGGTTCTCCGTCAAGTCAGGATTTCAACCTTAAGTTTGCGATATTTCTAAGAAGTGAGTGCCACCTTCTGGCCACTATGAGTATTGCTGAGCAGCCAAATGGAGAAGGGTAGTATTTTCTGACCAGTCTTAATCAGATATGAATTAAAATTATCTTTCAGTTGCTAAAGTAGAATAATCACTTAAGGATCCACATGACTTCTAGGTAGTTCCCCTTTCTCCTTTCAATTAGTATATATTTTTTATTCAATATGTATCACTGTCTCTACCATGAACTATCCTAATAAGAATCAGTACTACCCTAGTACAATCAATGGGTTCACATATGCTCTCCAGGCAGAGATGGGGCCCCTGGCCCCAGGATATTGGTTAATAGTTTAAAGGAAACATTATCCCTGGTTCTCTGACTCTGAAACGAAGACTGAGGTGGAATAGAGCTTGTATAAAGAAGCCCTCTTAGTGGAAGTAAATTTTGTCCATTCCTCAATGGGGATGTAATGTACATTTCTCATCAATAGATTAATAACTAAAATTGACCTTGATACACAATTCAACATAGGTTCTACCTGCACAATAAGGAGTTGTACTTCTCAGATACATGTTTAGCTTCTTAGCACATTGTTACATTCAAGCAGGCAATACTATATACTAAAAGTACTCTTCTTTGGTGAAATTGAGTAAATAGGAATTATACAGGAGAAATCTGATAAATGATAGGGTGTGTTATAGTATTGTGATCATTCCCTTGATTTTCTTTTAATTATGAAATTTGAACTTGAAACTGTTCCAACAATTTAAAATAAGAGGGTCAAATTTTAAAGTTCTTACACAACTAGCAATACGATGTTATTTTATTGCCTAGAAACAATAAAGACTTATAAATCCCAACTTACATGAGTCTATATCAGTTGCTTTGGCTTAAATTAGGTGCGCTTTTTTCCTTATTAATTTTGAAAATTATGGTGCTATAAATGAAATAACTGGAATAGGAATCACCTTCACGGTAGCTAACGGATACAAGCATCTCAGCATCTCCTCCTTCTTAATGGGGGAGAATGATGTCACTAGTCACAGCCAACTGTCTACTAAGTCACTGGGCTTGAATTTCAGGTACAACTTTTCATCTTCCATGAACTACGTGTACACATTAAATTTTTAAATTACACGGTGTGGGCAGAATATCTCACTAGAATGCTTCGCAAACTGCAAAAAATAAAAATAAAAATAAACATAAAAACTACTCTTCTAAACACTCTGCTAACCAAGGAGGCCCTAGGAGTTCAGCCTCTGCCTAAAGCTGTGAGATATAGTGTTGGTGCTACCTGTCCTTGGCCGTGAGATTTCTTTATGAAAGTTATTGGAGTACTTCTTGGTGAAATACCACCTGCTCTCACAGTCAGCATTTACAGGCACTGAGGGAATGTTCAGGGCTAGAAAAGCTGGAATTATATTAATAACTAGTGTTTGCTTAATGCTTTAAAATACTAAAGGAATGCCTAAAAGTTTCCGGGTATCTAGGGGAAAAGAGTTTTTTGAAATTTTTGATTATGAGCAGAATAATGAAAACTCATCTCTTCCCCACACACATGTATATCAGATATCATACTCAGATCAGGATTTAATTGGATGGAATGGGGCTCTGGCATGTGGATTTTTTAAGGCTCCCAAGGTGATCTTGATAAGCTGTCAGGATATTAACAGGCTCTGTGCTAACAAGAACTGTTTCTCACCTGCCAGGAGAGGTCACATGATTCTGGGTTAAACAGCCGTGTGGTAAAACAAAAATTCTAAACATCGATGAGTAGAGATAGTTGGGGAAAGAAAATAGATATTAGGTAAAAGAATTAGACAGGAACCAGCAGGGAAGAATGGCAAATCTAAAAAGTTAAGAATTCTGTTGATGAGGGGAAATGATCAGAACTTAGAGTGAGTATTGAGAGGGCCGCAGCTCTCCCACACGCTCTTTGAAGTGAGAAAAACCTGAATGGAAGAAGCCACAAGGCCCTGGAGCTCAGCAAAGCTGTTTCCTGAACAGGATGGAATTGACCTCAGTGTGTGCCTCTTGTTCCAGTAAAATCTTTCCCTTTTCATCTGCTTTCACTGTTTGCAGATGAATCGCTTAGCTCTACTTCGTTGACACACTGATTTCATTTTAAAAATGAGAGAGGAGATAAGGGTCTTGGTTAGTGGGTGGCAAATGAATTGTGTATACATATCATTTGAGGAACTTGTTAAAATTCAAATTTACCAGCCCAACCCGAGACATTTTGGTTCAGCAGCTTGTGGATGGGGCTTGAAGAGGGCTACTTCAGAAATCTGTGAGTTTGTGATATAAAAATAAAGATAGAAGACTACATATCACATGCCTAAATATTTAAAAGTCATAGATCACACTAACAGACTTGCTAATTGAAGGAAGTTCGAGCTTCCTTACAAATAAGCCTATACCGTAACCTGGAAGGTCAAGTTCAGATATAGAGACTTAATGTTTAGGTTTTATCTTCTACCTCAGTGTCAAAGGTCTGTCTTCATACCTTGACAAATATGCCTTCATTGTAGCCTGGAAGGCTAAGTTTAAATTTAGCATTTTCAAGTCTCTCCTTCCATAGGAAGGACTCACTCTTCTCTTAATATCTGGCTCTATCTGGAACCATGAGGCATCTCTATGCATGTATGGGGATATGCCAGGCCACCTGCCTAAATTCTGACCATACCTCCACCTTCTTCCCTGCAAGCAGCAGCCTTGGAGGCCTAGGGTTGTACACACTGATGACATGGCTGCCCCCTAGAGGACAAATAGGGGAACATGACCACATGAACTCTGTTGGCTGTGGCTTGGGCCATTTCGGTAGATTTCAAGATCTCAGTTTCAAGCCATGGTCTAAAAGGGGGACCTATTCCCAAGTCCAACAAATGCCTCCTCCCAGGGAAGGGGCAGGGCTGAGGGGTGGGCAGAGCAGGCCTCCTATATATCCTGGAGCAGGTATTTCTTTTACCCTAAGAGGGACAAAGATGTTTGAGCCCCGATTTTAGACCCCAATATTGTGAGCACTGATCTTGCAGTACTGGCAAAAAAGGGGCTTGTTAGTTGCCATTAGGTCATTTTCATTCTAGAGGCACTTGGGACAGCCAAGGCCACTGAGCTGGGGAAAACCCTGCCTTTATTATCTTTCCTCCCAATTCCATAATTTCTCCCATCAAATAAAATCAAGGAAAAATATCTTCTCCCCCTACTTTAAACAATCCTTAAAAAGAAAGTAGGAATTTTAATTGACATCCTTCTCACACTTAAGCTTCTTAGGTTATAGAATCTAGAAATAATAAGCTTGATTCAAAGAGAGGGTACTATTTTATAGTAATGCAGTATTTCTATAAAACTTTACACCTTATTGACAATCATCTGAGAACTTCACACATCATTAAAAATCCATTAGGACAGTGACCACACCATTAGCTCTTCACTAGATGCCTTAAAACCTGATTTATTTCAAAGAAATATTGTTTTAGGCAGGCACTCCTTATGGTAGGGTGACATCTGTGGCAGAGTTGTTCCAGTATTAACTGAGTCCCCAGAAGAAAGCTTGAGTTGTTTCTAGGAAAGTCTGTGACCACAGCTAAGTAGAGAGGGTCAGCATTATGCCACCTCAGCCAAGCCAGGGACGCTTTGCTCGCTGGGCCAGAGGATAATATGCTGAGTTAGCCACTCCTTTTCATTAAGTCCTTCAGGCTGTAGTAAATTCTGGATATCGCTTCAGGGAGAAATGCCACATATATGGTGCTACGTCAACTTTATAAGCCAATTTAGAAAGTCTCAACTCTGGCTTGCTCATTAATGTCTCTTGGGAGCTTAAGAAAGTATCTGTGGTGGTGGTGATGGGGGCAGCTCCACAGATTCCTATGTAATTGCTCTGTGGTGAGCCCAGATCGATTTTAGAAAAATTTCAAGGAATACTAACGTGGAACCAGTGTTGAGAACCACCAGTTTGAAGAACTGGCTAATTTCAAAGACTCTGACATAAAAAGAAAAAGGAAAAAAAAAAAAAACAAGAACAGAAGTTTTTGATGATAAGGAAGGGGAGGAGAAGAAGGAAAGAGGAGTGAGGAGAATGGAAGGAAAGGGCCAAGGAAGCATCGAATTAAGATTTAGGATGTGGCTGGAAATGGTGGCAGAAGTGTGACCCTGACAGATCATAGGAACAAATGTGCTTGCAGGCACAGACTGCCAAACAATTATTAGGGGGTTGCCCCAAGTCTTAGCTACTTCCCACTTTTACTCTGCCCTAACTGAGTCTCTGTTGGGGCCAGAAAGAATTGCAGCACGGTGGGAAACTGGCCATTCTCATGGTCCTCCTTTGGACTCAGACTCCCAAGGGCCAACGAGCACTATCCACAGGGCTTTGTTCACTGCAGTGGATGATACGCCATTGACATTTCCCAACACTGAGAACAGCACCCCGACATCTCACACGTCTTTAAATGCCAGAGAGAAGTGAAGGCATCCCGACTTCTTCAAACCCTAATGTAGCATTATTCATATTCGTACATTTCTTTTAATTTTGTATCAAAGTATAAATACAAGTGCACCAATTATCAGTATAAAGATCAACTAATTTTCACAAAGTGAACACACTGGGATCACCAAAACCCAGATTAAGAAACAAACTCTCTGGAGCCTCTTTCCCGCCACTAACCCTTCAAATACTCACCATTGGATTTCTAATACTAAAAATGAGTGAGTTTCTCCTGTTCTTAAACTTTATGTAAGTGAAGTCATACTCTCTGTACTGTTGTGTCTGGCCTTTTAGGTCAACATTATGTTACTGACATCTATTCATGGTCCTACTTGGAGTTATAGTTTGTTCATTCATATGATTGTATGATGCTTCTTTTTTTCTTAATTAAATAGTTAGAAATTAAAGAGAAATGGATAGTCAGGTGTCTAAAATATTATAAACCTCATACAAAATATAAGTTTATAAATATTTCTTTGTACTCAAAGACAGAAAATTTGCACTAACATCACTGTTTACTCAATGTTGGTATATTTTCAATAACTACTTTTCTATTTTAGGATCTTAACTAAGATTGTCCTTTTGTGGTCCCTAACAAAACATGATCCATTTACTGTTGAAGTATCATGTTCACCTGTACAGGTATAATGTCTCTACTTCAGGAAACATGGATGACATAATAGTCAACTTTATATAATATTCTATGGGTATCTCAGACTATAGAGAGGATTTTATTTTCAAGAAAAACCTAAGAGCAGCAGTTCTCAAACATGCACCAAAATTACCTGGAGCTCCAGGAATCACCTGAAGCACCTGTAAAAACTCACTGCTGGGCCAGTGTCCAGGTTTCTGATTTGATGCGTCTGTGGTGGGTCCAGCAGCGTGACTTTCAGGCAAGCACCCAGGCGCTACCGCACTTGGACCACACTGTGGGGGCCACTGCCTTAGAGCCCACAGGTGAAGTTCAATTTCTCTCCCATCATGCATCTATTTTTTTCAAAATCCTTGGAATCCTCCAGGTAGTGACTTTAGTATTGTCGTCATATTTACCTTTCTCAATCATTAACATCGATTCTCTTGCTCTGCCCTTTGGTACAATTCTGCTCATAATTCATTTGGAGCAAGTATGTCATTTTCTCTTGATTTGCTTGCACATTGGTGGCCCCAACTATTAACCACCTCATTACAGGCCTCTGACCATGTACTGGGCTGCATCCTGCAGTCCCCAGCAAGGAGTCCTGCTCACACTATTGAACTCAATAATTATATTCTCTGCTGGCCCATTGATTAAGTCCAGAGAGCTTCTGCTTTTCACCTGCATGTACTTTTGTTCACTGATTATGCACCTATAAAATGAAGCTGTGCTTCTTGCTATTATAAGAATAGGGAGGTTATAGCAATTACCTGTGATCCTATTATGACCAGTGGGGGAAAAACTGCATTACTTACACACTTTAAAGCATGTGTTTCTCAGTTAAAGTGTTTCTCAGACTTGGCTGTATGTTGGCATTGCCTAGAGAACTTTTTAAAAAAAGTGCTGTCGGTCCCGCCACAGAAGTTGTCTTTTAATGGATGTGGACTGTGGGCTGAGCATAGTGTCAAAAACTCCCAGATGATTCTAATACATAGAAAAGTTTTAGAACTGCTGAGGTACCTTGTTCTCTTTATGAGTTTCAAGAGAGCCATTCTTTTTCTCCAAGGGATATTTTCATAAACACCTATCCTTGTTTTATTTCTGTGCCTCCTATGGATGTATTCCTTTTGAATATTGCCTCTTTAAGTAAGAAAAATATAATGAACTGTAATTAATATGTTGCACAAAGCATTAAATTTATTCTGAACCTTGGATAAACGTGCTTTAAGCTAGAAATGAAAAATGATAAACTCCGTCTTTTCTGTCTCAGTTTAGCTAGTCCATAAGGACTTGGCAGGAAAGAGCTTGTTGTTCTTGTAATTAATGACTAGAACAGGGTTGTTGGAGTAATGATTTGTCTTGAAACAGTTCTTTAATTTCCAGAGACATTTTCCCATTATAAAACAATTATATATAAAAACAAAAGTAGAACTTTAATTCTAAGATTTATAACAATGCCATGTCATTCTAAATGTAATGACCTGCTGTCTACTATCCCACTGGTTTGGAAAATACAACAATTCATTTCAGTCAAACAAGATTATTTAAAATTAGCTTATATTTCATCAGTTTGAAATGAGTTGTTTTCAACCTAACTGCTGTTGTTAAGAGTTGACAGATTTCCATTCACTCCAAAATTAGTAGATAGATACCACCAGCTTAAAAAAAAAAAAATAGTCAGTATCCAGAATAAACTCCAGAAATAGCTCTTTCTTAAATAATGATGTTTTCAGTAGGTTTAACCTATTAACTCTCTTCTTTTTGACACTTTCTTAAGGTTGGGTCCTGTATCTTAGAATAATTGAACATGTAATAAGATTTAGTTATGCCTTATCCACAGCCATATTAGTAATTTAGAGCCATCAGTCTATATTACTTACTGAAACTGCTGAAAAAACTATTAACAACATAGCAATTTCTAGAGTGATCAGTTTCAGGACACATGATATAACAGTTGTTCTGAGTTCAGCCATTGAACCAGTATATAAACTTGCAAGATAAACCCAAGAATTCAGTCACTCAACCCTCCTCAAACACAATTTAGTAAACAGTTTTAGAACAGATAGCTTTTTAAATTTAATAATTTTTAAAAACTTAAAAATAAATTTAAATAGAAACCCTCAAATATCAATTACATTAATATCATCTTCACCTAGAGATGTCAAGACTAATAGTGGCTAATATTTACATAGCACATTAAAATTTAGAAAGTACTTTTATACACATTTCACTGTATTTACCCCCAAATCCAGGGAGATTGGAAGAGCAAAAATTTACATATTGCATATTTTTAAAAAGTGAATCCCAGAGAAGTTAATGGAATAACCTAGGGTCAAACAGCCAGAAGTTTGTGAAACTAGGAAAGCCACTCAGGTTTTCTGACTCTGAAATGACTGATCTAGCAGATACATCAGCTACTGACAGAGCAGCTAATTGAGAAAGGCGTGAGGGATCATGAGGGAAAACAAAAATCTAATAGTCATTGTATGTTGAACATTTTATAAATGATTTTTATATTTCACATTTAATTTCTCATTGGTAGAAACGTGACCATCCTGGTGCTATATTTAGGTTATAAAGAGCAAAACCTAAACATGCATTTGGGACTAACTGCAATCTCATCTAAGTTATAAAAGTAAGAACAGGCACACTTGCCATTGAATCATAGATTACTATATAGTGTGATCAATTATTTTTTCTTGTACTAAGGGGAAATTAAATAGATCTTTTCATTTTTTTAAAGCAATTTCTTCATATTTCTTGAACAGTATTGTGCGTTACCAGTGGTTGTAGTTCTTCCATTAGGCCACTAGAGGGCAGTCCTTAGCTAGTAATGCCATGTATGAACCTGGCTGGAAACTGACCTGATTAGAAATATTTCAGGTGGACGGTAGCTATGTTCCCCTGGTGGACACAGAGTAAGGACTCAGTGATTTCAAGTCTTCTTTTTGATTTTTAATTACTAAACCGTTCTTCGTTCCATACAGATCCTTGCTTCCAGATACTACTTATTAAACTATTTGTTTCTTCCCCCATCCTGGCCTTATTCAAATGATGGAGTGTTGTGAAGTCCTGTCTCTGGTGGTAGTTTGGTCTAAATTTCTACCTTGCAAAACAGGTTACCTCCAGACAATATATTCTGGAGAAGCAACAAGCTTGAGAATTTGTATCTAGAAGTAAATTTTGGAGTTCTCCGGTACTAACTTTATATTTAAATCATTGTCTGCTAATGATACCCTGTTGCCAAACTTTTACAGAGTCACTCTGGACAATCCAATTGAAGACTTCTTTCTGTTTCATCTGATTGCCCCAGCAAAAGCAGAACAAACAAAATTTATTCACACAGTATTTGCATGATATGGTCTAAAGGTTTACTAAATTGTACTTGTCATTAGTCACTCAAGCACAGAATCTAAATGTCAACAATTTCCGTTCTTTTCCTCCCAATGGATGTTGTTTCTTTCAATACCACAAGTTTCCTTTACTAACTCACTTTCATAACCAAACCTGTGTTTCAGGTTTTCATTCTTTATACACCCAATCAAAAATTAGATGCCATTCCTTCTATTCAGTTAATCAAGTCCTCCTACTTCTCACATTCTCCAGGAATTCTTCCTGCACAATCTCACTGCCTATTCCTATTTCCTTAAAGGTCTCTCATTGTTGAACATAACATTTATAAAATATGTACTCATACATTCTTTGCAGTCATTCTCTGCAATTAACAGAACTCCGAGATTGATTCAGTGCCCAGAGTTACCATTGAACATTTATCTGCCCAGTGAGGGGTGGTGGTGGTTACTGGTGTGTGCGAATATGAACTTTTAGTTGCTCAAGGACAACAGGAAGTCTGGTTTCTGATTACTACCACTTTAAACTACAGCTGAGTTTTTTTTTTTTTTTTGGTTGTGAGATATGTAAATTTTTCCTCATAGGGGTCAATTGAGTTCACCCTGTTTCCTAAGATCTAGATAAAATTTGTGTGTGTATGTGCATGCACACACACACAAGCACGTTCATGTGCACACATACACACACGCTTACATGGGTTAGGATGACCGAATTAAATTTTGCCATTCAACTCAATTGATCTGGAAATTCGATATAGTCATTTTTAGCATTCATTGTACAGGTTGTGAAAAGTCCTCTAATCTCTCCAAAGCTTTTAAAAATTTCCAGGGGATGTAAAACCTGTCTTCTAATCACAAAAAGACTCAAGTTAAGGATCAGCTCACAGAAGCTACTTTGAGCTCCTTTTTCCACAGTTTTCCACAGCACAGAGGCCAAAGGTGGGGTGGAGCCTCTGTCTTCATTTTCCCAGCCACCAACCTTTTCTCTCTCCCATGAAAGGAAGCTTGTTCATGCATGATACTTATATGAATATCAGACTTTATTAATGGTTTGAAGAAATAAAAGCAATTTACATTCACAAATAATGTGAAATGTCATAAATAGTACTTACACATTCATATTTTTTAAAAAGTAAGTTAGTCATTTCTACAAGATGCTAGCCCTGTGCCATTTTCTTTGGCCCTCTCTCTTCCTTTCTAAAAGTTGCTCATAAGAGCTCCAGATTTTTCTCATTTCATGGGATTTAGCACTTCACTTCTCTGCTCCATCCGTCTTTTAACTTCCAGACCTACCCAGGTGATCAGCAGAACGAAATGGCCTTTAATTTATTAGTGCCCGTATTCTTGATAGAATATACCTTTGGTTATAAATAGGGGTGTGTGCGTGTGTGTGCACACGTGCACGCACATGCACTTACATGAGTTGACCAAATTAAGTTTTGCCATTCAACTCATAATTGATATGGAACTTCTATATAGTCATTCTTAACATTCATTCATTTAACAAATAATTTTTTTTGGCTGGAAAAATACTTTAAGCAAAGATTACAAAAGATTAATATTCCTTTTTATTTAAAAAATTTTAAATTACAGTTGACATTCAATATTTTATTAGTTGCAAGTGTACAGCATAATGATTAGACATTTCTATAGCTTACAAAGTGATCCCCCCATATGTCTTGTACTCATCTGACACCATACGTAGTTATTACAATATTATTCACTATATTCCCTGTGCTGCACTTTATATCCCCACGACTGTTTTGTAAGTGCCAATTTTTACTTCTTAATCCCTTCACCTTTTTTACCCATCCTCCCAACCTCCTTCCTACCTGGCAATAAGCAATCTGTTTACTGTATCTATGAGTTTGTTTCTGTTTTGTTTCCAACGAACAATTATTGAACACTTAGTTGCAGAAAGACATATATTTCCTTCTCTGTTGGAAATTACAGTCTAGCAAATAATAAAAAATCACAAGTGTCCATGTCTATTTCTGAGCTCTAATAATTCTTATGAAGGAGGTATATGTTGTACTTTGAGAAACTGTTACAGAACATGTTGTAGTCTGCTTCAGCTGCCATAACAAAATACCACAGATTCAGTGGCTTAACCAACAGACAGTCATTTCTCACAGCTCTGGTGGCTGGGAGTCTGATGTTAGGGTGCCAGCATGGTTGGTTTCTGTGAAGCTCAATTCTTAGCTCTCAGACAACTGCCTTCTTGCTGTGTTCTCACATAGCAGATGTGGGAGGCGAAAGGAGAAAGAGAGTGCATGCTTGAGCAAGCTCTCTGGTGTCTCTTGTAAGGGCACTAATCCCATCATGAGGGCTTCGTCCGCAAGACCTAATCTAACCCCGATCACCTCCCAAGTGCCCTGTCTCCAAATATCACATTGGGGATGGGGGTTAGGGCTTCAATGTATAAATTTTGGGAATACATGAATGTTCAAATTATTAACAGGAAAAATCAGAGAAGAGAGAAAATTGGGGCAGTAGCATCATCAAATTTTTATCTATCTATTTATTTATTTATTTTTCCATAGATTTACTTTAATGGATCGTTTTGGCTGTGGTGTGGAGACTAGATGGGGGAGAGGGATGTAGATGTTGGGAGCCAGTTAGGCCACAATTGCTGGAGTCCACGTGATGGTTGTTTAGAACAGAGTAAGGAGGTGGTGGCATGTATATTCTTTGTGGACATCTTAATTCTCTAAAAAAATAGCATTTATCTTTCAGTTAAAACTTAAGCATCTGGAGAATTAAAATGGCAGTAAGATACCAGTTTCCACTTACTAGATTCACAAAAAAGCTAAAAGTTTGATAACATATTCTGTTAGTGAGGCTGTGAGAAATTTTCTGATGTGCTTGTGAATTTGGCAATTGGCAACACCTGTCTATTACACATGCATATATTATTTAACTCAGCACTGCCACCCCTGCAAAATTTATTCCATGAGTTACTTTCACACGTTTAAAATGGCTTATGTACAAGGTTGTCCATTGTAAAGCAATTTAGTGAGAGTTTGAAAAAAACATAAAGAAACATCAATAGGTGACTGGTTCAATAAATTATACTTTCACACAATGTATATGGAATAATATCCACAAATATTAAGTGGAAAAAGGATGTTATAAAATGGTGTGCAGAGGAGGCTACATTTTTGTGTAAAAGTGGGGTAAAGGTATAATAATGCATACTTATATATTTTTCATAAAGATATTTTAAATGGATATACAATAACATGGGGAAACTCAATGGATTTAAAACAGAAATAAGCTATACAGAGCTTCATCGCTGTGTGTGTGACTCTATATACATATATATATGTACATATACATATGTGTCCACATGTTTATATGTGAATATATGTAATTTTTATTTTAAATTATATGTGTATTGCCCACTCAGAAGAATGTATTTTTAAAGTTCCATATTTTTTTTCTATTTCTTATAATTTTCTCTCATAGCTAAATAATTCAAACTGGGTATTGGAGACAGACTGAATGCTTCTGAGTTATGCCTCTGTCACTTACTAGCTGTGTGACCTTAGGCAAGTTACTTAATCTCTCTGTACCTCAGTTTTCTCCTACAGAGAATGGAAATAATCATAGCTGTTTAATGGATTTAGAGTCTCAATTTGGCAAGATGAAAAAGTTCTGGAAATCTGTTGCACCACAATGTGAATATACTTAACACTGCTGAACTAAACACTTAAAATGGTACATTTTATGTTATCTATTACCATGATTAAAAGCAAAATATTTTTTAAGTGAGGATAATTATAGTACCTGCCTGCAGTTTTGCTTTGAGGAAGAGATAATTCAACAAGTGTGGAGCCCTTAGGGCAAAGCCTGTCGCCCTGGACGCCCACTGGGTTTTGAGCTCTTCTCTCCTGAAGTGCAAAGATAGCAGGCTTTGTCCTCACTCTTTGAGCTCCCGTCAATGAGTCTGTGTTAGTAGCGGTTCCTCTGTTTCTAAATGAAGACTAGTTCTCTCTGGATGTATTATGAGACATTTTCTAAGGTTTAAGTGTGACTCTCTGGAACTCAGGAATAAATATATATGTATGGCTAAAGCCCCCATTATAAAAAGCTATATTGTATTTCATGAGGAAAGCTTAATGGCTCCAGAACAATGAACGAACTCTCTTTGCGTTTTCATCTGGTGAGTGGCCCTCCAGACCTTTCCTCCTGTGCAGGTGGGTCACACTCTGGTGAGCTGGCTGCTGAGGTTTTCTCAGTGCACAGAGGAGCTTTCAGCAGGTTTCCCCCACTGACCTCTGGCATATCCTTGACCAGAATAGCAGCTGATCCAATTTCTAGATTTTCTCTTAGCAAATATTCTATTTCCCCCAAGCAACAGGATCTCCCATTTCCCTGGAGGAAGTGTTTCTTTCTCTCTCTCTCTCTCTCTCTCTCTCTCTCTCTCTCTCTCTCTCTCTCTCTCTCTCTCTCTTTTAATTTTTCAGCACCTTCACAACTTCTGACTAGGTTAATTTTCCAGGCACTTTCTCTCCTTTATCTACTAAGCACCACATTTTAGGTCTGGCCCAACAAATCAATACGACAACTCAGAAACGTGTAACAAGGAAATTGAATTTCCATCCTTGCAACAAATTCTGAACAATAACAATTGTGAAGATAAGCTAAGTTTATTCAAAAGTGGTTTGGCATTGTGATAGTGTGGTCCAAATAGGAGCTCAGCAACCATATTTTGAAATATTTCCAAGTTCATGAAAATAATAATTGTATAAAATATTTTATATTTTTCTGGTTAACTAGAGACCTCTGTGAGATATCCGTATTCTTGCATCTAATGTTCACATTTAGTATCTGTGTATTATACTGATTTCAAAGGAATAATATCTCCAAAATAAGAGACATGGAATTAACTACATAAAAATAAGACATGAAATAAATGTCATCTAAAAAGATGAAAAACAAAGAAAAAAACTTTGTTTAGTTTTTAGGTGTTTATCTTTCATTTTTTTTTTTAATTAAAGCTATTATCTGCCATTAGCAATCATAACAATAGCTAAAATTCAGTTAATATTTACCATGTGTAAAACCCCAGGTTGAGTCTCCAGAACAATCTTAGAGAGAATTGAGGCTCAGTGAGTGTCAGCCCCTTACTGAAAGTCCCACATTTGTTAAATAGTAAAGTTGAGACTCAAAATTGTGACTTAGTTCTTAATCACAATGCTCCACAATTACCGTTTATTTTCCTGCCCTGTTTATTTTTCCAGTCGTAAACTCTGCTTAAATATCCATGAATAGTAATTTGATTTTTTCCTCTACTCTGGACTGTAAATTTTATAATTGGATTTCTATAGACCTTTGCACTACAGGCAATATTTGAAGTGGGTTTATTTTTCAAAGTTATGATATTAAGTGATTTCTATGATTGAAACAGTCCAAGAAACCAAACAAACTCTCCTTCCTACTCTGTTATTCGATTAACATTCTGATTGGCAGCTGTTATTAGTTTCCTAGCGCGACCATACTAAAGTATCATGAAATGGATGGTTTAGAATAACAGAAATTTATTGCCAGATGTTTCTGGAGGTCAGCAGTCTAAAATCAAGGTGTCAGCAGGGCCATGTTCCCTCTGAAAGTACTAAGGAAGGATGTGTCCCAGGCCTCTCTACATGGTTTATAGATGGCTGTTTTTTTCCTGTGTCCTAACTTATTCCACAAGGACACCAGTGATGCTAGATGAGGGCCCACCCTAATGCCCTTATTTTAACTTTATTACCTCAAAAGTCCCTATTCTAAATACAGTCACACTCTGAAATACTAGGGGTTAAGACCTCAACATGTCTTTTTGGGAGACACAATCCAATTTTAACATATCTCTTTGGGGGGAGATACAATCTAATCTGGAACACCAGCTTCTGAGCCAGAGTAGTGAATGGAGGCCTGGTCCTGACAGGGACCTTATCCAGTGGTGTGCTGGCGCGAGGTTCCCTCCTACGGAACAGGGGATTGGAAGGGCTGATTTCTACTCTAATATTTTATGTCACACATGAATTCTATTTTAACAAAATGGATGCAATATATTTGATAGATTTCCTTGGTGCAGTAATTTCTTAAAAGTTTTTGGAAAGGTGGCTTTATCTTTCTACTTCTACCCATTTGCCACAGATTAAATGTCAATGAATGATCTTGCCCGCCCAGGTCGTCTCTCCGTAGGACCAGCTTCAGGGACCCAAGCAAAAGGATATACCAGTGCCTTCACACTTTTCTCTCTGAGACCTCCTTATTTTTCCTATTTCTCTATACCCACAGAGACAGACCCGTTGCCTCAAATTATCTTCACAAATAGTGGCTCTTCCATGACAGATGTCTGGAGAAACCAAAAACTATGTTAGATTTTGAAGGACTTGCTTGTTGAATTAGATAATTCCATCAGCAAACATCCTTGGAGGAGAACATGTGGCAAGGCCTTACATTATGTCATCTAATCTTCACAACCATCTTTCAGATAAGAGGCCTCGTGTTGCAGAAGAGGAAACTGAATCTCACGAACACACAGGAGCTCCTCTGAGAGGACAGGGGAGCAATACGGGTTTCGCCAGGCTTGAGCACAGGCAGTTTCCCTCCAGAAAACCCCTTAGTCTCAGCGATTTCGCACCAGACTATAGCAGAGCTGTGCTGCCCACTCTCCCGACCAGCTGGTCTGATGTTTCACCTTCACCACCCCGTTCTCTCATTCATTCCTGGGTTTTCCTGGTAGGTAAGAAAAGTCACATAAGGAGTAGAGATGACATCTTCAACATTGGTTTGGCACAATAAGCTACTAGAACTTCGATAATTTTTAAGATGTCATTACTGAGATGTTTTAAATGCCTTAACTATGTTTTGTTTGTTTTACTGTACGTTTCACTTAGTTTTTTTATTTTTATTTTTTTTCTGTAAAGCATACTATTTTGAAGACAAAATTTTAAAAAAATTGAGAGGCAAGAAGAGTGGTGAACATTGCAGGTGGTAAAAATTAATATAATTGTAATGAACACTTATAGGTCAGTGGAACATAAACCCTCAGGGAAAGACTCAGAAAATGGGGTTCTGTGAACCAGGAGGGCGGAGGGAAGAGGGAGCCAGATGCACTCAGCTGTTTGGGAAGCCCAGGGGACTTTGCTTTGCTGTGTCACCATCACAGATGGCGTTTCAGTGAAATGGTTGTTCTTTTGTCCCTTCTTAATGATCATCTTGAAGAGGCACATTTATACACCTTTCTACTTAAGAATTTTTACCTCACTATGACTCACTCCCTTTCATCCTCAAATGTGATTATTCTTTAAGGGTTCTGAAAATGAAGATGAGACCATCTGTAGGGCTTGTTGCATTCATTACCTTAGAGGTAGCTTGTGTGCGTGCCTGTGTGTGTCATGTATGTGTCTGCATGCATGTCTGTGTGTGTACTTGCATGTGTGCATGCATGCAAACCAAATACCACATTGGCAGATATCCCGTGGTAACCTCCTGCATAACATATGAGCTGTTTAGATTTCTGTGTTTTCATGACAGTCACTGTTCACTGGATAGGATTAAATCAGATTTTTACTATATATACCCAAGCAGTAACATTTTTAAAGATATAATTACTCCCTGTCATCACATAAATGAGCCCCTAAGGAGAAAATTAATATTAAAAAGTTCTTTTGTCCATGCTTAGTTCCTGAACAGGAAGATGTTCCCCAAAAGGTGTGCATCTCCATCCTCATTAAGCGAACAAACAGGTCAAGTGGTGAATCATTTGTCTAGAATTTTCCTTTGTCATTAGAGTCACTTGGAATGCATTTCTAAAGACCATTTTTTAACATAATGCGCCATTATGAATTAATCTGCATTCCTTAAAAGGTGAGATGCTCAGGCTCAGCTTCATTGGCAACTGACCTAAGCCAATGTAGGTATGAACATATTAGAGTTCTTTTTGTTGGACAATTGTAACTGCTAGTGAAGTTGGAGATAGTAAGAACTACTTTCTTATAACCTCACTATCTGGTTAAAAGGAAAGCAAGTCTCAGATTAAATTCTGATTTATGTGAGGACATTTATTAGCTAAATATTAATTATCAAGCAAGCATGAATGAACAAATCATGACAGTTTTGGTGCTTGGCCACTATTTTCAATTTTACTTAAGGCAAAAACCCCCCAAATTCTAGGGTGAATATTTTGTCATTGTTATAACAAAAGTCTTCAGTATTCGCAGCTGGACACTGGGTATCTCTCAAGGTCTATGAATCCTGTGTCTCTGAATTTATTCCTTCCATGGAACCGTGACTCCTACAGAGACCGCTGAGCCCGTAATCAAGCCCCTTGCCCTACTCTAACTGCTCCTTGTACATTCCATTTGACTGTCTCATCACTTTAACTCTACGTCATTAGCAGGCTTCTCTTTCCTGCCAAATCTGTACCCTCTTGACTTCTCCATTTCTGTTAATGCAGTCATCATTCTCTCTGTCACCTAAACTTGAAGGCTGTAGTCATTTTTGAACATAGCCACTCCCTTGACTCCCAATTCCAGTCAGTCAGGATGTTGTCTCAGCTTTTCCTTCATATCTGCTTCGATCTTTTTATCTCCTTTGCCCTAAGCAGAGCCACATCACCACATGTCAGTCTGTTTCTTCTCCAGTCAAATATTCTATATGGTGCTAAAACAATCTTCTTAAAACTACCTGGATTAGATCACACTCCTGTTTAAAGACTTTCCACGAGGGCTTTATTTCATTATGAAAAATGTTTAAACTTCTTAATATGTTTACCGGGTTCCAACACACCTTTACTGCTTTGTTTCCTCCTCTTTCACTATGCAAACCTCTATGCCAGTCGAACTGTCTATTCACAGCTCCTCAAATATGTAATATGCATCACACATTCCATGCCATGTTTTTTTTCATGATGTTCTTGTTTTCCTCCTTCACTTCATGCCCATACCCCCAAATACACACCTCCAACACACACACACACACACACACACACACACACACACACACACACACACACACTTTTAGCCTCTTTTAGTTTCAAAGCCTTTTGCTAGTATTTCAAGTGCCTCAACTTTGTAATTAAAAAATAAATGAGCAAACTGGTTTTAAATGAAGGTGTTGTTAGTGGTCCTAGTGTGGCCTCAGGCTTGTTATAGAGCATTTCTGAGCCTCAGTTTTCACATCAGCACAGTGGGAATAATGCCTGCCAGCATATTGCTCATCTTTAACTTTAGTTCCCTTTTTCTACCACCTTTGCTCCCCAGGGAACCCTTTTGTACCCTCACCAGTTACAGATTTATCTCTCTTCTGAGAAATTTCTATTATCAGGCCTTTGTAGCAATCATCATTTGCTTCTTTGAGGTACCTCTTGTCTTTTTATTCTTTGTGTCCTGGAACCACACATTGTATCTTATACCAGACTGTGCAAATGCCTTGGTTATAATGCTTTATTCCTGTGTAGTCATAGTACCCAAGGCAGTTTCGCACACATTCTCTCGCATATTCTCACAACATACTAGGAGATGTTTTATAGAAAAGAAAAGTGAGAGTTAGAAGGCTTAGATGAGTCGCTTAAGTGTGTTGCCTAAGGTCACTCAGGGAGCCAGAGGCAAAAAGAAGACTTGAATCCAAGTCTTGCTATTCTAGGTCTAGAGCTACCTCCTCTCTCCAAAACCTATAACTTTAGGGACAGAACTTATTTTTTAATTACTACATTTCAGAACTTAATTTTTAAAACTGTATAGGTCCCAGCCTTTTGACTAACTAGAATTGAAAAGTTATTCCATAAATATTTTTGAAGGAGTAAAAATGAACACTACAAAACATTAATAATGCAAACTAATTCCAGGAGAAATTCCGGGCCAATTCTCTGTGTGTTTGAGGGGTGGGGTGCCTTGTGTTTGTCCTCTCCACCATTTACCCTGTGTCTCTGAAGGATAACAACACAATATCTTCATTTTAAAACACAGAATCATGAGGTCAAAGGAAGTATTCAATTCCATCAGCTGAGAAGAAACAGAATTCACACTGCAGGTTCTCTAAAGTGGCTTTGTGTGTCTCTGAACTCTGTGAACCCCACCATTGTATTCATAGCTTTTTAGCCTTTGGCTAAGATCAAGTAGAATGTTTGTTCTTGGGGCTTTTAACAAACTAATGTGTTCTCCATCCAAGGGCAACATATTTAGGCTATGTGTACATTACAAAGTATTAAGCTCCTTGAGATAGAAAATTTTTAAACAAGAGATTTATTCAAATTCCCTTGGATGTCATTTTTCTATTGACATTGTTCCTATAACATGCCATAGTTCACCATTGTGTGATGCTGAACACACTGTATGACTCTGAGCCTGCATGCCAGGAAGTATTCCTAATACAGGGATCATGAACATTTTCTTTCTCACAAAAAGTATTGACACTGCACTTTTGCCTCCCTGTTCCCACCACAGGCACACATTCTGGGGTGGGGGGGGGGGTAGAGCAGAAGAATCAATGTAGAACACAATATAAGTAAAATTACTATCAGAGAATGAAACAGATTGTACTTACCTAGGCTGAACATGAAGAAAAGTAGCATATAAAAGTTTTTCACATTATATAACAAATTTTCAATGACTTAATTTCATATTAGGGTCAATTAAAAGATAAAATGGGAAGGATAAGAGGTCAGTGTATAGAAGAGGACAGACCAGAATTGAGGCAGAGGGTGGAACAAAAAAACAAGGACAAAGAGAGGAAGAGGAAAGAGAAAGAAAACGAAAAGTAACGTCAGTGGCTCCTAGGTTCTGAGGTGAGATAGTTGGTCATAGGTCAGCAGCTTTAGTCACACATCCTGTTATTCACTTTGGGCATCAGAGTACATTTTCACTGCCCTTTGAAATTTCCATAAACTCTACAATGATTTCGTAGCACTCTTTCTTTACTGGGAAATTGCTTATCTGCTCTTGTTTTCAATCGTTGAGGTCTATTTTATAAGGCTTTATTTTCACACGAAGCCTGGAATGTTTCAAAATGGGTAAAATGATGCATTTGGTCCTGACTCTTTTCATTTTAATCTTAAATTTGGGCAACTTTAACAATTCCAAATGTAGTGGAGTGTCTTCTTTCTATAATAATTGAAAAATAACAATTTTTGTATTTATGATTATCATCATTATTCTGTTGTGTATAGTACAGTCATTTGAAAGGTTCACCAGAGTTGTCTTTTAATCTGGGCTTTACATTTGATTAAACTACTGCCTCCTGTAATTCCCGATTTCCTTGTCTAGAAAATAGAGATCTGCCATGCCTCTTCAGTTTTCATGATGCCATGAGGCCCTACGTGCCCTCATCACACGTTTGAGATAAAATAGACAGAAATGAGTAAGTTCCTCCCTCTCAACACCCCTCCTATAGCACTCCCACTGAATAAAAAAAAAAAAAAAAGAAAAAACATAAAAACTCTTCCTGCCTTTTAATTTCCATTGATCACAGTGAATGGAATAATTACAATAGCTCATAAGGCATGGAATGGTTTTCAGGACTGCAACTCTATGTACTATGCACTCAGACCAACATAACTTTGATTCTGGGTGAAATTTTACCTGAATCTGATTCTGTTCCAAGAAGGATGCTGACCCCAGACTCCTCTTTTACAAAATCCTTAATACGAAGACTTCTTGGGAACCAGTACACTCATGAAACTAAACCAAGAATTTCAATTTTACCTAGAATAAAATATTGCTTATATCCATCCATATAAGACATATTTTTCACTTCCATCAGGAATGGATTTATACCTGTATAAAGCACAAAATATGAATTAAATATACTATGTGACTTCAGGGAAGCCAAGAAAATTACAATAATTCTAAGTAATACTATTTTTGGCAGACAAAGCCTAGAGAATCTTGAATCTTAGCACTGAAAGGAACAAAGATGTCACTCAGTCTAGTCACTTATTCAGCACAGAGACTGCCATGATCAGAAACCTGATATTTTCTTCCTGGGAACATAGAATGACCCAACTCCTATTGCCCTTCGAGGCAGCCTCATGTGTCACGAGATGGCTCCAGTCATTTAGGAACCGGTCTTTATAAGGAGATGTTTGTCTGCCTCTCTACACTCTCTGCCCTTTGTTCTTAATTCTGAGTAAGAGATTTCTGCCATTTTTCTTTCCTCAAAGTAGCTTTCACTATATGGAACAACTGGTATGCCCACTCTAAGCCTATTCTCCTTTAGGTTCACATTCCTGGTTTTGGAACCATTTTTCTCATGAACTATTTTTAGACTCATCAAGATCCCTGTTCCTATGAAGTAATTATCCACTTTAGGCAAACCCTAACCAAGCCTGGAGAATAGTGAACTGACTGTCTCCTGTGAGACGGTCTTTGCACCGTTAAGGTCAGAGAAGTCTAAAATTCCACTGGGTTTATTTTGGATTTTGTTTTGTTGCTTTTTAAATCTTTATATTCTTTTAATAAAACCCACATCATACTTATAACAGACTTATTATAAATAAATGCTCTAAATCTTCTTCTCCTATCCCTATATATAATGCATTAAAAAAAAAAAGAATTTTTACCTTAAATTTTGCCAGACCTATGGCAACAAATAAGATTATATTAACTTTCTTTAAATTTCATTACCTTGTGCCTACACTTGCTGAAGTAGTTCTCCTATGCAACCCATCTAATTATTTCTGGTTGTTCCCAAGAGTGTCTCAAAAAAAAAAAAAGCCCCCCATTCATTGGAACCACTGCTGCTCCACCAGGCCCAGCAGCTCATTGCACATTACAAGGCTCAGCAGATCCTGTTGCTACCCATGGAAGTAGAGCAGACCCCACAGGCCATGCTTCTACTTTGTAGCTACTCCACTGATATTGACCATTTTTCCCTTTATTTCTGATATTGTATAGAATTATATGCAGCATTGTTTTGCTTATAGCTCTCTGCTCTTTCCACAACCCAAAGATTCTTCCCTGGGAATTTATTCAAGTAACAGCTGCCATATTCCATTTGGAATGGCTCCCTATTGTGAGAGCCAAGGCTTTGTTATTGGGCTAAGCTCCTGCTGCCCACCTCCTTCTACTACATGAGAAGCCACTAAACCCCTGCAAATAGTCTTTGATTATAGATATTTTTAAAACCTGTCTTTTTTTTTCTCTTGAAAGAAACAATGTACCATTATTATTATTATTATTATTTTTATTTTTATTTTATTTTTTTACCAAATCATTGAACATTTTCAAACCGTTAGTTTTAATTCCTTCATAAAATCAATCTTATGGATAAACCACGCTAGAATATATTTGCCTATTTTTCTATTTCTGAGAATACTGGGTTATATACATAGCTTATTATTTTTAGCAACTATTGTATTTTTCTGTACTCCTATAATACTCTTAATTCAGCTCATTATTTAACATTTATAATTTTCTATCTCAGTTATGTCATTCAATATATTAGCAGCATTCCCAGCTTTTAGCTTTAGATATGTATTTTTAAGATAAATTTCTAACTTTTTAACCATCACACCAAATTTTAGTTGCATATAGACTCAGCCTATGGAGCTTCTATAGCTCTTGTAGTAGGATCTTCATATAAAAGAGAGACATATATATGTAAGGAATGAAATCACTTATAATTTCAAATGTCACTGAATATAAATGCCAGCTTCTAACTGAATATTTCCTAGTGATCACTTCAAACCCACCTCATCAAAAAGAAATCATATAAAATGAATTATAGAATTAAAACAACTTTTAGGTAGGTCTACTTCAATAACCTAATTTCAACCATGTATCCATCCATCCAGCTCTTCCTTCAACAAGTCATTTGTCACCCTCTTTTGATATTCTAGGTATAATACAAATATTGGGGATAAAAAAATAGGCCCCAGACCCTCTCCTTGTAATATAGGCAATAGAGGAGTAAATAGAAGTAATAGAGGGTATGATTCCTGCTCTTTATTAGAGAAATAACTCCCAAAGCAAGTAACACTTAAGCCATACCTTCACAAAGAACCAAGAATTCAGCAAGTGATATGTGGGTGGGGTAACAGACTTGAAAGGACTTGGCATGTTGGGTAGTAAATTTCTGTAGCTACAGCATTAAAATACTGTGAGATGAAGTTGCAAAGATGTGAATCTGGTAGTAAAAGTCTTGGTATAAGGAGCTTAAGAAAGATGCATATTATCTACCATGAAACAGAAAGCAAATACATCAAAGTTATTTGAGTAGGGAAATGGCACGTTTTAGATGCTTTTTTATAAAATTATGTAGGATGCATTATAGGCTGGAGGCAAGAGTTAAGGAAGGCTTTTCTTTGTCAGCGTGACAGACTATTTTGTCAATAAACATATGACTTATTATACTTAGATCTATGTGAGATGAAACAGGTTCATTTCAATTTGTCCAAGGTTTTTGGGAAAATGGTAAGCTTTCTGTTATTTCTTTTGTTTATTTATTGGTAAGATGTAGCAGGCAGGCCCTCTTTTTCTCACAATTAAAGCTTTAAGTAGATAGAAAATAGAAAAAGTTGAAAAAGGTTATCAGGAACCTCTTTTACCTAGGTATTATCTGCCTTTTGGACGATAAGTGATCTAAAGGTATAAAACTCAGTATCTCACCAATCCTGTATTTCATTTGGTTGGATGGTCAAGAGAATGCCTCAGGCTTCCTTTGTCCATTAACAGGCCAGTTGTGAGTCACAGTCTGAACATGAGGAAATGCTCATTTACTTTTTCATAGTCATAGTCATGGCAGTGAGACTTTTTATGCCCACAGTACTATCCTGGTCTAAAGTGCCTATTGAGAAAGTTATTTTCTGCCATAGGCAGGGAGCAGAATGTCAAAATGCAATTCCAGGAGCTCCATCATCATTCTGCTAGCCTGAGGAAGCTGAGGTTTTACAGCTACCTGGAATCCACTGTGGATAAGCTCTGTTAATTAGCAACTTCAGGATTCTTAATGCCCTGTGGCTTTGGAAACACTTGTTAACCCACAGAAGGAGGAGAAGAGCTGGAAGCAATTGGACTAAAGCCTGAATTTATTATAATTCAATTCAATAACCACCTTATCTTTTCAAATTACAGTTCAGAATCTGTTGAAAATTATAGTTCATTTAAGTTGTTCTCAGTGACACGTCCAATGAGAAGGGGAAAGTTGCAGTGCAAAAGAACTGATTAATGATAGTCTTCGGACCCACGTGTGCACTCTGCCAGGTGATGTGGAAGGGCTCATGTCGAATGCCCAGGAGTCCCATTTTCTGATCTCCTGCTAGAAGAAACACTGCCAACTCCCACCTCCACCCTCTACCATTTTCACCGCACAGAGCTGGCATTCAACAAACCCACAATTCTCCTTAATACAATTCTCATGACATAACCTGACCAACCACATGAAACCTAATCAAGAAAACAACCGTTGTCATTGGCAACAAATATAGGAGTTGCATCACAAGTAAACCACATTCTTTATTCCACAGAGTAGAATGGTAGAATATAATCTGCAAAAACATGCCATTAACCTTTATTAAATATGTGATATCATTTAAAAAAACTGCACAGAAAAGTCCATGTCAAATTTTAAGAAAACACAGGTAAAAGTTAGTTATTTTGGCATCAATTTCATAACTGCTATTGCACACTATTTCATTAATGGCGGCTCTTAAAACAAGCCACCTGTCTTCTAAACATAAGCAACAGCAGCACATCCTCATCCTCATCCTCTTAAATAACAGCAAGAAAGTGAAAAAGTGTTTCAGTAGTTCACCATCCTTGGCTGAAATGTAATGAGTCAGATTCCCTTCTGGGTACTAAGAGAAGTCAGTGATGCAGTCCTAATTATCTTTGTACCGTTTATGCATAAACACGGGCTTAGAACATAGGAGCTGTGCTTCTGAAAAATGCACCTTTCAATAACATTAGTGTTTTCTGTTCACTCTGTTGGATCTTTTTAGTCAACTAATAATCATAAATCTGAATTGCTATTGTTATTTTTACTTGAGCTACAAGATTTTACATTTATCTAAATTAATTTAATTGTTAATTTTGATTTGTCCTGTGATTTCCTTTTTTATTTTCTTTTAAAAATATTTATTATTATTAAAATATTTGCTTTAGGGGTTTTCTTTTATAATCTATGAAGGTGATTTTCAAACTTGACTGATAACAGAATTTCTAGAGAAAGTTTTCTTGACCTCAGTTCTGCTGGTCCTGAATCAGCAGTTATGAGATGGGGTTTAACATGTCCTTTAGAACATTGTTATAATCAATCTGGTTTGGTAAATTAATAATCTACCACTTTAGCCATCCCACTGGTAGTATGTTAAATTCAGATTTGATAAACATGAAGTATACATTTTAAGGTCTGTATCTTAAAATGGTAATAACTCTGCATATAATAGCAATGGCTGTTCTTCAGGATGATGTGGACTAAATTAACTCACACCTTTTGGGAACAGTTGTCCAAAAGGTGTGGGTTAATTTCTAAATTCACCTACCCATCCATCTAGCCCATTATGCTCCATTGTACCTATGAGTGTGTTCTGAAAGATCTCAAATGTCTTCATGAAAACCAGATTCAATATGACACAGATATTCATTTCCCTAACCTATTAGCATGTTCACCTTCTCTGGAAAGGAAGTCATATAAATTTTAAATAATCTATTTTACTTCTGTATGTTACTATGTATATTTTAGGCAATTCACAATTAATTGCTTAAGTAATTTATCCAAGAGTTTGCTAGCGATTAGCATAAAAGTTATCAGTTTCTAATTCTTGGAAACTATTCTGTTCTTTCGAATATGAGGTTCTAAAACAGTTCTTCAAGTTTATAATACCTGTACTACTCTGGGATTTCTAAGTATTCCTTTAGCGTGTAGCTCTTACCTTTGGAAAATGGGTAGGATGGCATTGCATTGAACATCTAAATGGTAAAAAAAAAGAAAAAGCATAAAGTGTATGTGTTCTTGTAGAGCATATGTACTCAGCCTCACATATTCATGAGTGTGCACTGATTTTACATAAAACCATTCCTGATGACTTCTTTCTCTTTATTCAAATACTACCACCATCTAACTAATACTTAAAGTATTAGGTGATCTGTTCTTAGAAACAGTTAATTTTACTAATGAAGGGGGACCTCTGCAGTCATCTATTCCATCACCATCATTTTCAGATAAGGAAACTAAGACCTAGAAAATGGAGGGCTTGCTTCAAGCTGTAGGGTAAGTAGCAGAAGAGTCAGAGCTAGACTCCTGGTCAAGACTTCTTTCAGTCATGCAAAACTATTTATCTAAGGATGCTGCAGTGACACTACTGTAAACCAGGATCCAGTGAGTTTAAAAATTCAGTTCTTATCTAAACCATTAATTTTTCCCAAGGAAAAAAATCTACAAAATAGTAATAGAGTCCTGGTCAGGCATTGAGAAACTACACTGATGTGTAAAAGAAGGACTAGGCAAGAAGGATGAATGCTCAGCACAATATATCTATGTTACAGGAAAAGCAATTTAAAACATATTTTACTGAATAGTGCCAGAACATTACTGAAAAAGAAAGTGAATGCTTTTTCCTTCAAAAAGCCTTCTATAATGTGTAGATATTGTCATAATAGAAACATTCCAAGGAAATGCTTAGTCAACTAAAATTGTTAAAAAGCTAAAATTTAACATTGACTTGGAAGCAACATGAAATATCTCTTCCCACTTCTATGAATTTTATGATAGCCATTGATGTGCTTAATTTCTTCCACATGAAAAAAATAGGTGATATTCTTGAGGGAGAAAGAAAGCTTTTACAACTAATGCAGAGAAATTGATGGCGACATAAGGGTATTTGAAGAAAAAAAATGTGGAAACTCAGACACTGTTAGTGGGAGTGTAAACTGAATCAGCCACTTTGAAGAACAATTTGGAAGTTTCTATTAAAATGAAAAGTGCTTCTATCTTATTTAACAATCCTACTTCTAGGTATCTATTATAAAAAAACTATTCTTGGAATATGTGCCCAAAGAGTGTTCAAAGCTATTCTTTCTATGTAATAGTGAACAAATGGACACCTGATGCCCATCAATAGGGAAATGGCTAACTCAACTGAGAAACAGCTATACTGTGGAATACTACACATCAGCTAAAAATAACATGGGAGATTTGGGGTTGAATGAAAAAAGCAAGTTGCCAAATGATCAGAGTTATCATTAAGTATAACACTATGTTTTATAAAAATCCTCAGCAAACAGTAATATATGTTTCTATAGGTACAAAATTATTCATAAAATCACATGGAGGTCCAGGAATTTGCTGTCCAGTATGGTGGCCACTAGCCAGAGAAAACTACTTACGATTAAATTAATAAGATAATAAAAACAAAGATTCAGTTTTTCAGTTGCATTTCAAGTATTGAATAGCCTCCTTTGACTAGTGGCTACTGTAATGGATGGCAGAGGTTCAGAAAGAGAAACACAGTTAATTAGCCATCCTGTGAAGAGGGCTAAGTGTAGGGATGGTGGTCTATCATAACTTTAGATTTCTAGGTGACTTTTGAAATTTTACAATAAGGATACATTTTACATTATTTGGATAATTTAAAAGTAATACATTTATAGACTTGAAAGCATGCCTAAGATTTCTAGCAATAGGATTTCTAAAACATTTCAAACTTTTAGTGTGTAGCTAAGGTAAATTGATTTAAACACACTTTCCTTTTATATGTTAATTATATAAAAGCACACAAAAAGCTAAAACAACTGTTCAAATCATTTGCCCCTTCTTCCCTTCTTTGAACAAGTGTCTGCTGAACACTTACTATATTCGAAGCCTTTAAAGTACAAAGATCATGAGGCACCTTAGACTGAAGTGTATTCGCTATGGATACAATAAGAGGATTTCTTTGCCATATGTTATTTTTCCTTTGTATCTGATGAAATAATTATTGGTTGGCTTATGTAATGCTTATATAATAACAGAATATAAGTGGTGGTCATTAGACTAACTATAATGTATATTTTTATATTACTGTAATGGATATTTGTGTTTATTTTATTAGGGCTGGAAAATAATAATTCCTGGAAAAACTTGTAATAGTGTACACATTTTAGCAATCATTTAAGCACTTCCAGGTCAGAATCACTTTACTAAAAATATCAGAAAGGAAAGCATATAACTGCTTATACAGTTATACTTAGTTTTACTGTGGGACTAGGTATATTGAGTTGATGAAAGCACAACACCTGATGAATTTTTTTAGATTATAGATAGAAAGGTCGGTATCATGGTGGTGAATCTTGACAATAAGTATCCTTAACAATGCTTCGTACACATTAAACTAGACTGAAAGTCCTAGTTCATTGTGAACACAGGATAAAAATGAACCATGTGTCACCAGATATATAAAGTTCAGCATCCTCGTTACATACATAAAATATAGTACATAGTATTTGTCTAATTAAATGCTTTTAGATTAATTTAATTATATCCCAGAAACATTCTATAAGTCTTAAATAAGGTTTGACTTTTGATTTCAGTTACAAATATAGAAATAGGCCAAGAATTTCATGACACTTGCAAATGAGTTTAATTTTTTTCTGTTAAGTCTTTTTTTTGCCTTATCTTAAAAGTGTCTAACATAGCAAACTCTGCTTTTTGAATTGAATCTTTTAGAGTATATGTACTCATTTGAAAAAATGGTTTATGATATTGTTATTTAATGAAAATATTTTGAAAATCTATTATTTATTAAAATAATAACAAATTTAAGTACCACAGAAATGGCTGAATATTAATTTGATATAGCATCACCAGGTTACAAGTTAATTGCCTTCATTTACTAGACTTCAATAGCATCAATCTCCACTTACTTGTGAGTATACTCATGGACTAATCCATGGACTATCACCTGGGAGCTTTGGAAATCAAAAATCCCAAACCCTACCTCAGACCTACTAAAATAATATCTGTATTTGGCATAATCATCAGGTGATTTGTAGGTACATTAAAGCTTGAAAAGCACTTGTGTAGCCTTCAGTTGCCTTTGTGCATCTTCTCACCAATAGTGCCTTTTAGACCAATATTTCTCCAGCCCCTTAGCCTGTTCATAGCCTTCCAACTAGCATGACATTTATAGAGTTGTCATTTAAACTCACAGCACCAGCTCTCTCATAGCCTCTGCTAAGGTTAGGACTTTTACAAGGGGAAACATACTGATTGAAAAGGAGCATGGAATCAGCCTCAGAGCAGTAGCTTAACAATAACCTTGAGTTTAATAGAGTCTGGTACCAGGGCAGCACCAGGACTACTTGTGGTTAAGGTGAAAGCATTTATGTTTGACCGTTGTTTGGTAGGAAACAGACAGACAGACAGACAGACAGATAGACGTGCCAGTCTGAAGAAAGTTCATATGATCTATCAACTATGCTCAAGGAGATGTTTGTAGAAGGCCTGGTAGGAGTTCCTGGCAACACCCATCTCTGGACATGCTAGAAGACTCAGGCAGATTTCAGGCCAAGGAAGTCTGCTTTCATAAATCACATTAGCATATTAAAAGACTGAGAGACCCTATTGTAAAAAATGTGTTTAATTGTATTTGACATTTTATATATATATATATACATATATATATGTATATATATAAATACATATGTGTGTGTGTGTGTATCATGAAATGTTTTTTCTTCATGCAACACTCATTAACATTGCGTAGAACTAGTCTTTAATAGGCATTCTTAGTGAAATGTGGGTATAGAGGTTTCTGTAATTGCTTAAAAGGTAAGTTAAGCTCTCAAGTTTTAGAAATTCTGACTTATTATGTAATAGAGAATATACCTATCTCTGGAGTTTTACTATTTTAAAAGTAAAACAATGCTTTGATTCCAAATATTAAATTAGGCATTGCTCACCCACTCTGTCTCCCAAGCTGTGACTCAGATGTCAGAACAAACTCTTTTATCTGGTTAGAGAAGGAATTTTCATAAGTGTTAGGGCCATAAAAGCATTAGTAAGGCTCCCGGTTAGTGCGGCACCCTCTGATTTTCCATCTTCAATTTCTTAAACATTAAATATATCTTTTCCCTTTTTCTTTTGAAAGCATTATCTTTAGAACATACTATCACTACATATAAAGGGAAGACACCATATTGCCTCGAGATGCACTTGATGACAATTTTCTTAAATAGCAACTTAAACTCGCAATCAAAGACAGCATATGTTCTTTTTTAAAGTTACAAAACTGTAATAAAGTTATAGGACTTTTAACTAGAAAACTGAGTTTCAGAGAAGTTAAATGAACATATTTAAGGTGACTTAGGTAGTTAATTATAGAATTGGGAATAGAACTCCAGCTTCTATAATGTCTTTTATAAAGCATCCCACAAAAACATCTAGGTCTCAGATGGTTCCTTATAGTTACGTATGAAAAGTGTTATCCCTGAAAGTACAATTTGCTTATGAGGAGTCATTGTCTATATATGTTAAACTTTGGAAAGCAAATTGACAACTACCATTATAAACCTCTGAATTATGGACACTTCGAACAGAATGATTGAAACAGATGTTATGTGTCAGAGTCAAAGGGAGACTTTCCAGTTATATTATGCTAATTTGAGAAAGACTGTAAAAATCCTTTCCTGGGGTCAGTAGGGGATGAAAACAGAGATTGAAAAAGAGAGATGAGAAAATGTGTTTCTTGGTGTCAAGTTTTGAATAGATCACTATTGTGTTATATTTCTCTGAGCTTGGGATACATGTTGGATTTTGTTCATTAGTATGTTTGTTATGTGGACAAAAACAGCAAAAGACTCTAAAGGCCTACCCGAGTTCTTTTGTGTATTCGATATCCATTGTTTATAATACAATAAACAAATTTGGACAGTTTGGAGATCTGGTTATGAAAAAAATATCTGTCGGAAACTCAAAAATACCATTGTTAATGAACATTGATTGGGGTTTGGAAATATTTTTCACTTTAAAACCTGTTGTAGCAGATTTTTGCAGTGGGATTAGATTTGCACATATCAAGTTATGTGAATTCATTTTGTTAAGAATACTTTTACTTGCATGACTTTTATTTTTTAATTACAAAGGCAGTATATGGTTACATGCATAGACTCTGGACTTGAACTATGTGGTTTAAAATCCCAACTCTATCATCTGCTGGATAGGTATGACCTTAAGGAAGTTAACTTTTGTGCTTCAATTTGTATCTATCTCATTAGAATGATCGCAATGACTACTTAAGGAAAGATATAAAGTATGTATGCTTACAGTATTTGTGTATTGTACTTATATCAAGTGACATTTTAGTCATTACGTAAGTATGCTAGGTTATGATACACTACAGATACAGTGGCATATAGGGGATATTTTGTTGTGAAGTTGAAGGCAAAATGCTTAGCTATTTTTCCCACTGAAAAAAGACCTACTAATGTAGGGCATTTTTATGTTAGAACTGTAATGGCCATCAAAACTCATTGTCTTTATTGAAGTTTGGCTAATATTTAAAGAGGGCATTCTAGTGTATCATTTCAGCAAAGTGATCAAGAGGAATTTAGTATTGGAAACTCTTTTAAGTGGATGTATCAGAAGGAAAGGAAAGATTCTTATATAAATTGTACTGTAATATTTTCCTCAGAAATAAAAGAGACAAGCTGTGTTAATGTTGCTGTTATAAGTTTTGCCCTATAAAATGTTAACCTTTCTTTTAAATCAAATGTTGACTTACTATTTCAATAGAGATATCCCTAACATTTATTTTTAATCTAGAAGAAGCTCCTTTTAACTAGGTTTAATCTGGAAAAAAAACACTGAACCTTCTTATTAAAACAGATTGTGCTTAAAAGAACATATTGTATACTCAAAATGTAGTTCTAATATAAATCAAGACAAATTTTTTTGTTCAATAAACTCCAGATACTTTTTTTATGTTATCATCCTTTTGATGATTAATTGGCAAACCACACTCAATTAGATGGAATGCATAACTGATTATGTTAAGAAATGTCCAATCTATTTTTCACCTCCCTATTGACTTGAATGTTCATTTATAACCAATGCACGAATCTTTCTAATTCTTCTATCATTAGCCCCTTTTTTCAATTTCTACACAAATTTATATTGAAATGGAACTTTTGAAATAAATAGCCTTCAGAATCATTTTCCTCCAAATTATAGTATATATTGCCACTTTATCAATCTTATTTAAATATCTCTTTTTATTAATTGCCTAAATCCCAAGTAAATTTTACTGATTTTTTTCCATAGGAATGAGTCTAAAAATCTAACAGCTCTTGTCTCCCCAAGACTACTATGTTGTTATTTTTCTTCCTCAAACTATGTTGTTATTTTTCTTCCACATGTACCTTCTTTCAAGGCCTAATTCAAGTCCTGCTTCTCCTTTGGTTTCTTTTATACTGATTTAGTTGTACATTGGTTACTTCTCTAAACCCTTGAGGTACCAATTGTTTTTATCTTTAATTTGATATTTATTATTTATTTTCTTTGTTGGAGGGGGTATAGATAAACTTATTGTTTTTAATCTCTGTCAACCAACCCAGTAATAAAAGTTCAGTGATGATGACGATTTGAAAAATCCTGTTCTACAATGTTAAGTTGTGCTTTTAGGTATACGGATAATATAATTTTATCACCAGAGTTTATAATGATATAAATTCTAAATGAAAAATAATGACAATGAAAATTTAAATAAAATAATGTTAAGATATATTATTTTGCAAAGTCAAAAATACCATGAAGTTTAATTAAAACTCCTTCATATCAAAGAAGTACAGGCATATAGATAAAAAAACAAAACAAACAAACAAAAAAAACACTTAAGAATTCCACCTCGAGTTGCCCTTACTTGAATACCATGCCTTTGTAAGTATTTCATGACTTGGCAGGTTTCACAGGTTGTCATAGTGTATGTCCCAAGTGGAGCCAAGGACAGAATTTAATGTTAACTAGGACAAGAGCTTAAGGCAGTCAGATTTCTACTATTTTCCATAGAAATATCCATTATCAATTTTAAATACTAGGTCAGCTTTCGTTTTGTTGTGGTTTGGTATAGAGTTGAAATAAAAGGCCTAACATGTCATAGACATTCTAATTTCAGTTCTGCATTGTTAAACTACATGTCTTTGGCCAAGTTGTTTAGCTTTCTTATGCCCTTATCAGTAAAATAGTGCTAATGAAATAACCCCCTAAGAATTATTGCAAGATTAAATGAATTTAAAAACAAAATGCCTGGAACATACTTGATATCTACTAAGTGTAAATTTTGGTATGTTCCTTGTAACAACTAGTGGCAGGTTTCATTTATTGCATGTTTACCCTGTATTAGGCACTCTTCTGAATACTTTACATTATGAGTTTTAACACATACAATCTTTGCAGCATTCTTACACAATAGCTATTATTATTATCATAGTTTTATTTAAGAGATGAGGAACTTAGCCACAGACAAGTAAACTAAGCTAGTAAGTATTATAGCTAGGGTTCAAAACAAGCTTTTGGGTTCCAAACACACCCTCTTAACTACTAGGCATCTTAACCTTTCCCACTGTCAGGTCATTTCCATGGACCACATCACATGGGCAATTAAAATACAGTCTCATTTTAACATACTATTTACCTAATGCAAACATAGTTGGGAGAAGCATACAATGCATTCCATAGTCAACTATAAATCATTTTAATTTATCCATTCTTTTGAATTAGCTGCATCATTAATTTTCTTTCAATTGTGAGAAATCCAACCTTGCTTGGTCTCACCTAGACAAGGGCCTGTTTTTCATTTCTCATCCCAGAAACTATGCAGAACCTATTTCTTATGTTTTGCTGCCAGTGAATAATTAATTAAATAAATGTTTTCAAGAATTCTGAATAATCTAAAAAAGCAAATTTTGAAAACCCACAAAAAAATATGTAGGAAAACTTCTTTGAAGTTAAGAGATGTTATATGCTGTTCTAGGTGTGGGTGATTATCAAAACATTTCACTCACTTTCACATTTCCACTTAAAATCTAGGGCCTTTATTTGGCTGTCATTTACAGTACTGTGTTTTTCAGAAAAGTTTCTGGCAGCTAATTTTAAAGGGATTTTGTTAAGAAAAAAAGAAAGGCAAGATGTGTAGTGTTTTTGTGGGAGGAGTTCCCCTGACCCCTGCATTATTGTAAAGAAAATTGTTAGTTTATTTAAACCTCACCTCCCTTTGGTTATGTTCAGAACTTTACAATTTGTGCTTCCTAAGGCAGTAATTTTCAAGCATGATTTTGAATGACTTCATTTTTTTTTTTTTTGAGTTATTACAAGGGGGTGGCAAAGAATTCTCAACACAAAATTAATTTTTATTTAAAAAGTAGCATGCCTGCCATATATCTTTTGGGGGATTAGGGAGGGTAATTATGGATATTAATAAATTGACCAAAAAATGATAGGATATGAGCACCTGTAAATTGGCAGCTAGTTCCGCTTTCACAATGGAATCTTTTACTGTGTACCAAAGCAATGGGAGTTTTGCAGAATGCCTTTGTTTAGTTTTAGTCTATGTTTAACCACAACCCTCAATAAATTTTTAATAGAATATTGACATATCTTATGATTTAGCTTAGTTGTGTCCAATCTGTCTGAGCAGCCACATGACATGCAATTTAGGAAAAGTCTAGCTTGTAAATAGTTCCTTCCTCTTCAGTGAATGTCATTGAAAGTAAGAAGTAGAACCTGAAATCCTCTGAATGAGATGAATTTCCCAGTATATGGCCCTTATCATTCTTAGTCATAGCATTTCTTTCATTTAGTCACTGAGAATCATTTTTCTCTACTTAAAGCCAGACATTTGAGCATCTCCAGCTTCCAGGCTCTCATTGGAGCACTTCCGCTATCTACTTTGTCATGTTAATTGTTTTGCACATTATCTACTCTACCAGATTACAAACTCCCAGAGATCAGAAACAGCATCAAGCTATTCTTTAAATACCCTAGAGCACTCAATATAGTGCCTAGCACAAAATAATTGCCCACAAATGTTTGTTGGATGGAACTAAGCCTTTAGAATGTGTGAAATTTTTCTAATTATTTACGCCATTTCAGTTTACTGCCTACTTCTGTTGCTGTTGTTGCCATTGTTCGTTTTTCTTCACTTTATCCTGTTATCTGAATTTTTATTTCCACAAACCTGAACAAGTTTTTTATCTCCTAATTGCTGAGCTTTTTTTTTTTTTTTTTTTTTTAATAACTTGTTCACTTTTTATTTGCACATTCTAGTTCCTCATCCTGGAATGGATTTCTTTCTTACCTTTTTTTCCATTAATTTTTGAATCCCTCGTCACTTATGCACACTATTTTCATTGCATTTTTCTGCTCCTGATATTATCACTTTTTTTTAGGTGTTCTGGTGTCTTTTTTTCTGAGCATTGTCCAGTTTTTTCATTAAGTCATTAAGTTACGAGCTCTTTGAGGACCTGCTTTGGCTCCTGTTTTGCACATCTTCTAATGTAGTTTTCAGTCCCTCAGTACACTTATAGAAATTGACTACTTGTTTTAATGAATATATTTATTTTTTGAACTAAGGGATCTTGCCATTTAATGTTGTGCAGTAATGAAACCGTTTGTACTAGTGAAAATTCTTTATGAGTAAAAATAATCACACCCTGATTTTTAAAAATCTGAATACTTACATAGCAGATTTTCTGATTAAGTCATGGCACATATGTCTGATTAAATTGTTATATGTACATCAAGTAGTACCCTGTGCTTCTTTAAACAGAACCTCAGAGTATCTTTTTTACAACATTTTAAAGGCAAGAAATTGAAACTTAAGGTGGAACAACCAGGAAGGGAGATAGGAAAATTTTTTAGGATTGACCTAATAGTAATGATAGAATACCTCAGAAATATTTGAATCAGGCTGTTCCATTCTCCATTTTATCTGGACGCATTTTATAACTCCTTCTTAAGTTACTCTGTGTGTGTGTGTGTGTGTGTGTGTGTGTGTGTGTGTGTGTGTGTTTAAATTGTCATAGACCCTTAGAAGTGAGATTTGATTTCAATCCTCACCTGTCTGTAGAATCACAAGGCTGCTGGGTCATCTCTATTCAAGGTTTGAGTTCCCTTCCAATCCAGTTCTAATGTTTGCACTTTTAGTGTATAGTATAATTTATAATATAATGAGATTTAACAGGCTTTATTATTTACTTCCTTGAATTGTTGTGACGTTTTTTAATTCTTTTCCAGTAGCAAACTAAATAGAAAAAAAATAATTTCTTCTCTTTTATTTTAAACTTCCTCTGAATAAGTTTCTTGAAGCTACGTTGATCATAAATGAGAATCTTAGATTAAAAGACAACTAAGGAAATAACTATGAAAAGCTAGATTAACTTTATTTTATAGTTAAATACATAAAATTGTACATACTTTAAGCAATACTTGAAACTTTGAAATAATTTTTAACTATTATGAAAACAATCTCTCCTCTAGAGGATCATTAGTTTAAATGCAAAGAGATAGCAAATAGCATTTGTGGATGTAAATAGTGTTGTTTTATGCTTCAAAAGGGCCTAATTAGCAAGTTTGTACAACACAACAGCAACCTGTAATGTGTTCCATGTGTAGTGTTTTAAAATCTTTTGTTTGGTTTCTCACTAGGTAGAAGAGATGGGGCGGCGGCGGGGGCGGGGGCGGGGGCGGGGGCGGGCGAGTTCTTGGGATTTGTCTTAAACGTCCATCAGGCTGAGTTTAGAAAACAGAGAAATATTTCTCCTTGTTTAGCTAGTGCTTGTTTTTTTTCCTCGTATAAAAACCAAAGGAGTAGCAATTTTCTTTTATGAACATGGACTGAAGGGGAGATAAATAGCCCTTGTGGGAGAGGAAGGTCAAGTTTAAAGTTTTTCTTTCCTTTGGATTCAGGAATAAGCAAATGGAAAGGCTAGCCAAACAATCGAGCAGCAGACATCCGATGGTTAAGCCCTCCCCCAGGACTTTTTATGTACATAAGCAGAAGTCACTCCAGCAGCTGCAGCGCATTAGTTCCAATAGTTTAACAGGCTGCTTTGTAGCACTGACAAAGCCGTGCTAGCGCGGCGACTTCCCTCCATGTTCCTTTGCCGCGCGAGCTCCTCAGTGATCTTTGGCAGGGGATCCGCAGAGCAGGGGTGACGTTAAATAGGCTTCCGCTGAGGAGTGCGCTCGCCTCGTCTACACCCAGCCCCATCTCCACCGAGAGACTGAGGCAGACGACCGAATGAACTAACAGCAGCTGGAGCCGACCTGCTTCCCTGGACATTTCTCCGGACTCTGAGAGAAGCCATCACTGGATAGAGGCCAGGGAACCACGTTGCCCTGGATTGTTGCCAACTGTACAAAGTTGACCGGGAAAATGGCTCAGCAGACATCAAGCCCGGACACCTTAACCGTACCCGAAGTGGATAATCCGCATTGTCCAAACCCCTGGCTGAATGAAGATCTTGTGAAATCCTTGCGGGAAAACCTGTTGCAGTATGAGAAGTCCAAGACAACAAGGAAATCGGTTTCGCCCAAGCTCTCTCCAGTGATTTCTCCGAGAAATTCCCCCAGGCTCCTGCGCAGGATGCTTCTCAGTAGCAACATCCCCAAACAGCGGCGTTTCACGGTGGCACATACGTGGTAAGGTTTGCAGATCGTTGGACATAGTGGCCTTTCCCCTGGTAATTTTTGCTGCTCCCGCCTTTCACTTTAGGGGTGGGTAGGGAGGGAATACCATTACCTTTCCTCACCTGTGATTTATACGAAGTAATCTACTTTGACAATAAATCCCACAGATGACCAAGTCAGAGCTGGAATCCTGGAGATGGTAATAGGAGTGGTTGAGGTGGGTGGTTCTCAAAGTTCAATTCCTATTGCAAGTTCCTACAAGAAAATTGGATTCCAGATGTCAAGTAAGAATGCAATTTACTCCCATACTTATTTGGTGGTGTTTCTTTGATTTCTTTAATATCTCTGCCAGATTCGGCAACAGCCTAGGAAAGAAAGGACCCGAAAAGAGAGGAGGAAAATCATAATTTGCTCTGTTTTCTGCATGAAAAGAGATGAACAGAGATGTGTATAGTGTGTGTGTGTGTGTGTGTAATGATCTGTCTCTGTAAAATCTCTCCTCACTACTGACTCTAATATGTTTGTAATCTCAAATATGCCTTTCAAAAGGAAGGAAAAAAGGGTTAAGGAATTCTGTCTAGAAAGTTGCAGAATGATACTTGGTAATATTGTTGTGTTCTCTGAATTTAGATTCTTCGAATCTTGTGTCAATATATCATTTTCTTTATGAATATTTTAATCTTTATAATAAGTTAATTTGTTTTATGCATGTGCTTCCATGAATTTTTCTAGACAACTCTTGATATTTTTGTACTTTTATAAAAACAACTGTTAAGATAAACCATGTGTGAGCTTATTCTGGTGTTTCTGCCCTAGAAGAGTCAATTCTAGGCAATGGTCAGAGAAGGAGGGTTCTGTGATGTATACTTTTTAATTTTAGATAGTAGTAGGTTCTCAACACTACCTCCACTTTATGGTAAAATGAATATTAATTATGATAGAGAAACAGGCATTACAAAAAGAAATGAGTTTGTTAGTTGAGAAACTGACCAAATGATTTTTATGTAGTTTTTCTATAGGAAGCCTATATAGGAAGGAATATGCCAGCAATGAAAAGAAAACAAAACAAACAAAAGACAGAAACAAGACTTCTAGGAAAGCAGCAGCAAGGAGAGAATCAAAATGTGAACTAGCAACATGGCCATACCCAGGAATGCGTTAATGCCATAGATGAAAATAGGTGACAAGGAAATAAAAGGAATGTCTGCCCAGAGAAATTTCTTACCTGAGAATTTTATTTTTAAAGAGCTAAATGTCTAATTGGAGAAATGTTCTTATTTTCCCCAAGATTTTAACTAAATGACATTTCTAAATTTAATTAGATGTAAGAGGGGCAAGACAAACATCAACTTATTCAGTCTTAAAGAAATTATGGAAAAATAACCATTTCCCTCTGAGAAAGATATTGCTGAAGATTTTTCTCAGAGATAAGCAGTAAACGAAAGGCATAAATACCAAAATGCTCTGAGGAAGAATGGATTGAAACCAGTTATCAGGTGCCAGATCAGGAAAGCTAGCTCGAGTTTATAGAGTCAGGCCCAGAATTTTGGAGTCTAGTGTCTCTTTCCTTTAAGATGCTTTATTATTATTAGAATTTCTAAACTATATCCATCATTGAATGGGTAAACCTTAACTCAGTGGCTTGATTTTATCCTGAGTGAAGCAACCTAGAGTTCAGCTGAAGGTTATCTGAACTATTTGGATATGTTGAGATGTAAGGAAGGCAGGAAATCTCATGAAAACAGGCTTTCTTCTGAAATTTCTGGCACTTCCTTTTCTGGTACTGTTTGGAGAGACTCCAAAAACACAATTTCTGCCGATATTTCATTTTGTATGTCAGGTCTCAGCCAGGTCAGGGAGGCATCAAAAGAGCAGTAGAAATGAAAAATAAAAATAAAAATAAAAATCATGATATCATGATATCATGAACAGGAGTTATTTTTTGGTTTCAAATAATTTACACTTAGTTGAAAAAAATAAATCATCCTGGAAGGCATCTGTTTTAGTTAAGATAACCATGTCACTCTACAACATGCTCTCCAAATCTCGGTGGATTGACATCATAAATGGATATTTATTCCTCCTGCTTCTTGTGGGGAGGTAATCTTCCTTGAAGTGCTTCAGGGACATAGGATCCGACCATCCTGTGGTCCAGTTATTTGTAACGCATGATTTTCAAGGTTGCCAGGCTCAACTGAAGCTGGGGAAAAGACCATTGAAGCTGGCATGTGTGAGTTTTTATGAGGCAGGCCTAGAAGTACACATATTACTTATACTAATATTCCCTGGCTAGAACTCAGTTCTTTGGCCACATCTAATTGCAAAGGAGGCTGGGAAACTTATCTCAACTCTGTTCCCGGGAGTAAGACGAAACAAATATAGAGAACTACTAGCCCATCTCAGTCACAATATGTTAAAGTCTACATGGTTCATCCTCCATACCATAGTTGAATTCATTGAATACCATCTATGATGACCAGTCTTTTAGCATCTCTGCAAACCTCCTGTTTGAGAATCATACGGAACAATTCCATTTTTTAACAAGTTTATTGATTGAGAAGTCCTTGCTAATATACTTTGGGAGTCTCCTTCCCAGTAACTGTCATCCATGGGTCCAGGATTTGCTTTGAAAGCCCCACAGACCGAACCTCTCCTCTCTTCCACAAAGTAGCCCTTATGTCAAAAGGCCTGGGGTAACTCACCATGGAGCCAAGCTCTGTTCTATTTTTGGTTCGCCTATTAATCAATATTTTCAGTGTTAGTATGCTTTTTGAAAAATTATTTTCTTAACATCCTAAGTTATTTCACCTTTCTGTGCTGTATTTACCAGGTTGATCCTTTTTTTTTTTTTTTTTTCCATCTAGACTTCATTTGGATTTTCACAACCAATTTAAAGTGTAGGGCACTGAACTGACACAACACTCCAGTTACTGAGTGATATATACAGAGAGCATCTAAGCAGAAGCCAAACTACTTAAATTCTGACTTCCCATTTACTAGTTGTGTGATTTTGAACAGTTTACTTAATATTTGTCTCAATTTACCTATTACCCAATTTCCCGGGAATAGCAATAGTATTGGTTTGGTGTTGTGGTTTTATTAAGTATAGTCATGTATAAATTATAGTGTGTTGCACAGGGTTAGACACTTAGTGCCATTATAAGCTAACATTTTCCTTACTATGCATTATAAATCCATTGTGTCAGCCTTGATCTGCCTGAATATTTAGGATCATGTTTAAATTTTTAGGTGATTACCCTGTCAAATTGTTTGTGGGTGGATTGGACTAAAGAGAATATATGTGAAGAGACCTAGAGTTCAAAGGAATAATGGGTGTATATTAGTTTCATAAGAAAGGAGAAGGCAGAAAGGAGAGATATTGAGGTAGAACCATTGGATTTGGTACCTCTTCTCTGCCTACTCCCATTCGACATGTCTTTCAAATCCTTCTCTTTCTGAGAGCTTCTTCCTGTTCCCCTAACTTGAAATAATCTTTTTTCTTCTTTAAAATCTGTAGCAGATTTTCTTTCTGCTATTCACTCGACGATTATTGGTAATAATTATATCACTAGCGGGTGTTTATTGAACACATTTTGTCTGATGCTTTGTGTTAGATTAGAATCTTCTTTTGTCCATAGTTTTCATCACTCTGTTTTATCGTTTTTCTTAATATCTAGTACTTTGGATTATAGATAGGACTATAGATATTCCTATATGGATTATAGATAGGACTCTACTTTCATATGTGTAGGGGATTCCCTCCAATGTCAGCAGGAATTCCAAGGTCAGTGGAATTTCTGGTGAAGAAAACAACTTCCAGTGAAAGTTTATTTCAAGAACATCAGTCAGGAAAATCTTTATATTTTTCAGGTTTTCTCCTCAATCTACTGAATGAAGAAAAGTGTTCTAGGTGAAATTAGGCAATAGGGTTTCTTTGATTAAGATGGTGTCTAGGTAATACTCCAATGTCTTATCTTTATAATTTTTGTGTACACATATGTATTTTTAATTACATCATATCCAAAATAGAAGCAGTAAGTAGCATCCTTAAACAAATTTATTTCTATAGGTGAATTTTTGAAAGTCCTCTTTCAGGACATTTTTAGGAAAACTTAAAAGTTTTAGGGAGCTAGATAATGTTTTTGGCCATATTTTTTATTTATTATAAATTTCTCTTTACCAGGCATTGCATTATATATAAAATTGCTCATGTTTAGAAGTGAACATTTGCTTTCTTGAGTCACAATTTCTTCAGCCACTATAGTTGCTTTTATAGTTGTTGTTTAAGAGAGAAATATACATAATATTTCTTCAGGTTAGCCTTTGTCACCTATAAAGGAGAAATTCAGTCATTTACAGAATTTGTAGGTTGAACTCACACACAGAACAGAGTAGGTTTTCAAAGACATTAGTTATTCTATTAGAGAACTCTTTCTTGCTTTCACATTTGCTCTACTTTAAGGTTACCTTTTCTCTGTCCCTTGTGTGAGGATACCCAATGAAGGATGTTGCTGGTGTTCTTCTGGGTGATGAGAACCCAGAGTTGGTCTGTGGGTATAGTGTGGTACCAGGATGTGGGGAGGAAGTTTCTTGGGGAAATCATTTGGTGAGAACAACAGGAAGTTATGCCAACATGTTGGGTGGCGCCAATTGGCCAAGTCATGAGCTGTGTTCCTGATGTAATTGGCTGTATGTCTTCAGCAAGAATCTTGGTGGGACTGCAATTTAAGGGTGTCTATAAGTTTTGAAAGTTTTTATTAGCCTTAACTAAAATTAGAAGACCCCAGGGAAATAGTCCTCTTAAAGAACTTGCCAACCAACTTGTAATACTTAAGAAATTATAAGGATAAAAATGTGACAGATAGTTGCAGAGGAAAAACGAAGGCAACATTTAAATGATCTGGCAGTTTATTATTTGTGTACTGCCTGTGACCTTTGACATTTATCTTAGAGAAAGAGGAAAGATAACCAGCTGGTGAAAATACTTCACTTCTAAGCAAAAACAATCTTTTTTATAAACTTGCTAGATGTTGAATGAAGAAAATTAAAAATTAAGTCTCAGAGTTCATTAAAATTATTTTCAAATCAGGGCTATAATTTTAAAAGTTATTCATTGTGTAAATTTGTTTATAAATAACAAGCTCCTGTGATGTTAGGTAACTAAATGAGCTTCAGTCCCCCTCCTCCCCCCACCTTTCTTTAAGACAGGAAGCTACCAAAATTGTTCTTCAAGTAGCACTTTCAGGAAGAAGCTTTATTATCACTAATATAGCAAAATTATATCATTGTTTTTGAATGGTTTTACTTTAAAACTGTGATGAATTTAATATAGTCTGAAGCCATATATTTCCAATTCTGCTAGCTACTTGATATTTGACCTTGTTTACTCAACCTTTTTGAATCGTAGACTCTCTATTCATTAGTCATATAGTTATAAAGACATTTGATATTTACAAGTAAAAACTTGACTAATTAAATTTACAAAGTGATAACAAACTACAGTACATTTAAGATAGGTAATTAAAAGCAAGTTCCAACTTGCTGTTCTAAGTGACTGAGGTGGATGCTGCCTGGTTAAAAAATGGGACAGAATTCTTTAATAATTCTGTGACTCATACATAGGCTGCAGGGCATTCAGAATGAAAGTGTTGGTGGTATTCAGTCTTAGTACACCAACTGCAAGCCAAGAGTTTAGGCTGGAAATATAGAAATCTATAGATAATACAAGTTCTAATTTAAAGTTTTCTTTTACTGTATTTTTAAATTATCTATCATTTTAACATATTAGTCTCCTCTATAAACAACAATGAAATAATTTCATGTTCAATTTTAATGACATACATGTTCTCTGGCTATATCAGATGAAGTACTTATTCTTAAAATGAGATGTTGAGTTGATATGAGAAATTATCTGATTTCATTTTGGAATCAAAATTTTAGGCCCATAATAATATAACTTTATTATATTAGATTTATTATAACATAGCTATTAGTGATTCAGCTCCTGCTACGTGTTAAGTACTTTATGTATGTCAACTCTTAAAAACAAACAAGGTTGAATTTAAGTATTATTAGCTGTATTTTACATATGCAGAGGCTGAGGCCTAGAAAATTTATTCTATAACTGAGATTATTCAGCTCTGCAGCCATGAAATTAGTTGAGTTAAAACTTGAACCCAGGCATGACCAACTCTTTATCCTGTGTTTTTTCAGCATTACCTCCCTTTGAGCTAAGAGTCACATTCTCATTTATTACTCTACCCTGAATATATATCAAAGCTATAAGAATGAATGAATAATTTTATAAAATGGTGGTTAGTTAACAGAAAGGTAGGACCACACTCTTTATGGGTGTAGAATCTCAGTTTATTTGTTTACACACATGACTTCTATGAATGTCGACATCCTTTTTTTCTGATAAAAATATGTGCATGGATAGGAGAAATATATGTGTGTGTGTGTGTGTGTGTGTGTGTGTATCTGATTCAGAGTACTTTTTAAGACTGATATAAAACTAAAACCAATCAGATTTTATTTTCAACAATTCAGAGAAAAAGGCATGAAAGGCTTGAGCTCCGAAGAGAAAGATCAAATCAGAAATCTATTAAGGTTTGGTTCCAGAAGAGCCAGCTGGAAATGATGGTCTGCAGGCTCAAGTCACTAAGCAACAGAGCAGCAAACTGCTTGGTAACCAGAGTTGGCCTGACTCACAGGCTGACTGCTAATGACCGGGTGGCCAGGAAAGAGGACCAAAGCCCATCTTACCTCTAAACAATCTCCTTCTTTTCATCTGCCAGCCTTTATGCCAATCCATTCATTATGGAATAGTCTTTTGACTTAGATATCTGCTTTTAGAATGGAATTATCTCTGAGACCAGAAGTAAATGCTATCTGTCTTTCTTCTTTAAAATGGTCTTTCTGAAATTGTTTTCTTTGGATCAATACATAATAAATAAATAAAATGTAAGGTTTAATGAAAGGAAAGAAAGTGAAAACATTGGGATTAGTGGCTTGACTTTTGGTTTTCATGAGCAAACATGTACAAGGCCAAATTGCCTGACTTCATTTGGTGAGATCTGTCTGCCCTTGAACTCTTAGAACACAATGTTTTGCCATTTATTTGGCACTTTCTATCTTACGATATTTTCTATTTCATATTTGTATTTTGACTGTGTATCTGGATTATAAGTTCCTAAAAAGTAGAAACCTCCACATATATCAGTCTTCATATTCACTGTGAGGGACTAAGTGCTACCTGTATAATATGCATTTAGTAAATATTTGTTGTTTGAGAAATATAACTTCCATTGCTGTGCCTGTTATGCTGCAAACTTAGGGAGCTCTGTACTCTTCCAGCCTAGAAGTCCGGGTGATGTTATGTTTGATTGCCATAGTGGAAAGAAATTTCAAACTCAATGATTAACCATTTGTATGGACTTTGTCACCATAACTGTGTGTGTGTGCTTGTGTGTTTGTTTTGGGTTCGCACACACCTAGAGTAGAATGATATGACCTTAGTAGATCTCAATTAATTAGTGTATGATAGTGTCATTAATTTGTTAAACATATGCATTTTAATAATATTTAGTTTATACTTTGAAAACAATTTATGCCTGTTATATTTCTGAAAAAGAAATTTACTTAATATATTTATGATTCTTAGGAAATTACTGAATAACTACCTCGTTAAACTCTGATGACTAATCTTTAGCTCTTAGAATTTGTAGTTGTTAAATTATACACCAAGAACTGGCTTATAAAAGAAGTGCCAAGATTTTGAAAAATTTGAAAAAAGAAACTAACACCCTCCATAGTTTCTTTTTTAGGATGACAATTTGAAGAAATTTGAACTGACAGAAACTAAGCATCACTTCTCCAAAGTAGATCTTCAGAATAACTAAAATCAAATAATAGAAAACCTTCTTGAAGAGATTTAGCATAAAAATGTCATTTTAATGTAAATATTTTGTTCTTAGTTCAATCTTTATCCATTTTTACATTGTAGTGATTTCAAACAAACCAATTTCCTTTCCATTACCCTTATGAGATAGCCCTCTGATCAAATTAGCTATTATTAAAATAAAGTGACTTCCTCTGTATATTATTATTATATTATTAGGGTACATGTTTTTTATTTTTTTACATAGCTGATCTCACATTTATATTTATAAATGGTGAGTGTGTATTGTTGACCTTTTGAAGTAAGCAACTGACTAATAAGGTTACTTGGATTATCATTTCTGCTTGTTTACCTTCTTTAGGTTTATAGTATTTGTTTTACTTTGCTTTATTCTGTGCAATGTGTTTTTTTTTATGACTTTCTATTGAGTGAGCGTCAAATAGAACAATGTATGATTTATGGTAGTAATAACTTAAACATATATGAATTGGAGGCTGATGACGCACAAGATGGAACGCTGTTGCTCTCCTCTGAATAGAACCCAGCTTCCTTTAATAAAACTCTCTTATTAATAGCAACAGCAGTGTCATTAATAGTGTGATCATTGCTGTGTCACCTTCCCAGTTTAAGGTACATCTGTGGGTCATTTAAACTGCTTTTTATGTAATATTTTTTGGTGAATTTATATTTTTATTTAAAGGCCCACATATTTAGAAATATAGCTTTATAATCCACTGTAAATTGAAAACCTGTGTTATTTATCATACATAGATTATTGAAAAAATACAATAACAAAAAGGCTAAATAGAGTCAAATTTAGTTGGATACTGTAACCTGTGAAAGGCTCCAAGCCTGAGGTCTGTCTGCTCTCTCTTTGTTTAAAATGGCAGTTAGCAAATAATACAGAGATATGAAAAATTGTTAAGTCTTTTTTTCTTAAGGTAATAAAAATGACTAGAAGGTATTTGGAAAGGAAATAATCTTTTCATTATTTAATTCAACACTTTAAAATTCAATAAACCATATCACCTATGCCTATAACCATTTTGGTGCAATGGCAGACTAATATACCAATGCAGTGGTACCTGAACCACTGATATTTACAATGCTGGAAGAAGGACAGTGGTTCTTGCAAGGGTTCTTTGGGTTGAAATCACTTAGTTGAAGGTAGATGCATTGAACTTGGGTTGTATGATTCCATTTCCTTAGAAGGAAGTGAGGTGATGGTACCCTGTTTTACCACTACCCTATACTTACTAACTTCTTACCTGGTAGCTAGCTATACAAATGTGAAGAAACATAGAATACTTCCATGAAAAATACTGTACCTGCTAATGACAACTTCCAAATTCTGCTTCCGAAGGACACAACATGGACATTTTTAAAAAGTGAAAGCTGACATAGCGAGGAATCCAATTTTTCTAAACCTCTATAATCTTGCAAATTTATTTAATCCTAGACTAGAATACCCACACAGGACCAGCTACACAATTTGAAAGGCCCAGTGTAAAATGAAAATTCAGGAAAACTCTTTCAAAAGAATATTAAGAATTTCATGACAGCAGCAGCAGATCATCCAGACCAGCACAGGGCCCTTCTGAGAGGGAAGTTCTGCACAGCTGCTCAGGTCACACCCATGAAACCAGCACCGTACCCATGGTAAAAGCCGTAGTTGTAAGCAGCTCTGTAAGTGATGCTGGAGCCATCCTTTGAGAAACAGTGTCTTAGAGGGATGTTTTGATTTATTACCTCCTTCTCTGTTGATAGAAACTCCAGAAGACTCTGATATGCATTGAAGTAAAAATGAAAGTTTCAGTAAAAGTCAGCAGTGTACCAGCTGTGAATTAAGAAGACACATTATCTTGCATTCATCATGGGAGTTTTCTTTGCAACTGAGCAAGTGTATATGTAAATAAATGAAAAGGAACATCACCTTTGCATTAAGTTACTGATAGTCTCAGTATCAGCAATGACAAAATATTATTAGTATTAAATAGTTATGCTCATGCCTTCTTGAGTCTGTCTCATTCACTAGCTTAACTCCTATTTTTGTAAAATTTCACTTTTCCTCTTTCATTCATTTCATTTCCAGCACCTTAAATTAAAGTGTTCCCTCCAAGTCTATAATTATCCCTTTGACCTTGTTTTAGTATGTTCCCTGCACCATCAGCCTGACTTATGCCCCAGCTCCAAATGTTAGCTCCTTTTTTCAAAATTCAGCTGTTAACCTGACTAGACTTCCATATATCTCCCTTGGATATTTCCACTTGGGAGAGCTACCCTTACTTAGATATAACATGTGCAAAACTGAGCTCACTGTTTCCTCATTTCTGGTTTTTCTATTTCTGTTCATGAATCCACTATTTTCCCAGTGAACCAGCCTGAATCATCTTTGACTTCTGCTTTATTCTCCCTCTATGCAGGCCTATAGATTATTTTGTCTAATATCTCTTGCTTTTCTGTTCTTTCTCGATATTGACACCTATTTTAGCACTTAGCTCTATGTTCAGGCTATTTCAATAACATCAGTTCCAAACATATCTCCACAATCTTACCTGGTATTGTTTCCTATGAATAGTTTACAGTTATTCATTCTGGAGCTGAATCTAGAACAGTTTTTCAAACTCGACACTACTGACAATTGGGTCTGAATAATGCTTTATTGTAGGGGCTGTCCTATGTATTGTGGGATATTAGGAACATCCCTGGCTACTCCCCAGTAGATATTAGTAACATCCACCTGGTTGTGAAAATCCAAAATGTTTTCAAACGTTCCCAAATGTTTTCTGTGGGGCCATAATTATTTGCAGTGAGAACAGCTGATCCTAGAGGGTAAGCTTTGTGAAGGGAGGAATCAGTTCCACCTAATTTACTATTGTATCCTTAGCACCTAGCACAGTCTTTTGAAAGAGGTCCAGAAGCATACTGTCTGGTCCAACTTTGCTCCTTACCTATGAGGGGAGTGAGAGATCCAGGGATGTCATTAAAACCCCATAGGCCACAATTAAATTAATCTGTAAAATGCAATTGTTATTAATTTATACATATGTCATAGAATTATTTAAAGGTTTAAATGATATACTTAATGAAAAGACCTTTGGAAGGAATAGAGTGGTAATCAAGTATAATGGAAAAATAGTATTGGTGGAACACAGGGCTCCGAACCAATTAAATCTAGGCATTTACCTCACATACTGTGACTATTCTGTGCATATTACCTTATAGGAGGCAACTGTCTTTGCTCTCAAGAATTATACTCTGATAGGGCATAGAATGTGATTACTCAACCATAAAACAGTAGTAGCTGTAAATACAAAATGTGATGGGAGTTTATATGTGGTAGAGATTGTTTCTGGTAGTGGGAATCACTCAAGATTGAGATGGAGTATGAGATGGAGTGTCACAAAGAAGGGACTTAGCATGTTCTTAAATTGCCTTATTTAATATTCACTGCAACTTAATTAGGTTTAGGCTTAGTTATCACAATTTACAAAGAGAAAAATGGGTCCTAGAAAGGAATTTGATATGAATATAATGATTTATATGATTTCAGTAGGTAGAGAACTAGAGTGAAGTATGGAAGGAGAAGTGGCAGGAGGGGAGTCCTTTTCACCGGAGGAACAGCATGAACAAATATAAGAACTACATGGGTTTTAGGTGAGTTTGGGTATAGCTGAGAATATCTCTAGGGACGCTGGGCCATAAAGGTAGGCTAGAATCAGGTTTTGAAAGTCAGCTAATTCATTCATATTCTCTCTCTCTCTCTCTCTCTCTCTCTCACACACACACACACACACACACGCACACACACACCCACCCACCCACCCAGGGATTATACATTTGAATGAAGCATGATCAATTTTATCTTTCTTAACAGCTTTACTCCAAATGAAAGGAAGTGTCATTTTGAGTTATTACCCCATGCTAAGCTCACTAAGCCACAAGTGTGTGCATTGAACACTCTCAGTCCCATTAGATTCAGTCCAATTACACCAAGCTATACCATCTCTCAGCTAGTTAATGCCCTTCTACTCCTAAAATAATCCTTCTGAAATAGCAGAACACACAATTCTATTTCCATTCAAATTAAATATATTAATTCCACTATTCCATTGGTGGCTCTTGTGTTCTGATGCACAGAACAGAGACATATATGTGAGGACTAAGCCTGCCTTTTCACTAAATTTCAAGATAATATGATGCTTAGAATATCTAGCAGTTCTGATGGACTGTACACAGAAAAATATTTTGCTCTGAAAGTATTTTCTCTCTTTCAAGACTTGCTTATCAGGGTAAGAGTCAGGAGCTAAATATTCTGTTATCTTTTCACCTATTCAAAAAACAATTTCTGTGTGTCTACTCTCTATCTGTCACTCCTCTGGGGAAATGGCATGGAGCATACATTCTAATGGGGGAGAACACAACATACAAATAAATATTCCAGTGGGTCAGAGAATGACAAATGCAGTTAAGAAGAGTAATGTAGGATAAGAAGATAGAGAGTTTTATATAAGCTTTTTGGGAAACACTCGTAAAGGTGACCGTTTAGTAGAGATCTAAAGAAGGTAGCCCAGTGACTCTATGATTATCTAGAGGAAGACCATTTCAGGCAAGAGAAATAATAAGTTCAAAGGCCCCAAGGGAGGCTGTGATTGGTGTGTTGGGGAGGGGATGTTATAGAAAATGAAATCAGAGACAAAGGGGTAAGATCATGAAGTGTTTTGAGGATGTAGTAAGGGATTTTGGGATTTTCAGGGATTTTCCATGGTAATGACTAAGATGTATTGAAGGGAGAAGGAATAGCACTGGGAGTGTTTACCTCAGGGAGAGACACTGTCTTAAGTTTTGGAAGAATCATTCAAGCTTCTTTTCAGAAAATATAGATGTGGGGAAAAGATGGACATAAGAAGACTTGCTAATACACTCTTACAGTTATCCAGTTGAGGTACAATGGAAATGCAAAGTAGAGTGGTAAAAGGGAAGGTAGTTAGTTAAAAATGTTTACAATTCTCTCTGGAAACAGCAGAGAAGAACAAGAAAGACACTTACTTCTCCTTTGGGGGTGGAACACAAAAATGTGATAGGAAAAATAGCTACCAGAGAGTTGAAGTAAATCAGCATCCTCAGTGGGCAGCCAGGAGTGTTAGAGCCAGAAGGTGTGGGAGACAAAGAGGCTGAGTATATATGATATTTTATAAGAGGCTGTGAGTGCTAGAAGTCACAATGGGGAGACTGGGGACTGGGGATAGGTTGGGGACTTAAGTCAGACTAGGGGGATTACAGAGTCATATGAGGATGAGAGTCTGGTCATGAACAGCAGTTTGGCAGTCTTGCAGTTTTGTGGTAATGATTGTATGTCAGAACAAGAATTTTATTTGAGGCTGTGCAGTTAGGAAAACATAACTCTTCAGCCAGATAGCCATTCTCTTGGTCTGTTTGTTTTAATTCATTCCAGGCACCCTATTCCACCTGCAGTACATTTATAGAAATATAGGGAAGAGGCAGTGGGACCCAAGTTGGCTAGGCCTTTCCAGCAGTCTTCACTCCAACATTTCTGTCTGATAAAGTCATGTTCTTCCTATCTCTTACCATAAATCCATGCTCCAGGGATGAGAGGTGTGACAAAGGATGAAGAAGGGCGATTGGGAAATTGCTAGTGTTCAGATATTTGGCTGTGGGGCAGACTTTCTGACATGAAATTACCATATTTTTCTTGCATTGGATACAAATTCTGTCCCTAAGCATGATATTAAAACCAGATATTGAAGATCTAAATTTTCTGAAAAAATATATACTTGCCACAAAGATTCATACATGTAGTTATGACAATGATACTGCTTTTATTACATAAATAAGTTTTACATGTAGGCATAAACTTTTTAAAAGATAGCAAAACTATGCAACATTTTAACATTTACACAGGAATGTTTTCATAATCATAGTTTTAAACAAAACAAATATGAAGTGCGTAGAACACAGCATTCTCTTTGGAGTTTGAGTTTTTTATTTGTATTGCCTGCTTGGAAATTTATATTACGTGAGCTAGCTGGCTGTTATTAAGATATTTGATCTTCTCTGTCTTAGGAGTGTGCCCTACAAAGCAACATGTGCAAACTTTTTTTTTTTTTTTTTTTTTTGCCCTGAGGGAAAGGGCGAGCCCTGGCACCTTTTAACCTGTAAGGATTATGTAGCTCTTGCTGTGATTGATTGGTTGGCTTTCCTTCAAGAAATGCTGCTGGTATGTGTTTTACGTTCTGACAGAGCTATGGCTTTGCTGATCAGCACGTCATCCCCTGTGAAGACGTGGGCATGCTTTTGTCCATTTGCTCTTGTAGCCTGGGAAGCATATTTCAACACACCATCCAGAATTGGCTAGAACATGCCTGTCACTCCCAGCTGACTCCGATGACGCTCTTGCCAACGTAGATTTACATCAACATAGTTCTTTACTGGAAAAAATCTCATTCAGAATATACAAGGTAGCCCATTTAAAAGAGGCATAGCATCAGTTTGAATAAAACTGTATTTTAATGGAAACACTATAAAAAATACTTGGTCAGTGAAACCCTCCACAGAGTACAGAACTATAATCAGCATTACTCAAAAAGATTTCCCCACTCTCAACGATTTTTATGTAACTCTAGCTTCTAAAGAGTGGCTTATGCTGAAAAGGGAACCCCTCTGTTTTAGACTTTCCTTCTCAGCATGCTATGTATGCAGCCATTTCTAGCGTCTTTTCCCCTATCTACATAATCCTAACTCTATATTTATTAAAGAAAGAATGAGATGTCAGAGGTGATGAGATGCGGTATAATGGGGCAGCATTGTTTTTTCCCTGCCCAAAATTCATTTTGGTAATTCAGTGGATAAATAGATTTTACTCTTAGCATGAAGCCTTTTGGCACATGTCCATCTTGTTTTTTGACTCATCCTTACTATCCTAATGAATGTTTGGGGTAGGCATATTACTGAGATGTGTGGACAGGAAACCAGGCACTCAGAATAAATAAAACCTGTTACCATAGCTATTCAGAAAAAAAAAAAAAATACAAAACTCTCCTTGCTGTACAAAAGAAAAACTCAATACTAGTAGCATATTCCGTGTGATTACTATTATTATGATCGTATACTACTCACCCTTCATCTTTGTCATCCTAATCTATTCTAGGTCATTACAGTAATGGATACAACTGATTGGGTTTGCAATTTTACTCCTTTTCTCTTGACAACCAGCAGGATTTTCAATGACACATGCTTTGATCTGTCTGCTTTTAAAACTCCTAAGCAGGACAGCTCTAGACAGCTCTCTCTTAGAAGATTTTATAATCCTAATAGACCTCGTCATAAATTCTATATTTATGCTTGTTTAGACACATCAAAGTCAAACTTTATACCAGGGACCATCTGGAAAGTAAAGGTCATCAGCTTCTTGTTATAGACATTGGGTTACTGTCATGTCTAGCAATAATGAAGGCTGACCTTATAAAGTGATCAAAAGTTGTGGGCTACAATGTAGGAATATTAAAAAAAAGTTGTGATGTTTCTTCTGTATTTTGTCCAGAAATAATATTATGGTCACAATAACTAAAATGTTCTATGCTGTCTGTTTATAGTACTAAAAGAAAAGATATAGAGATAAGAGAAATAAGAACCTTTTCCTATGAATTAACATATGAAATCTGCACTTAATGTGTCAGAGCCAAGATGTAACACTTTAAAGAGATGAGTTTACAGGCCAATCAAATGATAGAATTGGTCAGAATTTGAATAAAAATAAAAGAGAATCGCAAAAGAAAGTATTGGCGGTGCCTTTTCAAACTTTGGCCTTGAGAGAGAAACTGTTGTTCAACAGACTGGTATTAAACATTCAACTTATGTTAATAATCTTCCTGATAGCCTTTTAAAAGCTATCTAATCTATCTATCTACTTGTCTAATGATCTATTTATCCGTATCTTTTGTTCTAGTTCCATGTTCACCAAAAAATCTTCTGATTATTGTCTTTATTGTTATATAGGATTATCTACTGAGAAGGAAAGTACTGGGTCAGAGGTTTGAAGCATTATAATCTGAGCAATGATTGTAGTGCTCAATGAAAAGAAATTAATGGCATTTAGATTCTGTTCAGCAGTTCCACAAGCATGTCTGATATAGGTTTGCTCCTGAGAGAGGCATTTGCTCTCATGTGCTGAAAGATTACAGTTTCGGTGTCTACAAAACTCAGTGTCAGATTGTAATCCTAGTAATTTCTACAAGGTATTGCCATCCTTCAAGGCCTTTTGGGAGAAAATCTGCTAACCTTCCCAGGTGAAACTCCTCTCTTCTGCTATCCCCTGGACATTTTCACTAGAAACCATGGTAGCCCTAAATACACATTTTAAAGTTGTAATCCCAGTAAGAAAGAGGACAAGGTGCGTTGTTTCAGTTTTTTAATCTCATTTCTCCATGGAAGCTGTTTGGTAAAACAATTGTGACTTCTGCTTTGAAATTTATTTTCTGATACATCTAACATTTAGCCCAGGGTTTAGTTAGCAATTTTTTTTTTCTGACAATACCATGTCTTAAAGAACTTGGTGTGCCGTTCTAGGAAACATGTCCATTACACAGAAGCAGTGTTTGAAATTTTCTAGACCATTTTCTTACCCCCTCCTTACTCCTTCTCAGATCTAGCGTAGAGGATACTCTGAAATGTTAAAGTTTTTACCCCATAGTTATATCTTTTAAAGAGTTTCACATTTTAATGGGATTTTTAAAAAACAGAAAAGCCTTTGTTACCAAAAATGCATCGTTCTCAAGTCATACGATGACAGATTTGTGGGACAGGGTTCACATCAATCACATTAACAGTTGTGGCAGTGTTAACGAAAGGGATTATTTCCCATAAGCACTCTCCACCAAAGTGATGTCTTTAATAATATATAAGGTACTATGGTAATGTGTGGACTGTTAAGACTATGACAAAAACATATGAGAAGAAATGATGTAAAAGTGAGTGTTGAAACAAATTAAGCCATTTGTTTTCAGACAAACGTCCTCTAGCAAAGGGCACCTAAATTAGTTTCCTAGTGCTGCCATCACGAATTATTACAAACTTGACTTAAAACAACTGAAATTTATTGTCTAACGGTTCTCAAAACCAGAAGTCCAAAATCAGGATATTGGCAGGACTCCAGTCTCTACAGAAGCTTCAGGGGAGAATCTGTTTCATTCTTCATCTAGCTTCCAGTAGTTGCTGGCTTCTTTGGCTTGTGGCCACATCACTCCACTACTTGCCTCTGTCTTCACATGCCTTCTACTTTGTGTCAGTTGTCTCCTTTGTGTCTATCTTAGAAGGATGCTTGTCACTGGATTTAGGGCTCATCTGGATAATCTAGGATAATCTCCTTATTTTAAGATCCTTAATTTAACTGCAAATTTTTTTTTTCCAAGTAAGGTAACATTCACAGGTTCTGAAGTTTAGGATGTGGGCATATCTTTTAGGGGGCCACCATTTAGCCCATTATAGTGTGTAATGCTATGCCTTATTGTGAGAGAACCTGAGAAAGCCATCTGGATAGCATGAGGTCTGGGCCACATGCATATTGACAATACTTTCTGACTACTCCAACAGTTCTTAAAGATTCCAGCTTGAATAGCTAAGGCAACAGAGCTTCTTGGGACAAGAAGTAGACATCTGCAAAGGTCACTGAACATCCAGTCATACTATGTTGATGTTTTTTCCCAAAGGTTCAGGAAAGGGGTGAGAGAACGAGAAATGAGGAAATAGTATTTATTTTGTATCCTCTGTGTATAGAGCTCTTTTGAGAAAGGAAGGAAAACTGTAAGCATAATAAGTTCAGAAAGGAGAATAACGAGTGTTTTCCTAATTTCTTATAAATGTTTGGTCCTTGTCTCAGTTACTAAAATTAGCATTTTAGGACCATAAACATGATACATGTTCATGGTAAAAATTTTTTCAAAATATAATGGTGTTTAAGTCCCCTTATGCCCTTCTTAGCTTTCCATTTGTTCTGATCAGAGCAACTACTCTTAACATTGTCTGGTGTGGCATCTCAGAAATATATTATGCATATTTAAGTACATATAATAAAGATATTGATAGTACTTATAGAGTAATTTATACATATTAAGCATAATTCTAGGTATTTTCAGGGGTTACTTCATTTAATTATCACTACAAACAAAAACTATATCTGTAAGATATATTTCTACCAGTGAAATATTGGTCTAAAAATATTAATTTTAAATATTAAAAGGTATTGACAAAGTTGCTTCCGAAATTGTTTCATCATTTTACATACCCATCAACAGCATGTCAGGGGACCTATTAACTTCTCATTATCACTCCTGCCATCACTGGATATGATCAACTTTTATTGTTCATCACTATTATGGGTAAAATATAACATCCGTTATTTTACTATTTAATTGTATGAGTGAGTTTAATATCTTTTAATTGTTTATTTGCCATATCTTAATCCACTTCCTGTTAATATATTTTGTTTGCCATTTAAAAAAAATTGAAATAATAACCATTTTGGTGTTGATCTGTAATAACTTTGAGTGTATTTAGGAAATTAACTGTCATAACTATTTTAAATATTTTTCTCAGTCTATTTTTGTCTTTTTACTTTGTTTATAGTTTTAAAAATTCATATACACATATTCTAATTTTTTTTGGTTATAGTAAAAAAGCACATAACAAAATTAGCCATCTTTACCATTTTTAAGTGTTCTGTTCATACTGTTATATATATCGCATCGCTGAAACAGATCTCTAGAACTTTTTCATCTTGAATACTGAAACTCTACGCTCGTTAAAACAACTACCCTCGCCTCCTCCACCCAACCCCTGGCAGCTGCCATTCTACTTTTTATGAATTTGACTATGTTAGCTACTTTGTATGTGTGGCATCATACAGTATTTGTCACTGGCTTATTTCACTTAACATAATATTTTCAGAGTTCACCTGTGATGTAGCATGTGATAGGACTTCCTTCCTTTTTAAGACAATATTTCATTATGTGTATATACTATATTTTGCTTGTTCAACTGTTGATGGATATTTGGGTTGTTTTCATCTGTTGGCTATTGTAAACAACACTGCTATAAACATAGATGTACAGCTATCTTTTCAAGACCTTAATTTCTTTTGTATATATACCCAGAAGTGGGACTGCTAGATTATTGGTAGTTCTATTTTTAATTTTGAAAAATTTCCATACTGTTTTCCATAGCAAACATACCATTTACAATTCTTGTAACAGTCCATAAGGGTTCCAGTTTATCCACATCCTCATCAATACTTATTTTTTTTATAGTAGCTATCTTAATGGGTGTGAGATTTTATCTCATTATTGTTCATACTGCATTTCACTTATGAATAGTAATGTTGAACATTTTTTATATGCTTGTTTGATAATTGTATAGCATCATTAAAGAAATGTCTTCAAGTCATTTGCCCAAATTTTAATTAGGTTATTTTATTTTTTGGTTTCTACTTTTTTTTTTTTTTGCTACAACAAGATTTAGTAAATTTGCCTACATTTACTGCTTTTATGTCCTATTTAAGTAGTGTGACTCCACTGTAAAATTATTGTTTTTACTTACTTTTACTCTAGTCCTTTTAAGATTTATTTTTAATTTTTAATTTTTAATCCATTTGTCATTTGTTTTGCTATGAGGACTAATAAAAATATCCATCTAACTTTTTTGGCTAGCTGCTCTAATTTCACTTTATTAAATAATCACTGATCATATACTAACTTCTAAGCTTCGAATGTTTTAAGTAGGCTTTTGTACTGAGTGCCATACTGGCCACACCTACTACGGTAGTGATTGTACTAAGTGCGGTGGTATCTTGTTAGATTTTGTTCGTACTAATCTAAATCAGGGGTCCTCAACCCCTGGGCCATGGAATGGTACTGGTCTGTGTTCTGTTAGAAACTGGGCTGCATGGCAGGAGGTGAACTCTGGGTGAGCGAGTGAGGTTTTGTTTATATTTGTAGCTGCTCCGCAGCACTAGCAACACAGCCTCAGCTCCATCTCAAATCATCAGGCATTAGATTCTCATAGGAACACCGGTTCCTGGTGCCAAAAAGGTTGGGGACCACTGATCTAAATGGTAAACTTCAGTTATTATTATAGTTAAATATTTGGAAGATAGACTTAAGCATACTTTATTATTCTCTTTGTTGAGGCCTATTATTTTTTCATAATAAATATTAACTATGTTTCTGAATAATATTCCTTTTTTGGAGTAAGAAAAGAGGAATATTTTCAGCTATATGAGAGACCAGTGTGAAAGAATGACTTACCTCTACATTACAAAATGATTTTTCTTTGAAATGTGAAATGATAACAGAGATTCTACTTGAGGAGAAGAGATGTCTATTTCAGGGCATTTACCTAAATGTACTCCTTGGACTAAATTTAAGATTCCTGCTAGCTCCATATGTAGTAGGGAGATATAAAATACTTGTGCCTACGTAAAATGATACCACCTTAAGGTAAGATAAAAGAGTAGGAGTTCTGGAATGATGTTCAAAGCCTGGCTTTACTATCAATTTATTATGTACTATTAGCTGTAAATTGAATAGAATTTCTAATTCTTCTGAGCTTGGTTTTCTAATTTGCTACATGAGATAAATAACATACAAGGGAAGTTTGAAAAGGTTGTTTGTGTGACTAAACATGATAATTTGTAGGATATGTCCTTTATACAGTATCACATGCTAAAAAGATGATAGTGGTAATCGTTATCATTAACAGCAACAGTAATTATAGTGAGAGAAGTTCCTGCTGGTGCAACACGCATTCTTTCAAGTAGTCCATTTCCAACACAGTGTGCATTCCTGAGACAGCCTGGCTAGACTCCTAATCCCTATGTTGTATAAAAACCCATTTAAGTTATTAATTCATTTAAAGCATTAAACCCATAAGGTTACTACTAAAACTATTAAACTTAGATGACATACCGTTAGAAATATTTTGTCTAGCCAGCTTATTCTTTTCTTAGTCTCCTCTTTATTTCACCAGCTGTGGAAATTTATTTCAGGTTTCTTAAAAAGGAAAAAAACTGGACCTGTAAAGATGGTTATATTGGGGGATGTAATTAGTCACTTTTATGAGATGCTTTCATCTTTAAAGTTCCATTGTTTCATAAACTATAGAAATGTCTCACCAATGTTAGTACTGTGTACATAAAACTAATAGTAAAATAAAATAAAATGCTAAAAAGAAGTTCCTTTTTTCCTATGACTTGAAAGAAGGAAATCAGATTCTGTGAAAGAAAATGTGTAAAATTTAAAATTTACTAACAAATATCTCAAGACAGCTTTATAGTCAAGGCTAGTTGTTCTCTTCCAATGAACTATATTACTCTGAAACACCAAAATGTTCATAGTACAATTATAGTTATTAAGAACTCTTATTGTTTGGCAAATCTATTGAAATTTTTCTGCTTTGAAATAGTAAATGCAGGAATTTCTTTAAGGCAAGCTTGACATAGGGTTCAGAATGAAAAGAGATAATGTTAGCTGCTTAGAAGCTTAGAGAGAACGGGACCTTGGAGAAATCATCTTGAGTTTTGACTAGATGATAAAACCAAGGTCCAGAGTAGTATAGAAAAGTGCCCAAGGATGCACATTAGGACATTGTAAGACCTAGAACACAGATTGATTGATGCGGTCCAGTATTGTTTTTAGTCTGACCCAGAGCCTTTGAGGATGGGTATGGAAAGAAAGTAGAGAGAACTCGTCATTTATTCAATATCTGTGCATAGTGGTCACTTGTTTTACTTTTTTATAATTCTTGTTTTCTTTTTCTCTTGTTCTGGCCCTGAATTTGGAGTGCAGCATTGCATACCCAGTTTTGACATATACTAGGTGCCTTGAATGCAAGAAGTAATTATGCAGAAATCAGTGAATAGATCAATCAACTGTAAATCCTAAGACTTTTGTCATTATTACTCCTCTGCCATTAGTGAGCTGAGTGATCTAAGGCAAATTTCTTAAATTCTCATTGGCTCAATTTCCTCAAATATGAAAGGAGGATGTTGGGTAGTTACTCTCTAAAGTTCTTTCCATCTTTTCCTATCTTTACCTGAATAATTTCATGGACTGCTGAAGCAGTGATAGTAGCTTAGTTCTTAGCTGCTGATTGTTTATTGCTCTCAAACTTGAAAGAAAAAATTTACAAATTTATTTCCACTATTGTATTCATCTCTGTTTTCATCTGGGCATCTCTACCTCATAGATTTCAAAGCCTCATGTAAAATTTTTCGTTAAAAATACAGAGTAATAGTAAAAAGAAGGAAAACCCCTTACAACTACATTTCATATAAATGTGCCACTAGTTTCTGTTTCTATACAAGTTATAATGGGTCAAAAATCTAAGTTTATGAGAACTTCCTATTGTTGTAAAGTATCCTGAAAATAATGCTTATAAAATAATGCCTCATACTTTCCCCAACTCTTCAATTTTAGAATAAATATACTAGTAGGAAAAAGAAGTGGATACTAATCAAGTAAATATATGGCACTGGGTTATTTGATCATTATTGAAAATAGTTTAAATATGTGGGCACTTTAAAAGTAAAGAATAAGTGATAGAAGGTATGTATTTGGAAGTTCCAAAGTGCTAATAATTTTCTATACTTAACAAAATAAATGGGCAACAGACATTAAAATACTAAATGATTAATGAATTAATTCATTATTCAGTTTCAGAACACCTACTTTTGTAAATAACTAATGTAAAGCATTTCTCTAGAAGTCCACTAATTCTTGTTCTCAAAAAAATATAAAGAAGAAATATTTATAATGCAGTTGCATAAGACCATTTATTCTCTAATGAGATATTTGTGCTTAAATTAATATTTTAAAATAGTAAAGCAAAGTTCAAGTTAGAATTAAAAGTTTTAAATTATTTTATATTTTTATATTATTCCATAATCTTCTCTAATATGATTTTATACTCTTACTCTTTATTCAACCATTTCCTTAGTATAGAACATTTAACTGTTTTCAGTGATTCTAAAATAAATATGTTTGAAGATCAGTCCTGAATTAGATTCTCAGAAATGTGATGCATAGGGTTTAAAGATTTTAAGTGACATTGTGAACTACTTTTCAGAAACTGTTAGTGTTCATGTGATAGTAGTATATTAACACGGCCATGTTTCTGCATTATTCCAAGTATCAACTATTTTACAGTTAATAAAGATTTGCCAAATAGGTTATAAATAATATCTAATATGCATCAATTTACTAACATTGAGGCTTAAAAATTTTTTCATATGTGCATAGAAATTTTAGATTTTTTTTTGTGAATTGCATGTTAGTGTTATTTGTCCATTAGGATTGTAACTTTATCTTGCCTTTTGCAAAAAAAAAAATCAGTTGTTTGCTATCTAATTAATTACATTCATTTTTAATGTAAAAATTTTTTTAAACTATAGCTAGGACAGTTTATTATTTTCTTGGAAAATTTTATCTACTCATTTCATTCAAGAAAAGTTTTTCTGAACTCAAAATTAGACTAGAATTTATTTTAATATTTTTCTAGTTTGTTTTAAATACTATTTATTTTTAATCACTCTGCAAGTGATTAAAAAGATCTTTAGTTTAAATTTTGATAAAGATTAAAATGGATAAAAGATAAAGAAATAAGGAATTTCTATCTAATATTCATTTATTATACTACTATAAACAAAGCTAGGAACTTTTGTACAATATCAGAAAATATACCAAAGCAAGAATCATCATAAAGTAATATTTTTAAAAGCACATTCTTCCAAATGTCCTCTCCTCCAAGAAGGCCACTTTAAAAACCTAAACTCTATATTATTCCATCAAAGTTATTGGATTAGAAAAATTAATAAATAAAAAATAAGCCATTAGCATAAACACCAAAATAGTGCTATAATTAAATGTTTCCATAAAAATAGAGTTAGTAAAAAAATTTCAAACATATAACAATGTTTTCTTCATAATTTCTGTGGAAAAAATCCATAACCTGATATAATTATATTCATTTTTATTATGCATATATTTTTTAAAAAAATTTTCATTAACAGATACTTACTGATTACCAAAGTATAGTTTTGTATTAAATATTTGAATACTGAAAAAAATGCAGAGAGAACCAGCTCCGAAATTTAAAAAAAAATGTGTGACCTAGGCAAGTTACCTAACCTCTCTACCACTATCAACCTTTATATAATGAAAGAGTTGACATATATAATACCTTAGAATTCTAATACATCACAATATTATTTAAAATGACTTTATAAATCTAAGAAATTAATATACTATTTCATTAAATTTAATAAAATTTCACAGTATGGCAAAGCATGCTGTGTCATCTATAAATTTTCAAATGCCAAAATCAATATTAAAAATGAGCCCAACTTTATATATTTTTAAATATACAAATATTTAAAATGACATATATATTACAATTGACCGTTGACCCAATTGCTTAACTCATCTGGGTTTTGCCATTTTTATAAACAATATGAATGAATGTATGTATATATGAATATGTACATAAATAGCTAGAAACACGCATACACATTGCATACTATATAGACTCAAATATTACTGCTCTCTTAACTATTACTATTTTTGCCAAGGCAGAATTAGATAGAACTATATTTCTCAAAACACATTTACAGAAAATATCCAGAGCCTTAATTTCTTACGATTTCTTATTATATGTTAAAGATTCATTACTGCTACTGCTTCTGCTGGTAGAATACTTTAAAACTCAGTCAGTAAGAGATATTATGGCCATGACATGCATTGCCTCAAATATCTACCTATATCTAATTAAATATGCATAGTTTCTAGGACTGAGATTATTTAATGTCAATGTCTCAATTTTATATAGATACAAGGAGACATATGTGGGATGCTGACATATGCTGACATGTTTGTTCAAAACATTTGTCTTATGCTGTATTTTGTTGTTAGATTCACAGTTAGGAAAATACAATATAAGAATGACAAATTTTAACTAAAATAAGAATTCTATTCCCCATGAATGGGAGAGAAAAAGGTGATGTGATATTATTTGACCACTGTAATTAAATATGTTAGTAAAATGTATAAAAGAAAATTAGAAAAAATGACATAATTACTAATTTTTTTGAAGTAGAAAATAAGAAAAATTGTGAAACAATGATAATTCCATCTTAGAATTAATTATTCTCCAAATATTAGGCATTTGAAGTGCTTCTAAATATTTGCTGGTGTGGATAACGCTGCTATAAACATTTATTTTTTTTTGCATGTATCTTTTAACTTGAACTGATTGCTCACTTCATGATTTCTGCTACATTTGTCACATTGTTTTGAAAGGAATTGATATCAGGTTACAACACCTCAATAATATTGTTTTAATTATATTGAACAATATAATTTTCTTTAAATATTCAATATTATTTTCAGTAAGGATCAGTATTTTTTCATTTGTTTGTTTACCCTTTGTAATTCCATTTTCCTGAACTTTCTGCTCAGATCCTTTCAGGATCTACCTAGTGGATCTTAATGATTGTTTCTATATATTTATATTAGTTCTTTTTTTCCACATATATTTGATTCTTCTTTTATTTAAAATGACTGTTCCCAGGTCTTTTGCTTTTTATTTTAGTTTTAAAAATTTTATTGTAAAATTTTATTTCTGTGACAAGTATTCTACATTATAATATGTTTGCTTTTTGTATTTAGAAAAATTAAATATATTCCATCTGAAATATTCTTTAAAAAATAATGCAAGATATGTTATCTCATTATTTATCAAATATATCACTGTTACTTTCTTGTTTTTCAAAGCATATTTAATATCTGAGTTTAATATTTCGAAGGATCCTATTCCTCCTGACTTAAAAAACAGAGACACAAGAATCCCCCTTATTGCTATGTTTTAGAATGTGATTGATAGTATTTCAAACAAATTAGCTGACTAATTTAGAACCCAAACCCTGGGTTGCAGATTGACCAAATACAGTTAATAGAAAACAAAATATTTCCTCCAATTACTTTCCTTGACTTTAGGGATCATCTCTTTACATTCATCTCAAGTCTAATCTCCTAGTCTATTTATATACTCAGATTCACAACTTGGAAATTTATGTTTTATAATGATGCATAGATGTGATTATGTTCTCTACTATTTCATTGCCATTCAAATGAATAACTTCTTCACAAAACTTTCAAGAGATATGGCCTGTTGAAAGATACCCCTTTTAAGCAAATATCCTAAGGGAAATGGATAAATCTGAGGTTTTATGTACAGGAGCTCAAAACCTCAATATAGGATTTATGAGGTTTAAGGATTATATGAGCACAGTGCTTATGAAAGTACGCAGTTCATCTATAAGCATGACTGTGGGGAATATCATGAGGCATGCTCTCCCTGAGAAATGTAAAGCCAACTTGAGATTCAATCATAGACGTTGCAGAATTGAACTCTTCGAGCTTTGAATGTGATTGGGATACTTCAGGTTAATTTTGGAATCAACTGCAGAGTTATTTTTATTTCTTTTTTATATTATTTTCAAACTTTTTTCTCTGTGCTTTTAGCAGTGACTTTCCTTAAAAAAGAAAGAGAAGGTGAGAGAGAGGATGGCAGAGAGAAGAAAGATGAGTCTATGGCATACACCATGAAATGCAGCACTTGCAATGCTGTCAAATTTAAGGAATTTATTTCTATTGCAAATAGTTTTGCTTCTGCCTGCCCCTAGGAGAATTCTTTTTTCCATTTAGACCATGAAATGGAGCATAAGTTCAGATTATCTATTTCACTAGGTAAAAGTTTACAATTCCCTAGAATATGGTCATGAAAATCCATAAAATTCTCTACTTAATTTAGATTTAATTCTTAACCCGTTGGCCCAAAACTCTAGTCATTCTTTCTAATGATAATCAAGAAATGGTTATAAGTAATAGCTTTATTAAAAATCATAATTGCAGCATTTGAAAATTGGTAAAATTGATACTTTCTACTTTATATGGTTAATATTTACTCATAAAGTTGAAATGATTAAGAAAATAAAGGCTGAAAAAGGAGGGAAGAAAGAGGAAGAAAATTATGGTGATAATGGTGACTTTTACATTCACAAAGACAAAATTTATGGTTAGGGTAAGTCATCTGACATTTCAATTTTTTGGTTTTGGTAAAAGTGTAGTTGAAATTATACACTTAGCAGATGACCCGAGTTAAAGTAAGGTTTTAGTTTTATTCCAAAATAGCAAATAACATCCTTATCCATGTAATCATAAAGAGAAGCAGAAATAAATCTAATCCTGAAATTTTCCAGTTCGTCTTCCTTCTTCATAGAAGATAATTCATGTATATTCTTACTTGTATGGGGAGGCACTGAAATTGATTATACTACATCTCACCTGATAAGACTCACTGTCTTCTCAAAAAATTATAAACTTCTCAATGAATTCTATAAATTCTAGTTCCATTATACCTGTCCAGAGTTTCTTCTCTTTTTCACATATATTCCTCTTAACAGCATTACTTTCTGAACATTTATTCATCATGTTTAGAGTCTGAATAAATCATTAAGTGGATACTATCGCTGAGTCCATAGGATTGATTTACTGAGACAAATCTATATAAAAGGGCACTTAATAAATATTAAATGCTGTCAATCCTTAATTATTCATGTGTATATTATTCACATTATAGTTATGATATGACTTTAAAGGTCATATTTACATAATGAGCCATTCTGCCAGATGAAACCTTTAGTTGACATAAATAAGTTCTTAGTTTGTATCCAGAAACTAGAAGTGAAGCCTCTGTAAAACAGTTTTGTCATTTAATTACTATCAGTTCTCTCTTTACCATTTTAGTCAAAAGGCAAAAAGCAGCTTTTAGCTGCTTTGCCTTGGTACTGATCATTACCAGCATTTAATGGGGGAGCATGGAAAAAACTAATCTAGAGATTAGAATCCAAAAGGTCAGGAGTTTTTCATTTCTCCTTCAAACAGATCTTCATAGTGAAATTTTATTAATTTGTAATTAAGTTGTTCAATTAATCCAGAAAACTTTCCAAGGAAAACAAATTTATTTTGATAGGGAGAAATTCTGCCTTTTTGTCTCTCTCTCTCTCTCTCTCTCTCTCTCTCTCTCTCTCTCTCTCTCTCTCTCTCTCTCTCTCCTGACATTTCAAAGTAGGCCATGCAATTTAACAATCCATAAAATCATAAAAATATGGCTTTCCCTAAGGATATTAGCATAAATTGCACTACAAGATGCCAGAGAAGGATGGGTTAGTTGAATTTATTTTTAAGCCTCAGCTAAAACCATATGCAGAAAGAAGAGATTGAATTTTTTATTACAATTCACACTGTACAGTGAGTTCCCAGAGAATTATAAGGAATGCATAAATATAATTTAATAAAGCACATAATTATTATTTTAAAATTAGTAAGACAAATATCAGATGAAAGCATTAGCTTATTCACCAGGACATGCAATGATGTTTGCATAGCAGTGATCTATGTGGACAGAGCTTGAAAATTGTCAGCAATTTTATTTAGTCTGTCAGCATTTAGTGGCAAGGATTGGGATTTACTCAATACATTCCTGCTAGATAAAACCTTTTGTGCACAGTAGCATTACAAACAGTATGCATAAAATACAATAAAAACAGCATTCGATTGTAATGTATTTTACATCAAAAGAATTAATAGTTTAGGAAAGGAAGTGAGAAATGAATTAGATGATTTATAAATATTACTGTTTTTTTTTGTAAATTCTAAGATAGGTAATTTGCATATGTTTCCTTTTAAAATGCCTCGTAGGCAAAGAAATGACTGAAAGAAACATTAACTCCAATAAAAGCTATATTAATGTGTCTAATGTAGTAACATTAGGAAGAAGGCAGTTAATTAAATTTTTAGTCTGGCATCAACTTTCGAATGATTATGTTTTAAAAGTAGGGCAGGTGTGCTAGAAAGTCCTTACTGCAAAATGATTAGAGTCTTTTTCATCAGTTAAGAATGCATTCAGCTGTTAACAGAAAATTAACAGCAGCTTAGCCATCTAAGCGTTTATTTGTCTTGTGCAAAAGAATGTTTGGAGCTAGCAGTCTAGGGCTAGCACAGTGATCCTATGATATCTTCAAATATATAGTTTCCTTTTCTTCTTCTCTGCTATCCTTAGCATACTGTCCTATCCTGTATTTGTCACCTCATGATCACATGTGATGTGATTACTGCTCCTCCAAACATTGTATCCTCATTCCGAGGAGAGTAAAGAAAGGAAATAGAAGGGGAGCAGGAGGGGTGGCATATATATCAAGGAAGCCAGGATTTCCTAGGACTCCTCAGCTTCTATCTCCTTGACAAGAATAATGCCACATACTTGCCCCTAGCTTCAGGAGAGGCTGATGAGCTTATGTTTTTAACTGGACATATTTTTGGGTGAACAATATTGGATAAATGAGAATGAAGAGAACAGATATTTGATATACAATCAGCAACATTTGTCATAGTTTTATAGTTCAGACAGAGCCAAATTTGATGAGATTAGAAAAACAGCTGGTGAGATATGAAAAGCAATATCAAATATCCAACTTATTAGGAAGTTGGATATATAATGTCCAAGATTTGTGAAAAGAAAAATTAAATGAGGGTTTTAAAATAGAAAATCAGGTAATATTACTTGTATATAATTATGTTAGGAATCTAATACCAAAAAATGTTAAATTCAGGTTAATAACAAGTTATTCATTTTCTGCACTATCCAGACCTCCTTTGTTTCATAGACAAATGGTATAGCACAATTCGCCCAAAGCCTATGGGTCACATGACTAAAATAACTGAACTGGTGTTTCTCTTATCTTTAATTCAAGTAATCCTATTTTATCAAGCAGCATGAAAATCAAACTCAGAAAGTAGCAGAAAATACCAAATGGACATATTTGTTGGTTATTTATAGCTCATGAAAAATGGAAGGGGAGAATGAGGTAACTCTGAATAATTACAGTTCTCAATCCCCCTTTGGTCTGAAACAGCTTGATAAATGAATCTCAAAGCTGGAACTAGTTTAAATGATAAACGTTTTAACTCTCCACTATCCTGTGTATGTGTATGTAGAGTCTAAAAATGAAGGTTTGTAATCAAAGTAACTTAATTTTTAAAACTGGAAATTTAATGTGTATATTTCAACCAATAGTTAATATTATTAAAAAAAAATAACTATCCTAATTTTTTAAATTTTCCTGATTTGGAGGCAGAAATAACTTTTGTTTATAGCTAAAACTGGGTTTTCCCCAGTTCAGTGTCTACCAACCATTGTACATATTAGAGAGTCATACCTTCTTTTTCTGCTTCTCTTCTCAGTGATAGAAGTTTTAGCTTCTCTCCTTCCTTCTCCACCTTGCATATTCCTAGAGTTTTCTGACTGAAAACAAATTACATTACTCAGTGTGCAATATCATTTGGATTGGGAAGTATTATAGTAGAGCAGGTTTTACTGTAAGTGTTGACCAGCTTAGAATCTGTTTATTCCATAGTGTGTGGAGTACCTCTTATGTCATTGCTGTCCCAAGCAAAAGGAGTGAGAAAATGAAAGATTTTGGTCTCAGCCATCTAGTGGCTCACACTGGGCTTCTATTTGGGGGCTTTAGGTCCAGGTGTGTACAAAATATTGCATTATGAAGATGTTTGGCCTTTGACTTGATCTCATGGAGCATAATGGATTAGATTTACAGCAATGCCAACATGCCCAGAGAAGTTAAGGTTTGTATTTTACATTAATTTGTAGAGGACATTAAATTCAGTGTTTCTCTCATCTGAAGAAGTAAATTTCCTGTTATTATTTTTCTTCTGTTTATGCTTACAAGGCAGCTATTCCATTTTTCCTTCATTGAGAACCCAGCCATTATTCCCCACCAAATCTGAAAGGGTACATAGTTACTGGCTGTTACCAGAGTTAATTCCATTTACTTATGGCAAGGCTTGAATAGTCTGGAATTCAGAGAAGTCATGCAAAGGACCCTTTGGTTTTTGTACTAGATTGAGTTTTCATTTTAGACAGTCTCCTTTTTATTTTCTAGCCCTAACCCACTCTCTAACATCATCTTTCTTAAAAATGAAATAAATTTAAGACATGGTCTCTTTTGTTAAAATTGATCATTTATATTATTGTAACATGAATGCACTGTTTTTGCTTAAATATCCTTTACCTGTGCATCGTAGATAAGCATGTAGAAGTACAAAAGAGGACAAAGGATAGAGAACTCCACTTTACCTCACAAAAAGCAATAACTTACCAATTTTATTTTGAAACCCCAATATATTATAACAGTTATATGATGTAGAGTAGTACTATTTGCAATTATAAATATATATATACATATCAAATACAAGGGAAGGTCATGTCATGTCCTCCTCTACCTGATCATTCAGGAACAAAGCTGGTGAAGGCTTCTCCATCTTTAGTATATGGTTTCCAGGGTTGACCTTGGCAACATCTCCATTACAGATAGCCAGAAGGTGAAAAGAGCACAGAGGAGTCTGGATAGAAATTCATCATGTGATCACACACAACTGCAAGGAAGGGTGAAAAATGAAATCTAGCCACAAGCCCAAGAGGAAAAGGATTTTGATCAACAGTCAGCCGTGTAATCTCTTTTACAACGTCACTATAGCTAAAAATTATATTAGAAGTGATTGTACTGGAACCTGATTTTCTGACAAGTCCGTGTTTTCATCAAAACTATAGATTGCTTAAGAAGTATAATAAGCCTCCCCAAATTTCATATACTTAGTAAGATGACCAGGCAAATAATGTTATTGCTCTCTCCCAAGTTGAAGTTTAGTCCAAAACCAGATGATAATAGAATAAATTCAATTATTCTAATGTAACATTAAGAAATATATACAAATATTTTTCCAGAATTAGTGCTGATATTTTTTTTCTAATAATGAATGTTACAGGAAGCAGTAGCCTCTATGAGACATGCTAAAGATCTGAAAAGTGCTTGGGACTTTTAGGAACAGTGTATTGTAACTTTTAGATCTGTTCTAGATTTCCTCCTTATCTTACTTTCTTTCCCAGATTCCTCAGCTGTTTTCTAGGTTTAGAAAAAGCATTACAGTGTTATTGTATTAGAAACTGATGGATATTTATCTCCTGGCAACTCATTTATTTATTTTAGTGATTCATTTTTCTTTGTAACTATGTGTTATAGCATAGCCTATGTGCAGAAAATTATACATATCTTAAGAATACAGCGACATGAACTTTCATGCTCATAAACCCAAATCCAAGATCAAGAAACAAAACATTGCAAGGCCTCACCTGCCATCCCAAGTGTCCTTTCTCCTCTCTTCCTTGCAAGGCTGGTCACTATGCTTACTTCCATCAACAAAGAATGATTAGGCCTCTGTACTTTATATAGATGAAATTAAGCAATATATATTTTGTTTATTAACTACCTATTTTTGGTCAACATTAGCTTGGGTAATTGTTCATATTCTTTTATGGAAATAGACTAGAATTTATCTATTCATTCTGTAGTGCATAAGTATTTGAGTAGTTTATAGGTTTGGGGCTATAACAAATACTACTAGTATAAACATTCTAATCCGTGCTCTTTGGTTAAAATAAATATGTGCACATTTCTGTTGTGTATATAACTAAGAGGTGAATTGCTGGTTTACAGGGTATAGATAAATTCAACATCAGTAAATACTGACAGTTTTTCACAAAAGTTGTATCAATGCACTTGGGGGTCATTTTTAATTTAAAACAATAGAGGCCAACAATTTTCATGAAAATGGAACTGAAATCTTATTTCCCCTTTTCAGACATGTAACCTCTTTTCTCAATGAGAATTTTCTCCCTAGCACATTGTAGACATTCTCCAAATAGGATGTGATGAGAACAACTACTTAATGATAGTTATGTACTTTCTAAGTATTCTATTATATATGTAGGCTTGAAATAAAAATAATTTTGCATCAACGATTTTATCATATTCATTTTGAAATATATTGCAGTAACCTCAAATAATGATCTGGCTTGTGCTATTCTTCTTTTCAATTTTGTTTAATCTGGCTTGTGCTGTTCTTTTTTTCTTCAATTCTGTTAGCATTATAATAATGATCTGCAAATGTATTAACTGACATTTCATACCATTTCTCCTTTCTAGATCTTTCATTATATTTTTCTGTTTTCTGCAGATTTATCACTTTTTTCTAAGCCTTTTGCAAGATGTTAAATTATTAATTGAACAGTGACTCCTTTATTCTGAAGAATGGCTCCTTTTGTACAAAATTGCATCAGAGTAGTGTGATACATTTACAGATTTTTAAATGGCCATATAATCCTCATTTCACTTTGATGATATAGCAAGTACTTATATAAGAAAACAAAAGATTCAGATGTTACATATTTCTCTAAAGAATGTGAGACAGAGATTGACTGATATTGGGTTATGTAGCTCTACCTTTATATATATCTTCCCAGTCTAAAAATAATTAAAATATAGTTAGGGGGAAAATACTTTAGTCACTGCATTATTGATTCTACTGGTAAACATATGTGGTATAAACCAAGTGATTCCTGACCTTTGTGTTTTTAAATACTGATTGATTTAAAAAATATGGCGACTTATATTAGCTTGCCTACTTTTGATTTGCCAAGGGATGTCATTTTTTAAAAAGATTCTATCCTCCACTCCTATCATTTCATGAAATCAGGGGTATTTTGTGTGTAAAGGAGAGCACTTTAAATTGGGTTCATGTAGCTTAATGACAAATATATGGAACTGCTTATTCCTCTCCTATATGAACTGGTAAAAACTTTCTCAAGAAGCTTTTGTGTTTAGGAACCACTGAATTAGATACTGTATCAAAGGCTTTAACTTAAAGCATATTCTTCTAGCTTTAAATTTTTAGAAAGCTAAATGTTATCAATGATAAACAACATGAATGGGAAAGGTCTATTGGTAAAAACCACCCAGTCCGGGAAGCCTTTGTATCAAGCTAAGATGTTTCCAGGATTAACCTGTTCAGAATGATCCTTCTTTCTTCCTCATTCTATTACTCTCCTTCATTTAGAAATCGTAGGTCAACAGTCTTCTCATAAATGTAGGATGATAAAATATATTGTGAAACTGATGCAAACATCTTAAGTATGTTTTATATGAAAATAAGATAAAATTTTCAGAGGGAAATTCACTAAATAACATCACCTGCATAAAACTTAAATGAATGTTAAAAGCATAAGAGGTGAAGTCTTATCTAGAAATATAGTGTTTTTATGATTTTTCACATTTTTAATAAAAACATTGTAACCAATGAGATTCTGAAATCAAATAAAAAACAGCCACTTATTTTTAATTTTGCTCCACTAAAATTATAGTGGGAGGAAATTAAATGCAAATCCTTAGTTGTATTTTCGTAACTGTAGAAGATGTGCAGAGGACAAACATTCAAATCCATTTATATGGAGGTGTTATACTGTTACAGGGATATTTTTTCCTCTGAATTGTAATAATCTAACATTATTAATAATTTTTTAGGATAGCCATGGGCCAAACCATTCAGAAAGAATACAGCTACACAGTGACACCAAGAGCAAGCTGCCACATGGAGAAAGACTACCTGTTTGTGCACCACCCACTAAGTTCAGTAAAATGCTTCTTATTATAGGACATTTGAATACCTCGAAATGGGATAAAGGGAAATAGAAATATTGGAGTAGAAAGTTTACTTGTTTGGACATTCTTCAATAAATGCCATAAAGAGATTTGAGTTAATAACTTTTAAATCAAACTAAAGACATCTTTAAGGTTACATTGGAGTGGGGGGGCGGTAATAGGACGTTGAGAGCATATTAGTTATATTATGCTTTTATATTGTGTTCGTATGAGCATGAAACTTCAGAGTCAGGATAGATCTGGACTCAAGTTCTGATTTCATCTCTTCTAAACTGTATGACCTGGGCAAAGGCATTTAATATGTCTATGCCTCAAGTTCCTCACCGATTGAATGAGGATAATAGGGTTATTGACTATGGGTTAAATGAAATAAGACCTGAAAAAGCTGGGGCCAGTATGTAATAACTCAATACCTACTCTATATGCTGTTATTATTAGCTCACATGTGTGAAGAGAAAGTAAAAGGAAGAAAATATACAAAAATTCTACCACAATGGAGCTAATGGTGGTCTTTTAAATTGCTGTTCCCTCTCTTCTTTCCAATGTGTTATTATTTTTATTGTTATTATTACTACTATTATTATTAGCTACCAAATATTGAGAGCCTACTATAGGACAAACATATGATATACAGTATTCTCTTGAATTCTCAAGCAACTCTATGAATAAGTTATATTTAGTTCCATGTTATTAATTGGAAAATGAGCCTCAGAGAAGACAAAAAAATTTATCTAACATCAAGTAACTTGTAGACATCAGAGCCAAGATTTGAAATATGGCTGTTTCTCCTTAAAATCTGTGCTCTACTTACTCAGAAGTTGTAGCATTTTTAAGGATCCTATCCTGACTTCCTTACATTTTTTTGTTTATGTTCTAACCACTAATTTGAAACAAGTTCTTGGACTTGGGTAGACCCAGGAATCTGATCCTGAACAAAAAGTAATTGTAGTTGTCTCATTATAGTCTTCTTTTTTCTTTAGGTATGGAATCGAACATCAGCTGGAAACTTCTTTTTAATATAAGTGAATAAACCAGCCCACACATTTTATTTTCCCTTAGGCATACTGCTGGAAAAGTCTATTTTCAATTTTAAGAAATTAGCTTATTTCCATTTAAACTGATAGAAGCTAAGACTTATGAATCATGTTATATTTTCACTCCTTTCATTGTTTGTATATTTGACATTAAGGTAGAAAACTTTGTTCTGCCTTAGATGCCTCTGAAATCGATCTCCCTAAGTAAAATGTTAGGGCACAATTTTTGGATAAAATTAGGTAAAATCAATAAAAATAGTTTTAGGAAAGAAATGTTCTAAAGTATTAGAACTGCTTTTGATATTATATTAGTTATATTCTTGAGCTCTATTATGGCATTTATCATACCTTATTCCTTGCCTTATGTCTTATCTTTCTCTTTCATCAATTGATGGCTTCTATGAGGATAAGAATTATTTTGTCCATTTTTATCAGTTCTTAGCTCATTTCCTAGCACATAGCAGACACTTAATAAATTGAATTAATTGATTAATGAGTTGAAATTGCATGATAATATAAATAATCTATAGTTAAAATATGTTTACATATATGTATGCAGTGTGTGTGAGAGGGAATAGAGAATTGTATCTTTATATTGTTGAAAAGTTATATTATTTCTCATGTAGATTTTATTTCTTTAGCTAAAGTTATATCAACATTGTATTTATAACTATATTAGTACATGTGTAGGTTATGTACTTATGACAAGATTGTTTAAGCTATGATTCATACAAAAATTTAAAGAATTCTTTACATAATATGTTCACATATTATCTAATACTGGAAATTCACTTTAAAAATAAAATCATTGAAGAATATCATTTTCCAAGAAGCATTTAATATTTGATAGCATTTAACTTACAAAATGTTTATTTAGGAAACATTAATTTTAGAGAAAATGTACATGTCAGAGGGCAGGTATGGTTGGGAAAAAAATGGCAGGCCCAGTGCTAGGTGCTTTTTAATGAATTATTTCATTTTCTTGTTGCAGCAGCCCTTAGGATGGTCTTAACCATTTTATGGTGAAATTGAGATTCAAAAATGGTTACTAACTTGGTCAGGGTCACAGTAGATTGGAAGCAGACGTGAATCAAAGTTCTTGTTTCCAAATAAAGCAGTGTTTTAGGGACCTGATCTGTTATTTATGTGAAAAAACAACTAACCTTGATGTTTGCAGACAGTTTATTTAAGTAAACCCCTTAGGATTTCTAATCGTTTCCTAAGTTCAAACGATTCAAATAAAAAGCAATGTAGTATAACTCTTAGTGATTTAAACTAAACACTTAAGATTTAAATGTTTACTTCTGTTTCAAATAACATTTAGTATTAGATTTACTGTTAACAGTTACAGAGAACCAAGGCTATAAATCAATTTTACATGCAATGTATTCTACTGATCATAATAGTCATATTTGCAAGCTGAGTAGAAGAGCTTCATCCTTTCTCCCAAGTGATATGTCTCCTTTTTTGGGCAATGAGTGTAACTCCTCCAGAAAGTCTTCTGTTTTGCTTGCTCTTGTTTCTTAACATTTCAAGGAGTTTTGCTGTTTTTAAAAAATATTCAACAGACATTCACTGAGCATTTGTAATGTGTAGCTATGATGGTCATGGTGCATAGGTAATAAGAAGATGCACCAGCATGTGGGCCAGTCCTTCCAGTCCAGGACCAAATACAATGCAGGAAACAAGTGGTTGATCGTGAAACAGAGTAGACCACGCAAAAAAAAATAAAAGTTGTGTAAGATCTGGCATTAGCACAAAGGGATAGGCTGAGCAGCTGTGCCTGAGGAGATGATGTGTGAGTATTTATCCCCCCAGGCAAACTAGAAGAGAAAGCCCAGGTGATGATGAGAAAGAAGGGCTTTCTGGGAAAGAATCTTGGAGAGATAGCTAGAGATGGTCAGCATCTCAAAGTACCATTAAGATATTTCACGACAGTTGTTATTATCCCCAGTTTTATGGATGGAGAAACGAATCTCAGCAATGTGAAATAACTTGCCCAATGCGACAAAATTAACAAGAAGCAGAGCCAGGGTTTGATGAAAGTTTGACTCAATTTTTAAAAATTCTACGTCATAAGAGGTATTTTATTATAATTTCATTGTGTATTTTCATTTTTATTGCATTTCAGCAAAAACAAAAACAAAACACTAAAGTTTTAGAAATATGGCTGTGTTCATGCAGTTATTTCTAGCAATCCTTGGCATTCAGACAAAATTCGCCTCAACTGGAGAAATGTTGTAATGTGCCTGGCACTTCACTGCGTCACCAACTGATGGGGCACTCACAACCACTGCAAGAGAGAGAGGGTTGGAGAACAGAGGGTATCTGCCCCCAAGCCAATGAGAGCACTTATTGGAATGATAGCATCATAATTTGCTCTTTTAATTATGTATAACTAAATGCAAACAAAAATATTTACCTTCTAACCAATACTTTTTCAGTGTACAGCCTTGTTTAGAATATGTTTTCTTAATTATTTCTCAAAATAACTTGAAATCTTGTTGGTAAAGTAATCCTGAGAATTTATACTCTTTAGATTGGATTCCACATCTAAATGATCCCTGAAGTAGCCAGAGGTATTTTGGCTCTTTCGGATATAGAAACCTTTATACTTAGAGGATTGTAACATTGCAGCTTATTACCTCCAGGCTTCTAATGTTTAATTAGCTGGGAACCTCAGCTAAGACTCTATTCTGGAACAGTCTTCAGGTAGGTCTTAGAAGGCTCAAGGATAATCAGATATCTCCTGTTGATTTTTTTCTTTTCCTTTCTTTCTTTTCTTTAATTCTTTCTTTCTCTTTCTTTCTTCCTCTTTCTTTTTTTTTTTTTTTTTTTTTTTTACGAATAAGGAATAAAAGCAGTTTGGAAAGCATAGCCAGATTGGCTCCTTTAAGCCTGTGATTTTCTGCTACATGAAAGGAGGAAAACAAAATAAAAAACTGATAGAATACTCTGTGACCTAGATTTTAGCTTTTCTCTTCCTTCTCTGTATAAAATTATTTAATGTAACATTTAGCTACGTGGAGAAAAGTTAATCAGCGGCTTCTGTTTTTTTCTTAAAGCACTTCTCCAAACCCAGTTGTCATGTCAAATGCATACAGTATTCATTGAACATTTACTTAAGTGGGCCTCAAAATGCATCTCTAATGGAAGTGTTCAAATATTTTTCAATGTGACCCCATATCAGTATTTTGGTTACAGGATATCTTCTGTGATTCAAGCATAAAGTAAATTGCCCAAATAGACTCACGTCCTTCCTGCAAGGGGCAATGCATTCTCATCCATTTTTTCCCCCATACCTGTTAATATGTAAATGATAAGTCTCACATATCACAACATCTATTTTCCTTTTTATGGGATTCTCATATCTATATTTGTCCAAATTAATAAAAAGGAAATCCCCAGGAATATAACAATTGTCCATATTTATCAAGCATTTACTCTGCTTGGCTGTGTGTTAAATGCTTTCTATGCAATAATTCATTTAGTCTTCAGAAAATTCTCTGAGGTACTTATTCTTTTCTTATAAGGATAAGAAAGCATGTTTAGCTATTTAAGTAATTTGCCCACATTTACACAACTGCTCATGGACCCAGGGGATTTCAGCCCATGTTCTATTACTATCTCCTAGCTTAAATTGTGAAATTTGACTGACCTAGGAAACATCTTGTATGTTTGTGTCTTAAGATATCTTTTCTATAACCCAAGGACATCCAATATGCAGCTCCTCCTTTCCTGTTCTCCTACTCAACTAGACCTTGACCTGTGGGATGGGAATTGGCTTTGGCTTTGATGTGACCTCAGTAGCCTCTATATTTGACACAGTAGTGAGTCATAGTCTGATCAGTTTTGAGAGCATGTTATCAAGATTATTAGTTTTTTAAAAGTCTGAACTATGACTATATAACAATATAGCAATTGTGAAAAATAAAAATAGCATTCTCATTCATTCCTTGAACTTCCAGAAGCATAAAGCAACAGCAAAGGGTAAACACATTCATTCCATGTGTATGTAATGAGTTGCCATTGTATACTTTCAAAAGCAAGAGCTTTGAGTGCACAGGGGTTTATGAGCTCGATTAGATTCTAATCAAATACCTAGTAATGTCCTGAGCAATAAAGCACTTAAATATTCAATATATAACATTATTTCTCATTATGGATCTTTTCTATGAGTCCTTTATACTGATCAGTAATTAAACAAGGGATAATTGATGAATTCCAACAAGGTATATTTAATATATCTTGACACAGATTCATCTATTCTTCTTAGTTTTCTGATAAATAGCAGCTAGCATCAAAAAAAAAAAAATCTTTAGAAAAGCAAGAAGCCAAGCTAAGCAGGGTAGGGCCTGGTAAGTACTTGGATGGGAGAGCACCTAGGAAGACCAGGTGCTGTAGACGTAAAAAATAAAAAAATAAGGGATTGTACGCTGACAAGGTTCTTGCAATCTGTGAGGTCAACCAAGAATTGCCTTGCCAAGAAAAAAAAAAAATAGCAAGAAACTCAGAATAAATTGAACTGTCATGGAAACATGTATAGAATGGAATTAGGAAAATGACAGGAGCTAGAAAAAAGATGAATATTTTAAAGGTTCTAGAATATTTTAAATTAAGTGTAAAAAGATTAGCTTTTTAGTTGCAGTGTGCTTTGAATTTTTCCCAACCTAAATTATTTTTTTTTTAATTCAGGTTTTTCCTCTCCAAAGATGGATATAATTTAACTAAATCGTGTACTAGAGATTTATGCATTTATCACTCATTAATATGGTCAAAAGCATCTTATTTATCTCAAAAGAAGAGAAATAGAGGCCATTTTCTGGCATTTTCCTAGAGTCACATTTTCTTGCCTTATTAGCATTTTATTTCAAGCAAGAGATTAAACAGATCGCTTGTGATTGAATGAAAATGAATTATAGGGTATGGGAGTATTAGAACCTATTTTATTGTTCTGAATAGTATCTTCTGCTGTTTTGTTATCCAAAAGGGAGTATTTGGGGAACAAAGATCCTAACACATTTAGTAGTATTCAAGCTCCACACTCCCTCACTAGACTGTCAAAAGGCGGAGCTTGTCACAGATTTCAAGGCTATGATATGTTATTGTCACTTCTGCTGCTGCACCCCTGTGTGCACCTCTCTCGATATGTGATTTGCACTGGGAATGTGAAGGCACACATGAGGGTTTTAGTCCAGAGTCTGTGTATAGTCAGTGATGCATAACTGGCAAATATAGATTTCAGCCTGGGAATTTTTACAGTATTTCTGACTGCCTTAGCATTTATAGTGATATAGTGATTTCATTGTAGTTTTTTTTTTTTTTTAAAGCAAATTCAGTGTTTTAATAGCATTTTCAGTGAGGCATAGTGGGGAGAAGCAGTATAACTTGGCAACCAAGGGCATGGGATCTGAAGCCAATCTAACTTGGAAAATACCTAAGCCTCAGTTTTCTCATCTGTGAAATAGAGGTAATAATTGTATCTATCTCATAAGATTGTTGAGTGAATTAAATGAATTAATACATGTACTTTCTGTAGTGTCCAGCATATAATGAGCATTAATTAAACTTAAATTTTATTAAGATATTACTAATTAATATCTCTAAAAACAGGATTAAGTACTGAGAATCCATAGAACCAATTAAAGATATGATTTGTTGTGTATCTGCATGCCTATGTCTGAATTAGGCATTGCGGGAATACAGTAGGATGAACTATTTCTACTCCTAAAAGCTATCAATAGAAGAAAAGGAATAAGCACAGAAAATAAATAGTTGTATAATTCAAACTCCAAGTTCAATGACATGTAAAAGAAAGAGGTCACTGTGAGCTTTCATAACCAGATAAGACTTACTAAGTGCTGAAATCAAACTGAACCAAGATTTAGAAATTTTAGTTGGAAATTTAAATTGAATGCGATAGTGCCCTATGAAAGACCACTCTGTGCCCCTTGTCTTTATAGCAATTTCTCTTAAGTTGAAACTGCTAACTTTCCTTTTCCATCCTACCAAATCAGAATCCCTGATATAAGGATACAGTGCTTAGGAATCTACATTTGTGTGGAGCCCAAGTAATTTTTATCAGTAGAAATTCTACCTTATCGAAGTCTAAACTTATTAAGGCCCCTATTTAGGCCACTCATGTTCTTGAACCCCGGAAACAGCAACATGCAACAACTTTCTTTAGCACCTAACTTAGCCCTTACCTCTTACCTCCATATAGAAGTTTCCCTTTACTGGTCAATTTTCACCATTCCCTCTTTCTTTTGAGACTTTATTTTTTTTAGCTGTTTTAGATTCACAACAAAATTGAGAGAAAAGTACAGAGATTTCCCGTATACCTCTGTCCCCACACGTGCATATCCTTCCCCATTATTAACATTTCTTATCAGAGTGGTACATTTGTTACAATGAATGATGACATGACATGTATCCACCATTATGGTATCATACAGAGTGTTTTTACTGTCCTAAAAATCCTCTTGTTTCATTTGTTCATTCACCTACCCCACCCTCAACCCCTGGCAACCACTGATTTCTTTACTCTCTCCATAGTTCTACCTTTTCCTAAATGCCATATACTTGGAATCATACAGAATGTAGCCTTTTCATACTGGCTCCTATCACTTAGTAATATGCATTTATAGTTTCTCCATGTCTTTTTATGGCTTGATAGCTCATAATATTCCATTTTCAAGTTAGAATGTACCAGTTTATCTGTTCACCTACTGAAGGACGTTTGGTTGCTTCCAAGTTTGGGCAATAATAAATAAAGCTTCTATAAACATCTATATGCAGGTTTTTGTGTGGATATAATTTTTCAACTCCTTTGGGTGAATACTAAGGAGTATAATTTCTGCATTATAAGGTTTTAGAGTATGTTTAGTTTTGTAAGAAGCCAATAAACTGTCTTTCAAAGTGGTCATACCATTTGGCATTCCCACCAACAATAAATGAGATTTCCTGTTGCTTCATATCCTCACCAGTATTTGGTGTTGTGTGTGTTAAGATTTTGGCCATTCTTGTCTACAGCCATGCTACTTTGAAAAAGCCCCATCCTACTTTGAAAAAGCCCCATCCTGTCTGTTCTTGGAAGCTAAGCAGGGTCAGGCTTGGTTAGCACTTGGATGGGAGACCACCTAAGCCAACCAGGTGCTGTACGTGTAAAAAATAAAAAATAAGGGATTGTATGCTGGCAAGGTTTTTACAATCTGTGAGGTCAACCAAGGGTTGCCTTGCCTATAAAAAAAATTGACACACTAATATGTTTGTAGTGGTAGCTCATTTATTGTTTTAGTTTATGTTTCCCTGATGACATGGTGTGGAACATCTTTACAAATGCTTATTCGCTTCTTTGGTGAGGTGGCTGTTAACGTCTTTGGTTCATTTTTTAATCAGATTATTTTCTTACTGTTCAATTTTAAAATGTCTTTGTATATTTTGAGTAATGGTCCTTTATATGTCTTTTGCAAATGTTTTCTTCCCAGTCTGAGCCTTGTCTCATCATTCTTTTTTTTTATACTGACCCTGAACACTATTATGCTATAGGACTTAACATACTTAGTTATAAGTGTTTACAGCTTTATATCCACTCCAGGGGTCCCCAACCCCTGGGCCACTGACCAGTACTGGTCCCTGTGTCCTGTTAGGAGCCGGGCTGCACAGTAGGAGGTGAACAGTGGGTGAGTGAGCAAAGCTTCATCTGTTTTTGCAGCCGCTCCCCAGCACTAGCATCACAGCCTCAGCTCCACCTCAGATCATCACTCATTTGATTCTCATAAGAGCACCGGTCCCTCATGCCAAAAAGGTTGGGGACCACTGCACTAAACTACTCATTTCAATTTAGTGTTCTCTTAGTTTCAACATTTAGTTAGTACTCAGTATATCAGTTGATCATCACCTGAACTCCTTCTTTAAAAAATAGATTTCTAGACTCCTTTGGCCAGGTATACTGATTCTGTAGTTGAAATAAACATTTGTAACAAGGATGTAAATAGTTTACCATTTTCTTTAAAAAAAAAAAAGGAAAATGCAGATAAATGAATGTGTGGCAAAGCTGAGGAAACAGCTTTAGAAGGGAGAATAAACACGATATTTACAGGAGACACATGAGAAAATCATTGATTTAGTATGATGGTTGCTGGTTGGAAGTAGTTATAGGAAAAAAACAGAGTTGGTGGAGTAAAATTATAGATGTCCTTGAGGAGTAGTCAGAGAAGTTGTAACTTGAATGTGACCCCTCGCAGTAAGGGCAGTGTTGGAGTAGGGGTTTGAGCAAGGATGATGCCCCCAGTAGTCTTCATGGCAAGCCTTAGGGGCGGGCAGTTGGATCCGATGATATCTAAAGTCTCTCTTAACATGGAAACTGTGTAGTGTGACCATCTGTAAAATTATATAGTTCATTGTCTTAAGTAGTTTGTATTCCTGCTTTCTCCTTAAACAATTTTTACCTAAATACTTAAATAAGTTTTATATAGAGTAGACATTTCATTTGTACTCTGTGTTTAAAAATGAATCAGTATATGGAAGGTTTGCAATGGTAAACCTGAGATTAAATAAATCATATAAAAAGCAAAGGTAATCTATACTAAAAACTCTTTACTTTCTAATTATTTTACTACATTTTACTAGTGCCAGTGCTCTTGAGGTTATTTAGTAGATGTGTCTGTGTAGCAGAAATACTATGTAAGGAAGTGATAACTGCACATCTCTTCCCAACTCCACATTTAGTAGCATCATATTGGAAGCTTGAAATCAGACAAGATAATGGTATTTATATCATGGAAATTGCCAAACCCTATAAATCAAGACTTTTTCCCCCCTCCCCCTGAATAGCTAACTGCTGAACATAAATATTAACTAGCACACCAGAGACTGCATATAGAGAGATCTCATTGTTTTCGGGTAGAGATTCATTTTGGCCCATGACATAATTCAAAAGGTAGCCCATTCAATAATGTCCTTCATTCAGCATGAACCCCCTTGCTATATCTCTCTATGTGAGAGTAGAAACAAGAGTATCTTTTTAAGTTCTGCAAGTGAACTACTTTAGTTATAAGAACAGAGAACAGGTGCCATTGTGTATACTTCAGTTTAGACTTTATTTTATCATCTTTTACAGCTTTTCAAATTACTAGAATTTGAAAGACTTTTGCAGTCTGTCTTGAAAGCCAGGGAAAATGTAGCCATGGATGAAGGTAACGATGGTTTATTTCTCCTTTCACTGTATAAAACCATTTTTTATCTTTGTGGAAATAAGAAAATGAAATGTTTTGTTAATCAACAATCTCAAAATCTTTCTAACAGCCTCTCTTCTGACAATGGGGGTGTTACTCTATGCTTATAGTTCTGATATAAGAAGTCAAAAGAATCTTCCTCTTACAAGGGCTCCAAAGAAAGCAAACTGCTCATAAATGTTATTTTATATGCTTTTGAATGATGTGGCTGAACATTCTTCAGAACTTTCTGAATTTCTCTGATACACCTTTGAGAGTTATAATCTTACTTAAGCAAGTATCTATTTAAGAAAGGATTCTAAAGAATTTCCCTTTCAGAGTGTTTTAAAAATTCAGAAAGGTGTTCACCAGGTTGTGATAGATTTGTTGTGAAAGAGAAATGTGGCTTCTCAAAGACAGAGCTATGGTTTTGATTCAAGTTGACATAATCAAGGTGTAAACACATCATTTAGTTTGTTTTGATTAAACTTTATATGGAGATAGCCAAATTCATTGAGATCAAACTAAATATTCTTACTCTAAAATGAATGAAAATAGAATGTCCAGAAACAAAAACAAGGACCCAAATATCACCAGAAAAGCCTTGAAGACCATTTGTAATATCCTTGGGAATAGTCTAACCTAAAGCAGTGTTTTCTATGCTCAGTCCTCAGAACACTTGAGAATGGAGCTTGTAACACTAGATTTTGGGCCATTTACCCCTAACCAACTATAGTGAATCAGAGTAGGTTTTGAGGATGCTTAGAAAATCTACCTTTTTTTTTTTTTTTACAAGATCCTCAGAAGATTTTTACGCACACTAAAGTTATAATCCATTGATTTAGAAACAGTAACTGAACATTTGTGTCAATTTCTTCAACTGTAAAATACAGATAATAAAAGTAGGGTTAGTAGAGGAAGGAATGAGTGTATACACACACACACACACACACACACACACAGATAAAGTACTTAGCATAATGTGCTATTTTAGATTGAGTGCTATATTATTAGCTATTATAACTAACTACTATTTTTACTGTTACTTTTGTCTAGGGAGTCTCAGTTTTAGCTGGATATTACAACTATCAGATGCCCTAAATACCATAACTGAACACACAACTGAAAAGCTATCCTCAATTTAATATAATCTGGGATGTTTAATAGCCATTCTAATAATTTTCCATAGTTTCCTATTGCACATGTATATTTTTTATTTAAACACTTAATTTTTCTGAAAGTATTGTATTTTTTTTTTTATTACTCTAGAAATGTTAGATATCAATCTAGAGTCATGGCTGTGTCTTTATCGTGCATGTGAAATTCAATTTTTATATTCATGACAAATAAATGATATTTATAAAAATGATGGGGTGACAGTGAGTCATAATGAGATGTTAATTTACACAGGTTTCTCCAGTGGCTCAGCTTTTCACTGGAGCTACAGGTCTGAGGCATGGAAAATGCATGCATCTCTAAATAGTGCTGCTCCACAAGTAAAAAAAAAATGTGTGAAATATGTCAGAAAGTGGACACTTCTTCCAGGAGAAGGCCATGCTGATTGAGGGGCACTGAAGGTCATGAAGTGAATGATGGCTTGGTGTAGGGAAAGCAGCAAAATTAGAAAATCTACTGGGATCAATTAACATGATTCAGCTGAAAGAGGATGAAGGTGGAAGAACATTTTCTTCTAGTTTTTTTCTACTCTGTCAGTGACATGCATATCATTTGTGCTTGGTAATGATCTTAATGAGAACAAAGATGAAAGGATTTCATCCCTGAGAAAGAATGGCTCTCCTCTCATCCTTTTCCTGTGCTAAAATTTTTATTAATGCCTTATGATAGTCTGCTAGACTCCATGACAAGCTTTCAAAAACCTGATGCAAAAAGGAGTACAGAATTAGAGTTCGAACCTGGTTCCGATTTCATGTAGCTTCTGGTATATGCTTAATAGGCACACAGTTTTGAGTTGCATTGTATTGGAATAAATGACTTTTTATTTGTTATTAGAGTTTGGTATTTTGCATGAAGAGTGATGACTTCGAATTGCGAAAGCTAATAATTTTTATAGATTTTTATGACATGCTGAATACATTGAAAATTACTCATCAAATCTATTCTAAGATTATATAAAAATTTAAGTGAAGTGGATTCTGATGTGCACAACACAATGTGTCATGATAGAATTTAAGATTTTTATGAAAGCATATTAGATTGGCATTATTAAAAGATATGAAGGGGTAAATCAAATGTACCTCAATATAAACACCATGATTCTGGTTTCTAGATCAACTTGCTTACTTATTTAACAAATGGCACTCATGTTATGTCAGTATATGGCACATAAAAACTATAGTATTAGTGCTTGATATAGCAAATAACAGGAAACCCTTTTAGATAGCTACTGTTAATATCCATATTTTACAGGTGAGGAATTTGAGCCACAGAAAGATCAAGTAATTAACCCAAGGCCATACAACCTTGTAACTATAATCAATATAGATCTTTATAGGAGTTTGTTAAAATTTTGGTAAATAGTTGTATATATAGCCCTGCTAAACAGATTATCTAATTGTGGTTCACTAGGTTAATTCAATAAACACAGAGGGAGGGCTAAAGCTGAACCTTTAACATGTCCTATTTCCATGACTTTAAGGAATGTTAAATGCCAAGTGAAGTAGGGATACCTGGCAGACACTAAATATGTCTTTTTCACTATGCCCTTTCAGCAACTCCTTTCTCATCATGTAGCTTCTTAGAAAAAAAAAAGGAAAGAAATTATTACTATGTATTACTAATTTCTATTCAGTTGGTTTCATTGTGTAATAATTAGGTGTTACAAATTCATCTTTCCTTGGTTCATTATTCTCTGTTTATACTGTAGGCTTTCACTCAGTCTGTAATAAACTAATTAGGTCATATTATTGGCAGAACCAATATTTATACAAATTTATCTTACAGACATTTATAAAAATATGGTTTCATACAATTACATAAAATAATTGTATAGACACAATAAGCAGTTTAAAAATATATTGAAAATACAAATGTTAATATAATAAGAACACATACAAGTTCTTAGAATCAAATTTTTGTTATCATATTTATTTTATATTTTAAAAATTATTAATAAAATTGGAATCCTCTTATTCTGTATCCTGATCCTGTTTCCCATGTACAGTCAACAACTATCATGCATTTAATGTGTATACTACTTATTTACACAATTTTATGCTGTTTTATACACACAAATCCAAAATATGATATAATATTTTATATAGTTTTAAATTGTACAGAAATTATATGTGTGCAAGTAGTATTCTGCATCATGCTTTTTTTACTCAGCAATATTTGTTTTCTTCTATGAGTATACACAATTCTGTCTGTTGCCTCATTGTTGGATATTTAGCTCATTTTAAATTTTTTAGTATAAAAAAAGTACCCTGGAACATACCAATGAAGGTAGAGAAAATTGTCTGTGCCAGTCCCAGAGATAATCCAAAGCAAACAGAACTGTGCACTCAATGAATATTTATGTAACGAATAAATGAACGACTAAATATTGCAGTGAACATCAATGTCATGTTTGCTTGTGCACATTTGGAGAGTTCATTTGAGGTGCATGATGTGAAGTGGAATTGCTGGGTCTGAGAGTAAATAGGATTATTGATTCCCTATATAACTCTCAGTTACTCTCTGAAATGGCTGTAGGTTTACTCTCTCATTGTCAGTGTATAAGAGTTACTTATTGCATTGTTACAACATAATTTTATCAGATTTAAACATTTTTGCCTATTTGTTATACATGTCATTATCATTTTGATTTCTTGCTACCAAAGTTGTGTATCTTCTCTAATGTTCATTAACCATTTTTTATGTGAATTCTTGCATCTAATTTGAACAGTATTATTATAACTTTGTTATATGTTCCTAAAACATATGCTATGTCACAGAAGGACTAACTGAAGAATGATAATATCCATGCCAAATCATTTGCGATTTAATTCATAGATGACACGGAATTTTAACCACCAAATATTACACAGTGTATAGTTAAATATTCATACTGAACTATTCACTCAAAAACTCTTTACACAATTATCCTTGTTTCTTTACCTGTAACAATTCTAACTCCAAGTATAGTTTATGAGTAAACATGTTTCTAAAAGTAGAATTCTTGTCCACTAATTTTATTATACCTGGAACACAAATCTCAGGCCTTGCTCAGAATCTCAGTCTTCTAGGTTCAGTAATTGCAAAATTACTTTTATGTATAGTTCTTTGAGAGTTAAACTTACTCGATAACAACCATATAGTAAGTACATCATCGTGTTATTATATTTTAAAAATAGCTTAAAGCTTATCGGACAGAATGTGTACCAGTTTTTATCAGTATTTGGGAGACAAGATTAATTCAGGAGACTAATAATTCTTTTATAAATTCTTGGCAAGAAATAGTAGAGTTTTAATGAGTAACATAAAAATTTTTTTGGATTTTTATTTGAAAAACATTTATATATATAATTTAACAGTTATTTGTATATTTTTATTAATGCAGTTCTCTGTCATGTAGGATTGAAAGAGAAAGGAGAATTGAGAAACAGACACAGAATGAGATTATTCAGACTATAATGACAGAAAAAAAAATGGAAAGAGAATGAATATAATGGAACTAGATGGAGCTGGGATAATGAGGAAGTATTGTTCTCTTCTTATGGCCTGCCCAAGTATGATTTAGTTTGATGTTATTTTAGCCATCTGATAGCAATAGAAAAGTATCAGTTTCTATACTATCTGAATGTTGTCAAAGCAGGTCCAAGTGTCAGAAGTCAAATTCAAAGGGAGAACTTTGAAAAATGCCTGAAGGAAATGAACTTGATTTTGATAATATAATTGACAAAGGGAATATGAGAGCTAATGAAAGAGCACATGGATAAGTAAAATTCACAAATAATTATAAATGTCATTTGGCTATTTCCCCTTCCTTACCCAACAAAATTTCATGAGAATTGCTAAAGAATAAAACTTCAACATTATATAAGCTTTATAAGTATTTTTCTCAACTATTCTTCCTGGTTAAGATATCAACAAAAAATAATATATCCATAATAAACAAAAGAATTAAGATGTATAATGTTTAAATAATATGCTATCAATTAGAAATCCCTGGAATGATTCAGCATTGACAGCAATGAAGGCATGAGAACAGTACTTGTCTTAGAAAAAAAAAAAAACTAGAAATTTTGGGTAAGTTGTAGCCAATGAATAATAATTTATTCTGATTGTGATTCCTAACCAGCCTTTAGGCAAAGCAAAGCAGTTCAATCCTAGTAGAAAAAAAAAATATGCAGACAATTTCAAGGGAGTGGAGAGAGCAGAAGAAAGTATGATGAAAGAATTGTAAGATTATGCAACAGAAGATTATTTACAGCCTGGCTAAATAAATGAATGGACATATTATTTATTTTTAAAAGAGAATAAATGCTTTGGTGAAAAGAGATTTAAGGACAATTATGAAAATTCCTGGGGCAATAAAGATTTCTTATTTTCAATTAGAAAAATTTCCTAGAGTATAATCTGTCAAAATGTAAAAAAATTCCAAATATAGTTAAAAAAATTCCTTTAAGACATACAAAAATTGATAAGACACACATTAAAAATAGTCAGTGTGAAAGACATTTCATACATACTGGAGAGGAATGTCAGAGGGGAACTGTTGGATCTTTTCATCTGTAATTCCTATTGGACAAGACCCTGAGAACTCCCTGAGAAGGCCATAGATCAAATTGTTAATAAATTCTGCTTTTGAGTCTCTGCCTCATATTAGCTGTGAGCAAGGGCAAATTACTTCAGCTTTCTATAGCTTGGTTTCTTGGTCTGTAAAATATGCATAGATTTATGGTACCTCATTAGGCTATTGTTAATATCAGTTATAAAACTGTAAAATTTTTACCATATGCCTGGGGCTATCAGAGCTCCATAGTGAATAGCTATGGTTTAACCCACTGCCTTAAGACAATTGAAAGTAGTCTATTTGATTTTTAAATGTCAAGATAGTCACAAAAGAAATATTGATGAGAAATTTTGCTTTATCTCCAAAACAGCAACAGAATTACACATATATAATATTTTTCTCCATAAAGGTTAATCAGGATATAACATTTATAGAATTTACAATAACAGGTCTGCTCTCAGTGAAATGTATTATTAGACTGGGTTCTATTGCTTCATTTTTAATATGACATTAAGTTAAATATTATCTCTTGTTACTTTATATTAGCCTTTTCTTTGCCCTGTTATGAGAACAAGTATAATTATGTTACTAATGAGACTTTGAGAGATTAAGGTGTAATAGACATTCTCATTGAATTATTAATGTGCGGAATCCTAGAGTTTTATCCTTTGCCAGAATCCTTACATTTCATTTTAGATGAAATGTTAGTTCTCTACAGAAATAGAGGCTTTAGTTTCCTTTCTCATATTTTAAGTGAAGGTTTCCTACTTCCTAGCCTCTCAGACTAAGTATAAGCCCTTCCTGCGCTTCTTGGCTGAACCATTTCCTCTCTCAGCTATAAACTCAGCTGACTTCTCCATAAAATTGTTCTTGCCTCATCTCTGTCTCCAGCCCACAACTTGAATTCTTCCCACTTCTTTCGTCCCTGAGCCAGCATAGCTCTGCTTAGTTTTGTAATTGTTTATATACTTGTGACATGTTCACATGCACATATTTACCCTGTCCCATCCAGAATCAGAAGTTCCCAAGGAAATGAAGCACATCTTTTCCTTCTCCATCCCCAAAGCTCTCCATGTCATGCTGGGCCCATAGAGGGAATCAATAAATCTGTTGCAATTGGTTGGAGCCTCCTTTCCTACTCCCCGCCCCCCCCCCCCACACACACATTTCCCTTAGGTATCTCCTGCCAAGCTTTGTCTAAAGTAATTGAAGCTTGGGATTTGTATTCTCATTATGCTAATGATCATTACTTCCTTTATTTTTAAAAAACAGTTGTTGAGATTCAAGCTAACCATGCTATTTTCTGCATAGCACTGAGCAATTCTCAATTAGAAGCCGCCTCTCAGTCTTCTGCTCTCCCAGGTCATCCTCCTCCCCCCAGTAGGAGAGGATGAGAGGAAGTTGGAATATTTATACTTAGGTGGAGAGCCTTGAGCATTTGAGCCCCAGGGCTGCCTCTGGACTAATATTTCTGTTCAGCTGCTCCCAGGTTTTTCAACAAAAGCTGTCAGAAAACAAGTTTGTGCCTGAAGAGCAATTTCATCTGTAATTTCCATTTCTTTCTACTTCCTGCAGTGTTTCTTGCTATCTGGTAAATTCTCAGTGGAGTAGCAGGCTGTTGGCACCACAAGCCCTTTTCCTCTTTCAAATTCCATACTCTTTCTTGGGATGTCTGTTTTACAGAGAACTCTATTTTCATAAAACTACCCAGGAATCAGTGTTAGGCTTTCAGCTCTGAAATAACTTCAGAAAATGTATTACAGCAAAAAGGTGCCATTCTTTTAAAAAGTTTAGATTTTCTGTTTATAGAGAACTCCTAGGAATTTTGTGCTTTGCTGAAAATATTAAATACTTTTTCTTATTTTTATACATTAATTTTTTTCCTGGGTCTGCAGGGGAAAAATTAGGAGTTAAGGGCTCTGACCCTGGTTCAGTCTCTAGCTCAGTCATTTAGGCAATTTCCTTTAATTTCATGAACTTCCATTTCCTCATACATAAAATGATGAGTAGAGTAGACAGATGAAATAGATGCTGTTTAAAGCACCTTTCAAGCCTAAAATGTTATGATTCTAATATTAGATTCATAGCTTCTCAACATCAGGTAAGACCTAGCATTAGTGTTGCTGAAAATATATTTGGGATATTCTTGATTAAAAAAAAAAAAAAAAAAAAAGGCCAGATGAAAAATAAAGACTTTTGTGCCATTGCCATTGACTTCAGTCAGGGTGACTTTCATGTCTTCAGGTGAAGTAAGAGAAACATTTATTAACTGAGGCTTGAGTAATAACTCTTATCAAGTTTAATTACTTGATTTTAAATTAATCATTGTGGCATAACCAATTGGAACCTTCATAATTATCAGTTTCTTTTGTTAATTATAATAGCCTATATTTAATTAGAATAAGATACATAGGTCTCCTCTCTATAAGCAAGCCACCAGGTAGGTACGAGGTAATAACAAAATTTCAGATGGAATCGTGATTTACTTGAAAGCTTTTGCTACCAAGGAAACATAAACTGTCATCCAGTCTGTACTCAGACTCCATAGACTCCCAGCTCTTTGTTGCTTAGACATTCTGAGAAGTATCTTACATGGAAGGTTCACACCAAGTTGACGTAACAGTATTCTTGAGGCAGGATTATCCACCTCTCTAGTCAGAATCAGGTAACAGATTCCACTTAAGGTGACAAGACACAAGACTAAATTGGAGTCCCAAGCTTAGGACACCATTTAGATTCCTTTATCCCTGTTCATCAATGGTAAAAGGTACAATTTTTTACTCAACCCACATTTCGTGAACACCAATTTACTTATGAAAATGAATTTTTAAATCTATTATATGAATTAATGAATCTTTTAGTTATGGCTCAAGGTAGCAATAGTTGATGCTCCGTGTTTCAGGTGAAGATTCCACAGTAGATTCTTCAGATGTCAAAGAATGCTCCTAAGATGAAGAATAAGATTAATAAAATCTGTTTCTCTCTGTGCCTCTCTGTCACACATACACACACAGGCACATACACAGACATACACAAACACACACTATACTATTTATACTACTTTAAGACACATTATTTAAGGCTATGTAACAACATGACAAAAATTTCTAGTAGTGTCAGGGAATATTTCCCTCTTAGGGACAAGACTGTACCAATTTTTATTTGCTTCTAGTAATAGTTAATGAATATTTAAACAAAAACATGTAGTTAACCTTTTTTTCTTACATAAATGAAAAGATGCTTTAAATGCTGTATGTATCTTTTTTTTACATATAAATTCTCCTGAATATCTTTTATAGCAGTGTATATAAAGCAGCTGTGTTCATCGATATATTTATGATTTATGAATTAATTTATATTTTATTATTTATAAAACAATCCATGCTGGTTACATGTCCAACATTTTGTATTTCCTCTAGAATGTCAGACTGAGTAGCCATAATCATGTGATTACTCTCATTTAAAAAATATTAAGTCTAATTTAAATTGATAAACGCTAATATTTATGAGGCCATAGGTTGACAAACTTTTTTTAAAAAGGGCCAAATTAGTAAATATCTTAAGGTTTGAGGGCCATAAGGGTTTTGTCATACAAACTCAAATCTGTCATCTTAGCACAAAAGCAGCCCTCTGCAATATGTAAATTAATGAGCATGGCTGTGTTCCAGCAAAATCTTATCTCCAAGTCTGGCTATGGGCTTGATGTGGCCTGAGGGTCAGAGTTTGCTGAGCCCTGCAACTAGACCAGCATCTGGAAGTGACCAACTTGTGGATGGGTTTTCACAAGTCTGGGAGCTCCTTAAAGGCAGAGACTGTATCTTCTCATCTCCATTTCCCTCCAGTGCCTCCATGTACAGTAACTCAATAAATGTTTTTTTGAATTAAAAAATTAATTCACAGAAGAGGTATAAAATCAATTCATTGTTTTACCATTTTCTGTATTTGAACATGAGCTATGTTACTTTTACCTGAAGATTTTTATATTACAATCTCTGGTCAGTTAGGCCTGACTTATGTATCACTAAGGAAATGTACAGGTTTTAAAAATGTTACTAGACATAAAATTATTTCATCAAGAAATAGAAAAAGAGTTCTCTAATGTAGCCAAGGTGCTATGCTATGGATAAGTTCCTGCTGCCTTATAACATTCTCTTATAAACTTTGCTAGATACCATGTTCGCATTATTGGTTTCATTTGAAGTTTCTCATTATGCTTCATCCAGTTTGTTTTTTGTCCATAATCCAAAATAATAAACATCACTAATATGCATAATCTCTTCCTTAGATTTTGAAAAAAACTACTCTAATGTTTAATAAGGGCCATTATTTTATCAAATATGTGTGTGTGTATTTGTGTGTGTGTATTTGTGTGTGTGTTTAAGGAGAGAAGACTGGAAAAAGGGTTTCTGTCTCCATATGTTACAATTTTGTACTCTTCTAACTCCCACCCCTAGCTCTATTATATTGAAAATATTTGTACAAATGTGAGTCATGTCTTGTTAGCAAATGATGCAATCTGGAATTCAGTTCTTCCTAAACCATGAAGCATCATCCATAAGCAGAATGGTAAACTCCCCCAAACCTCTGTAGACCACATTGAGAAAAAAACCTAGGTCAGGTAGAGCTGTGTTTACATTTTGGCTGGGAGAAGAGATATTTCTAGTTTTTACACCTGATAGCCTTATAACTTGAGCACAAAATGTCAGGTTTCCATTACTTCAGCGTTTTGGTTCAAGCACATTGTTTCTGATATCCTATCCTTTAATTATTTGAATTTCCAGTCTTGCTCAAGAAGGTGGGTTTATACCAGATTAGTTAGCATTAAGCTAGCAGTTGAAAGGATCCTCATTGGCCCCAGGTATTAAACCCATCACTTCCTGATCTAAAGCACCCAAATCAACTGGCACACAAATAACCATGAAATACTTACTGGCCACACCTTTTCCTGGCTCTGAAAGAAGCTACAGGAAGAACAGAAATGAACTTTTGTAAAAAGATTCGATTGAGTGAAGAGCATTAATCATAAGCAAGTAAGTAGAACCTGACAATCCACTTGGCTAGCCTTCAAGGTACTGGTGTATTTAAAGATTTCAAGATCTGTATTTCATTTCTCAGGTTTAAAAACATCAAATAACTTTGGCAGGATACCAGAGGTCAAAGTACAAGACTTGAGATGGATCAAGGAATAGATCAAGATTACCAGATTTAGTCTTTAAAATTATACTGTGAAATTTGTAGTACTATCTTCATGTGTCACTTGCCCAACTTCTTGCAGGTAGTATTCAAACATAGACCATCTAACTCCAGAGCACTGATGTTTAACACTGGCTGTAATCCACCATTTTGAATAGTTGATACCTCAGAAGGATAAATAGGGATCAATATAAGAAGTGACCATTGGATTACTATGTCAGTTTTATCCCATCGAATGGTTGGGAAGAATAAATACCATAATATGTATCCAATGCCATCTATAATTCCTAGCACAAAGTTAAGCACTGGATAAAATGTAGCTATTAGTCTTAATAACCCAGCTAGGCTCTGAGCAGATTAGCAGGAACAATCTTCTTAATTTATTTAATTTATTAAATATGGTGCTAACAGCATCTAATTTTATTAGTATTGTTATTAAACAAAAAACTAAGTATGTAAGAAGACATGTGTCCATAACCTGGGCAAACTGTGTTGGTTTCTTTTTTTAAATAATTCAATGAGAAACAGCTTTCAATGGTTGAAAAGTGAGAAGTGTAGGGAATAAGACTCTCCTGTGTTTACATTTTGGACTTGCCTTCTTACTTTCAACTTTATCTTCAGAAATGCCTCCTGGCTGGTGATGTGTTTTCCTCAGTTTAAGGAAGGTGGCAAGAAAAATCCAAAAACATTTTGTTTTTGTGTAACTAATAGGACAAATGATGGCCTCTATCTTGGAGGCCCCAGATAAGTGTTTGGTTACTAAGGCAGGGAAGGACCTGTGGGAGCAATTGTTTCTTGTTTCTCTTATCAAGCTCAGAACAATTTTTCATTTACTGTATTCATGCCACAAGAGCACAGTCAATATTAAATTCCAAAGAAAGGAAAAATCTCTCATAAACAGCTGTGTTCAATATACAGCCAGTTTATTCTGGTGAATTGTTAGAAATGGAAGTTTCCATTTCTTTTGTGTTTATTCTTGACAGTTGTCTTATAAAAACTGCCTTTTGTAAATAAGGGAAGCCTGGTTTTAAACAGCTTTCACTAATATCTGTCGTTGGAATATTAAGTTGTCGAAAATTAAAATAAATCTGATGGCAATACGTATATATTGCAAAGAAAATATTTTGAAGTATCTTGGCCTGATATTTCCATTTTCATTCCATCTTGCATGTAAATTGGATTCTGATCCTTTTATGTCTACATTGTTACTTAGTCTAAAACCTACAGTATATCTCTTAAGCCCAGAGTTGGGCCCTGCTGAATGCCTTGCTTATGGACACCACATTGTCATTGTGTAAATGGTCATTGCTGATGCATACTAAAATAAAAAAAAAAAAAAAAGAATTAGTTCCTTGAACAGCAGAAAAGACTTACCACTTAATCTCACTAGGTTTATGAGTCATAGCAAAGCAACCCTACGGATTAGTAAATTGTCTGAGTAGGAACTCAACTGTGTTCTCCAAATTTTACCTAGCTCCAAGCACAGTGCTGGCAACTCTTGATGTTCTTAGGCAATGCTGGAGAAGTGAAAAGTAATCCACAAAATTCTAATGTCAAAATGAGATAGGTATGCACTAATGCAGAAGTGTGTCCATGGCAGAAATATTAGATGATTGGGAAAGTAAAATAACTAGTACAGACAGTCAGGGTCCTACTAAGTGTGATGCATTATTTATAATAAATGAACATTTGAAACATATTTCAGAGAATGGGTTTTGCAAAGTATCTACATTAATATCAGAGAGTGGCCTAAGCCTTGGGGAAATGAGAGTCTACTGCTTTTAAATTAATGAAGAGGGGCTTTTGTGTTTTCTTGTTTGTGTGCTAAATAAGACTTGTTAACTGGTCACCTATGTAATAATTGTATGAGTTTGACTAAATAAAGGTAAAATCCTAGAAATGTGTTTGGAAGTGTTGACAATGATTGAATGTTCATTGTAATGAGGAATTTGTAAATTGTGGGGGGTTTTCTTCCTCATACTCATTGAAATACTTTTTTTTTCAATTTGTTTTCAGCTAGAGGCCAATTGTTAAATTTCCTGTTGTATAATCTCAACATCTGTCTCTCACTGTCCCCAGCTTGGGGTTAAGAACATATAAGTGACATTTTCTCACTACCTTCAGTCCCTGTCACAGTAACTGGCAAGTACTAGATGCTGAATCAATGTTTAATGAATTTCATGTATGTGTCTTTGCTTCAAGTCATTCATGCAAACATTGAAGTGGACAGACAAAGCTCTGCTGACTACTGCTAGCAAATCTTTCTCTAGTTGATCTCAACACTCTATCTGTACTCTTTGGTTACAGTTTTTCAACCAGTTACTAATCTAACTAATTGTAACCAGTTGAACAACTGAACCCGAAGGGTGCAAAGTGGAAACATTTCATTGAAAGTTCTGCTGAGGACAAAGGAGACAACGCCAGATCTCCTTCAAAGGGAAAATTCCTTCTCAAGTAGAGGCTATATGGTACCTTTCTGAATTATCATTAATTTGTAGTGCTGTATAAGTCTACATGTACCATCTATTTTTTTGGTGAGGCTTATTTGAAGTGTGAGGTGCTTCCTCTATAGGGGGTGATACTAACCATGTGTTAATTATTGTCTGAAAATAACTAAGGATATTAATGATAAAAAGGTTTGAAAAATATGACACATTTCTTTTATTGATGCTTGTGCCTCAAGGCCAAAGTAAGATATGCAATGTGAGATGTAAAATCTGATGTAAAATAGACAATTTTTTGTGATTTACTTGAGGGAATGTATTCATGTACATTCATGATCAAGGCAGGAGACTGTTAGGTGATTATTCCTAAGTTTGTTTCCAAAATAAATTTCTTACTCTTGATATCATATGCTAGTTGCAAAACATTAAGTTAAAGATATTGCTCATTGTTTCAAAGTGTTTTTCTAAGAGGACCCAGGTGTCACCATTGGCGTGATCCAAATCCAATGTCCTGGTGGCAGTGGGGGAGACCTCAGTTCTTCTCACCAACACAGTAAAGAATTACAGAGCAGCAAAGTTTAGGAAAATTAAAATTTACTGAAGTACATTTCAAGAGAGAAACAGGCTATACCAGAGAAGTCTGTAGCCTTACGGAGGAAGGGAGGTGTGTCTTATATCCGGATTGTGATGGGAGGTTACAGGAGTGGTGTTAGCTGATTGGTGTGTGAGTTCATTCTTATAGACAGTTGGCTGTTATATAACCTCTTGTCAACTGTCATAATTTATAGAAGGAAAATAAAAATATCAAAGGTATGCTATTGCATAAAGTTGGGATGTCGGTAAAGTGACATAATATCACAAAATGATTTTCTCATTGGCCAACTACTATAAGGTTATATTAATTGTCTTTACAATTAATTGATGATTTCACTTGAGGCCAGAACCAATAAAGATTGTGATCGCTCAGACCTGCAGTTCTGAATATTTTGTTCTCCCTTCTATTAGTTTTCTAGATATTCCCAGTTGGCAACTAGTTATAATTCAGTAATTTCCATGCAGCTTCCTCATGTAGAGTATTGAAATTTGTGACCAGAAATCCCTGCAGAGCTGCTATTGGAATTTCAGCCCACTATTAGATTAAATCTGTCTACAGAAGCTCAAGAGATCCTGCCCAAGGCTGTCTGATCAATACTCTATAGTTCCTGTGCAAAAGAAGCTGTTAAGTTTCCCTTGGGAGGTAAACTGTCTAAAGTGGATCTAACTAGTAGATAGTGATTGAAATGAGAGATATACTGACACTTAATTGGCATCGATCTAGCCTTGAGAAGACTTTGAAAAAATAAATTGCTTTTTGATTCAGCTTGGAAGGGATAGAGATATATAATATCCCTTGTTTTGTATTATTAGTTCTTAATTATTTATTAGGAAAGTGGAACAAGTCAATCCATAGACAAGGCTTCACGGAGCTTGGATCACCAAATCATCCTATCTTTTTTTGTTTCAGTCACTGCAGTCATTTTTATCATCCTCATCCTCATTATCAGCATCACATCATCATCATCATCATCATCATCATAAATAGCTGCCACTTGTTCGGTGCTCAGCTATACCTCCATTTGAACCAGGCATTCTGGGTCCAGAGCCTATGGTCTTACTTTATACTCCTTACCACCCTCCTGATAGTCCAGAGACTCCCACAGGAAAACAAAAAAGTTGGTGTTATGCTTTAAAATGGATTTAAGATCCAGTAAGTTCTATTTTTATTGGGACTCTTTTATGTAATTTTGGAAGGCAATGCCAGAAAAGTTAACTTTTAAATTTTTTTTTTTTTAAATTGAGATATTTATAACCGGCAGCTATGTAGCTATAATTTATTGCTACATTTAGTGTATTAAATTGTAATAGGTATTTCTGGTTTTATTTCTCCTTTTCCCCTTATTAAAAATCTGTTTGATATCAATTTAGCATACCATCTTTTGTGTGTTCCATGAAACTATATCTTTATAGAGTTGAGAATGTCGTACATTTTCTCAGCTATATATTGAGAAATAATAGAAATGAATGGGTTAAGAAATTCTACTTTTAGATCTCAAATGGTAAAAGCCATCAACTTCGAAAGCTCTTCTGTTCTGCTTGAGCCTGACGGAGGATGTGGGAATGGAGAGGTCCGGTGTGCACAGGGTCCCCAACTAGCTAATTGCCCACTTTGAGGCCTCTCTTAGACCTGAGTACCAAGTGAAACCTCTACTCTCAGGGAAATTGGGCAACTGCCAGAGTGGTTCGCAGTTTTTAGAGGCACAGAGATTGGGTTTTTCGGCCTTGATCTAAATCTGTGATGAGCTAGAGATAGTGTGTGCTAATGAAAGTGAAAGCGGTTTTTTGAATCAAATGCTTGTTGATGTGGGTCTTCAGAAGTAGGATGTTGATTTGTTGCAGCCATGCCTGTCACAAATGCTGCATGTGTAATTATGGTTTTGCTCTAAATAGAATTGCTTTTGGACTATAAAGCAAACCCCATTACTTCATGTTCCTGCTGTCTCCCAACCTCAAAAGAAAAAAAAAAAAAGACCAGTACATCCAAAATATGTCTAAGTACCATATGTGGGCTAGCAGCTAGCATTCTTTTAACATTTAGTGTTACAATGTTTTCAAACAACAAATAACTTTACAGGTAAAGTTCCTTGTGGCAAGATGTGAGTTTGCATGTTTGTGGTGCTTCCTATCCCTAGTCTTCTATCTGATGCTTTATGTTGGTAGTGGTTTTAAAGGGCTCATGGGAGAGTAAACCACAACACATATGTTATCTTTTCAGATCAAGTCAACTTTTCAAATATCCATATAACATGGAAAGCCAGGGTCCAGGGTGATCTGTCTAAGGGGGGACAGGGCCATTTCCCACCCCTCTAACACATACCCAGGCATGCCTCAGCAAACCACTCACAATTGGAAAAACAAGAGGCTTTCTCTGGTCTTTCTAGAGAATGCTGTTTTTTTCTCCCTCCTTTCTCCAGCATCCTGCTATTTCTCTCTAATCTCCAGGTCAAAGGCCAGTTCTTCTCAAAAGCATTTAGACAAAATTAGGGACTTCTTTCACTGAGCCCAGATCCTTTCTGTGATGTTTTTATAACATTAGCATATTAGACTTACTTTGTCTGTTTATAGGTCTGAATCCTCACTATGGGACTGAATGCCTCACAGCACTGAAACTGGTGTCTGTGGGTCTTCAATGTTCACTGAATAAAATAAGTGAATAAAAAAAGGAAAGTTTGTTAAGGCAAGTGGGACCAAGGACTACATCCCACTGGGACTATTCAGCTGAGTTAATCATCAGCCAGTCTAGCCCAGATCAGCCTGTCTTGCCTCATTCAATGGTTAGATCTAAGTCCCTACCCAAGCTGTTGCTTTTCAGTAAATATATAATCCCAGCTCATCATAATAGCAGAGACCTTGGTAACCCCACACACTTGCCCTTGAGGTCTCAGGTTTGCCTTTATGACACCCCAGAGGATATTAAGTTTCCATGTTACCCACTCTTTTGGACCTCTGTATGCCTCCATTATAGCTCTTAACACAAGGATAATTAATTAATTACACAACTTTTTGCTTAATGGATGTCTCCTCTTTTAGAAGGTAAACCCATAAATTCAGTGGCTGCTGTATTGATTTACCTCTAATAGCTAGTATGTAGCTGGCTCATAATAAATACTAATTGAATAGATAAATAAACTTTATTCAACTTGCTAAATATGGCATCTAATTTAAATTCACCCCAAATTACCCTTAGTTCAGGAAGGCTTTCTCACTCAACTTCCTCAGCACCAAAATGAACAAAACTACTATAATTCTATACCCAAACATCCTATCTTGATTGCATTGCCATGATCACAAATATCTTCCATGAATTTCTTTCCAGACAAGATCTATTTCTGGGTTTGCTTATGAATGATTGTAACTGTTGATTTGATCACTCCTTATTTTCTGATTCCTTAATTTTCATACATTTAACTCTTTCCATTATATATTTATGCTTTCAGTAGATTCATGTTCTGACAGTCCTTCTAAGTTGTGTGGAGAGTTGCAAAGATGTGTGGAGCACAGTCATCCCAGTCAAGCAACTTAAAAAGTAAGAAAAGAGATACCATGTATAGAAGCCTAGCTAAAGTTTGACTGTGGGACAAAATACTTTTGAGAAGACATAAACCAAGAGCTTAAGTACTTTCCTCAGTTGTTTCTCTCTACTATATTCTCAGCTTCTCTTAGTTTCTCACCAAATAAATATACTCAGTAAAACTCCTTGAAGTCATTTGCTCAGATGTATGTTTTTAGTGAGGCCTATCTTGACCACCATGTTTACTATTTATTATAACAGTGTGTTCCCTGACTGTAACACCATTCTCTAACTCTTCTTTCTCTGCTCAATTTATGCTTATCACCTTCTTTAACATTATATAATGTATCTATTTATTATTATCACTGACTGTCTCACTCCGCTAGAATATAAGCTCCATATAGTTCAGAATTTGTTAGTCACTGATATATCCCTAGAACAAGCACTTAATGAATTATAGGCAGTCAATGGATATTTGTTGAATGGATTTATTAAATAAAGCAGGGATTAGCAATTATGCACCTAGATTGGACAAAGGGTCTGGGCTGACTCTACTCTCAGATATATGATCTCAGATGATTTATTTCAAGTCTCTCATTTCCCAGATGTTTTGCCCAGGAGAGGCAAAACTTTACCTCTACTCTCTTAGGGTCTCACGCTGGACCTGAGAATTAATTAAACATTAAGAAATACATATAAATTTACTTAATATAAGTTTTACATGACATGGGAGTCCTCATAAGGAAATGAAGACCCAAAAAGGGGCAAAGACTAAATGTTTTTATACTAGGTTGAACAAAGAGAGGCAATTGTGAAAAGTAAGTAAAATATATGTGGAGACTAAAGGAAGATAAGAATTATTTTTACAAGTTCTGTACAGAATTCTCCTTATCTCTTATGATAAGAATATTTCTTTCCTCATGGTGTAAAAAAGGGGATCATACACATGAGAGTTTAATTTTCTTGTTATCTGGAAGAAAAAGTATGAGTAAAAGTACAGTTCTTACACCTGCTATTTTTCAGGTGCCTTTAGCTCAAAATAATTTTTATTCCAAAGTGGCATATTTGAGGGTGGCATATTCTACCACCCTTCACTAGCTCCTTGGGTTGTTGGAAGGATAGAACATATATATGCAAAACATCAAGCCCATAGTAAGTAATAAATATTGGCTGTTTATAAAGTCAATTCACTCTTCTTTCCCATGCACACATAAATTATACTTGATTTTCCCATTTTTAAAATGGTAACTAAAAATCATAGTATATAATGGTTCCCAACATAATGATTCTGCACTTTGAGTTGAGGGACTTTGAGAAATACAAACAATAGGAAACCAGTTTAATGAGAATAAAATAAAACATATGTCATTCTCAAATATATCCCCAGTCTATGTAATTCATCTGAAAGGACTTCAAGATGGAATATTTATTATGCAGATAGTCTCTAGAACACAAACAATATTGGGATTAACACTGGTTTGAATAGTTAACCTATGGTTTAGCTAATGAAACAATTCAGTCATTTCAACAAACATATCACATACTTTCTATGTGTTACCCACAGCGACAACAACAATAAAAGATGCGCTTCCTGTCTGAGGGAGCAATTGTAATATACTGTGAAGAGCTAAGAGTAGAAAGAGGACTCTAAAATTGGGGGAGGGGAGAAATCAGTAAAAGGCTCATTAGAGGGTTTGTATGATTCTTGAGTTGGGCTGAGTTTGACATGTTTTGTTTTGTTTTGTTTTGTTTTGTTTTTTTCCAAAATACAGAGACATAATGGAACCTGGATGTTTGGTTCCTATGATAAATATGAGGTACATATTTGAGTTAATTGAATTTTGAAAAAAAAAAAAAAGATGATCCTAGAAGGTTAGAGACCTTGGAGATTTGTAGATGGCTGACATTGGATTAGATTTAAATTAAGATAACTCAGATGTACATAACCAGGAGATGAGGCTGATTTTAATACAATTTAAAAGCAATGTAACTCTAAGCATCTCTGAATAAGTGAACATCCTTCAGCAAAATTCACTAGTAGTAATGTTTGATAACATTCCTTTAAAAGTAGATTTTTATGTGTATTTCTTGTAATAGTCAATTACCAGCCTATGAGCTGTAAGAACAAATGATCATAGGGATTCAGAGTAGGCCCTGCTTCTCAAAATTCATGGTAGACGCATGGGCCCTTCCCGTCCTCTGACTGATTCTGAAGCAGCTTCCCTACTAATCCTGAAATCTCTTGGCTAGATCTTTCACTCCAGACTCTTACCAGAAGAGCATTTACTGCTTATGCATTCATATCAGAAGTCCCAAAGCTCTCTTGATAGTTTCCCACCCAGTTACAGAATATCGCTGTAATCTCACACAACAGCTGAAACATCTTTTTTCTCATTTCTTTAAATTCCTGTAGCATTTGATGTCTCTACCATATAATTAACATTTAATTATAAGTTGTTTTGCATCATTTAATAGCTGTTTCAAGTTTGAATGTCTCGCCTTTCTACGAAGGTTTTTTCAAAAATTCCTTTAAGAGCAAGGGCTCGCTATGCAAACATTGAGTGAGTCATGAATACTGACTTCACTTCAAATAGACTTAAACATCTTTCAGCAAAGAAGGCCAGTCTGGTACAGAACTCATTTTTCTAACTTGTATTTATTTTATATGGGAATAAATACACTGAATTAATTGGAGTTTGTGAATGAAGTGACTAGATTTCCAGTAAGATAACGAAGCTTTTTTTGTTTTGTTTTAAGAAAATGCCGAATGACCAATAGATTTGGAAATGAAAGTTTGGATTTGGCAAGGGTTAAGAATTGTGCCATGACTTAGTGCTGGAAAATTTTCTGCTTTAGTCCACTGAATAAGTATGACCGTACTTTGAAGTTTTACATCCCTTTCTCCCGTCACCAGTATAAATTCAAATGCTATTCCTATTTGAGTTACTCCTACTTCTTTTAGCACTGAAGGCAGCAAACTTTGATGCCTTATTTTCATATGCACTGATCACTTAGAACTCATTCAAATATTACAATAGAACAGTGGTATAAATCTTAATCCATGGAAAACTTGAGGTTTACTGAAGATGATGTAGGCTCTTTTATCTGCTCATTGAGTGATGGAAAGTTACCTAGAACCTTTGTATCATCACAAGGAAGTGGATAAAGCAAAACTACTTTTTCAGTCATTCTTATTCAACAAGTACATCCCATCAGATCTTAACTAACTTTTGGGCTAATAATTGCTCTGTGGACCCTCTCTACAGTCTTTATTAAAATGTAGCTAAAGGTATTTTTTTTACTGCTTCATAATTAAAGTTTCATGCCACTGAGTTCAATTATTTTTAAGGGTAAACAGTAAATCCAGAGGAAAAGTTCCATTTGCTTCGCTAAAATTTGCAGAGACTCGTGACTTTTTTTGTAGTAGATCAATTTGAACTTGAAACTAATAAATAAAATGGCTTAAAACATTTTTAAAGTTTTATCACCTTTTTGCGGACAAGAGGAGCTGAACTTTATAACCATATTTAATGTATAACTCAAGTCCATAAATAGTGCTGTGGAAAACATTCATAGGTATAAATATTTTTTTTCATGTAAAACATTAAAATTAAGGGTTATTTGATAAAGATACTAGACACTTGTGTGAAGCACCTCCCATTTCACTGGTTTATTTTATTGTGTTATCAGCTTACAGAAATAGAGATTTGGATTTCTAAAGGCAATTTGCTCGTGATGTTATTTTTAAAATTAAGTCTTTGGATATGTTATAAATATTAAAACTTGAAAATATTTGATGGCTATTTCTTCATGAGTTTGAGTCCTCAGGTATTTCTTATTTTTGTTTTTTCAATTTACTATATTCTTTCAAATACCCAGTACCCTATTTCTATTCCTCTCTCAGATACTTCTTTCTTTAATATTTTCTTGCTAATCAGAATCTCTACAAGAGTGACCACAAACCTGAAGAAAACTGAACTGTTAGTTTGTTAATTGGCTTCTTGAACAATTGAAGGATTTTACATTTAGACTAATATGCCATTTGAGGATTAGACAACTTCTTCCTTTTCTTGTAGTTCTCTGGCCATTTGTTCCAGATCCTCATCTTTTTTACTTAAGAGCTTTCAGTTCTTATCCCTCAGCAATCAGCATAATAAAGTACTGCTACAGGGCCATCTGCAGGAAGAAAGAAATAACCTTTATATCAGAGTGCTTTGTTGTGCAAACATTTGTTGTGTGGGATAAAACCTGACTACATTTACTAAATATCAGTAACATTTATTTGCTTGTTATTTCTTCAGCAAATAAATGTAATTGAGCAGCTGCTGTGCACCAGACATTGTTCATTCTTTCAAGTTTTAAAATTGTAATCAGTTCTATTTTTATAATTTATTATGAAACAAAGTCCTAATCTGGGATCTATCTTTCTTTCTCATTGGATTTTGAGAGTGTAGCATAAAGATTGTGAGACAGGGCTCTAGGATCATAGTACCTATGAAAATCCCAGCGCCAACACCTTCTTGCTGTGTGACTTTGGGAAAGTTAATGAACTTCTCTATGCTTCACTTATTTCATATTTACAATGAGGATAATGATAGTACCTACCAAACCATCTCCTAAAGAGTAAATGAGAAAACACACATAAAGCACATTGTACTGGGCTTGGCAGGCAAGAAAGCATTCAATAGAGGTTTTTTGCTATTGTTATTAAATTGTAGTGCTCGGATAGTTGATCCTTACAATCTTTTTCAACAGTTATTGAGTGGATACCCATGAAAAGTCCTTAGAGTAGTAAACTTGGACAGTGAGAAAGATGCCAGTACCTGCACTGTTATGTTATAAACAAAAGCTCTAAAACCAGGTGTGGCATCAGTGAGGGAAACAGATGCTCTGAATGCCTTCTACAATATGTATTTCACTATATGTCTGAGCTGTGGCAAATGTCACTAATGCCATCTTTCTTTCTATTTTAGGTAAGTACATCACCTTTTTTGAAGTTCTATGCAGATGGGTAAGTCTTGCTGTTGGAGCGTTTCATTTTGATTTGCATACTCGGAAAATCTGGACCAGACAATGTGCTTATCACAGTCAAACGCCTTTATTTTATTCAAGCAGAGATCTGGAAAGATAACAGTATTTCCTACACTCATTCTAACTCTGTTTTAAATCATTGGCAGAAAAAAAATACGTTTATTATTTTAAATTGGATAAAATGTTGTACTTAATCTAAATAATTGAAGTTGAGTTTTTCACTTTGTTCGTAAAAGGCACAGTATCTGAAAGACTTTAGAATAGAAAAAATTATTTCCTTTCTGTTACCAATCATAAAACCTCTCTGAAGTAAACATACAAACCTTTATTTTTCTGCTTGCAAATTGGGGAATCATTTTTTTTTCCAGTGCATAAAAAGCAGTTATTCCATTATTAGATTATATTAATAAGACATAATTTTGTACCAAATATAAAAGGTGGCCAGTGACCTCGCAAAACGGTGTGTGCAGAACATTGTTGAGAGAATTCCTGTTATGTATGAGAGTTCACATAGTTAATTTAGTATTTTTATGATAGGCTGTAATCTATCCCCATAGAAGCTTAAATTGGAATAAATCACAACAAAGGATTTAGTAAAACCTAAGAAAGATGATTAAGCTATGAAGCAATTTACCAAAGGAAATTATGAAATCTCTAGTGAATTTTAAAAACTACGTTGACAGTTTTATTTGTATTAGGAAATTAAGATTTATACTGCATTGAGACAAAGTATTAGATTAACTAATTGTTCTCAATGATAAAGTTCCAATTTGCTCTTCCAACTTTAATTTCTACTACTTACACCATATATATTCCATATTCTGTGTATTAGTCTTAAGTCTTCTAAAAAGTGGATGCTAAAATGGGATTAGAAATGCAAGGATTTTAGGAAATTCCCATGTAAAATAAAACAGGCAGAGAGCCAGATAAAGTTGAGTGAAACCTCAGATTATGATATGAGTTTGACACTAAGTGAAGAAGAGAGAGAGATTGAGTGGAAGCATTCTAGACTGGGTTAGGGAAAGCTATATGGGAGTCCTCAAGCCAAAATCAGCCATCAGAGGAGTCCTATATTTCCTGGGAATGGGTTTGCCTCAATATCTTCACTCTTGCCTTGGAGCAGGTCATAGGAGGTACGGCCAACTCAAATGCTGCAGTTGGATAATTTGCAACAGCTGGGGGCCTTTGCAAATTATGGTCTCTATAGTTAGAGTCCTGTAGCTCATTCTCATGTCCACCACACTTATGCTCCTAGGTCTTGGTTCTTTCTTTCTCTATTACAATCCCTCTACCTCTGCCATTTTTGACCTACATTGTCCTCATTCTTTGTGACCAAATTGGTTATCACTTTTGTCATGATCTGGACAAGCAATTGGCTAATGATTATTACTCTCTTTTGGAATTTCATGATTTTTTAAAATATTTTTCTATAGTATTTGTTGCTTTTATTATCCATTTGTTTAAATAATTATTGAGAACTGTGCATATACCAGACGTCTTCCTATGCTCTGATGGTCAGAAAAAAATAATGGCTGGATAACATTTTGAAAAGCTCACAGTGGTCTGATTAGAGAGACAATAGTATAAAGTTAATTAAAATACAGTGTAAAAGAGATAGACATATGAATAAAGAGATTTGACGATAAGGGAGAAGTACCTTTTAGGGGAGAAGGGAAGATAGTGCTGAGGGAGAGAAAATTTCAACAGAAGTGACACCGTTGAGTAGGCAGTGTGTTCAAAGACACAGTGGTATGAAAGAGCATAGAGAAGGTTGGTTGATGGTACAGTGAACTTTACATGACCTAGTGCATGTATGGGATTATGGTGAAAGGTAAATCTGTAAAATTCACCTAAAACCAACTCATATAAGGCTTTTGGTCTTGGTAAGATGTTTGGACCATATTCTGTGAGCCTTATCTAATTCAGGACATCTAAAAGTCATGTGGCCTTAGCTGAATAAAAAACATATTGATGTATATAATTATATTATGCCAGACCAAACAAAAAAAGATAACTATACATTTTTGTATTTTACATATATCATATATGTTTAAATACATATTCTATGTTTAAAAATTACTGATGAATAAATTCAATGAAGAAATCACATTTTGATAAAATAAGTTAAAAAATAGAGCACAAGGCCTAAATGTAATGGAAAGATTTAGCAGATTTGTTATTTCAGGTATGAGATTTGTCATGAAAATCTATTTCCTTTTCTGCATACATTAATGTTTATATTGTGTGTTTATAAAGATATAATTGGAAAATATGGTGGTGGTGTTCCAAATCATAGTTTTATGTTGAGCATGCTTTGTAATGTTTAGGAAACTAGTTGTGCAAATTCACCAGAATGCCATTTGACAATTCTAACTTTAAATCTTCATAAGCTCTAAAGTCAATGTATTATTCCATTTTATAAGAACTAGAAATATGTCTATGATTTTTATTTTAAAGAAGTTAACTTGAAATGAGGAAATGATGTCATCCTTCACTAAATTACTAGCATAAAGATTATGCTTTAAGCAAAAGCAGTCTAGAGTTAGGGAGCAAATATGTTGACTGATTATGACAGAAACAGAAAAGGCTATAGTATCATTGCCTAAAAACTCAGACTAGACATATTTATGTACATAAATATATTTATGCATAAGGACATACCCACAAACTAACTTCAAGCTGTTTAAACTAAGCCTGACTAAAAGTTTCTAAGTATTTTTGTAGGTATTTGCTTACTGTTACTCACTATTTTGTACATTTTCTAGCATGTGCCAAGAGTCAAGTTATAGAAGGTGTCAATGTTTTTAAGCATAGTTTTTGTCTGAATAACTTAAAAATGAGATAATTATATTACTAGGATAAATTCTATAGAATATATATTCTCAAAAAAATGAATATTTGGTAATTTGCAGTATGGATTCACATCTACTGTTGAGTAATTTTAAAATATATTAACTTTTACTAATTCATGAGGTAAGATTTTATCTAAGAGGGAGAGAAGGAGAGGAGACTAGAAGGGATCAGAAGTTTTCTCATAATAGCTGTCATTGGTATAGTACCTGAAAAACAGAAAGTGCTCACTAAGTGATTATTGAAGAAACTGGATATGTGATAAATTGAACATGTGCATGTATATGAGCCAAGGTCAATCCCTAGGATTAAAAAGAATACAATGTTTTCAGATTTTTGTTTTTTGTTTTGTTTTGTTTTGTTTTTGAGAGTGAATTCTAGTATAAACACATTTTATGTTAAGACTCAGGGCACACAAACAGATATATACAGTTTTATATATTATAATACAAGTGTCAAAACAAATATTTAGCTCTACAAAGTATGATCTTTTCTGATGTTCTCTTTTTTATTCATGCTCATTAAAAAATGCTAATCATAGCCCATAAAATAGATTTCATAACCTAACTAATAGAGATTATAGCTCAGTTTTAAAAATGCTTATATGAGAAAAAATATACATTTATATCATTATTCAATAATGAATCTATTAGAACCATTTATTATAATCACGCCCAAAAAACGAAAGCCAGACAGAGTCTAAGTATATTCACACTATAAAAGGAATTTATTTTAATTTTAATTTGATGTGATTTCAGATTTACTGTAAAGTTGCAAGAATAGCACAAGGGATTTCTGGATACCTATCACCAAGAGTCCTCTAACATTCTCATCTCATTCTCTCTCTTTCTCTGTTTTTCTCTGTATCTCTTTGTCTCCCTCTGTCTTGCTGTCTTTATCATCTGTCTATCTATCTAGCTATCATCTCTCTATATAATTTATCCATACACACACATATATACAATTATATGTTTATATAATTTTTTTCTTCTGAACTGTTTAAAACTAACTTGTAGGCATGATGCCCTTTACCTCTAAATACTTAAATATTTCCTAAAAGCATGGAGTTATCTTAGTTACAGTACAATAATCAAAATTAACGAATTAACACCCATACAATGCTGTATTCAAATCTACAGTCTTTGTTTCAAATTTCAGTAATCGTCCCAATAATGTTATTTTTGGCCAAAGAAAATACAAATTAATGTTTTGCGATTAGTTATCATGTCTTTTTAATATCCTTTAAACTAGAACAGTTTCTGAGACTTGTATTTCATGGCATTGACATTTTTAAAGAATACAGGCCAGTTGTTTTGTAGGCTGTCCTTCACTTTGAGTTTTGTGTTTCATTGTGATGAGATTTATACAGTTTTGGCAGGATTATTACAAGAGTGATTCTAAGTTCTTGTATCTGGAGATATCTTTAGTTCCTTTACTAACATTTTGACTTTAATCATTTGGTTAAAGCAAGGTCTGCCATGTTTCTCCACTGTAAAGTTACTATTTTTCCTCCTTTGTAATTAAAAAGTAACTTGTAGGGTGATACGTTGAGACCATGGAAATATTGTTATTCTCAGATCTTTACCCAAGAGTTAGAATTCTGCCTGAATCAGTTATTATTATGATGGTTACTAAGGTAATTATTTCTTCTTTGTTTATTAGTTGGCTTTCTATTATACAGAATAGCATTCCCTTCGTGTTTGTTGTTTGTTTGTTTTGGTATGGACTCATGGATTCTTTATTTAGCATATTATAACCCTTTAATATTATTAGTTAATATCATTATTTATTTTGATTTCATACTGTTCCAGATTCAGATAGTAGGAGCTCCTTCTATTTGGCTCCATTGTCATTTAGATATGACCCTATAATTCTTTGAGCACTTTTGTACTTTTTGGCACAAGATATCTAAGACTCTTGGATTTTTCACCATCCCAGCTTTGAAATCAGCTGCTTTTCTAGGATCCTTGGTTCCTTTTAATAGAAGAAGATATTTATAAACCAAAATTGCTGGGGGTGGATATGTGTGCTCACTGCTACTGGGGAGTTTTTGCTTCTAGGTCTTCTCAGCAGACAGATATAGGGGAAAGTATATGTATATTCATACTCATACATAAATGTGTGCATAAATATATATACCCACACACATCTGTATCCATGTATTTATCCAGGTATCTCTATATATTAAATCTGTGATTTCACACTTATACTTCCAGTCCTGATCCAATAACACAGTGGTCATTCTATCCATCTCCATTTTCAAATCAGCAACTTCCTTACAATGTTGAGAAACTTGGCTTTCATTATTAACAATATATTATATATTTGCAATCCTAAAATGTAATTTTAGAAATTAGTTTCAGAATTGCTAACCCATGCTTCTGGGGAAAAAAATAAAAGAGAAAATAAAAGCCTGTAAACCTTTTAATTAGACTTTGTAGCATTCTTTCTGTTTTATATCCTTAATCCTGTATTTAAAAGTCATTCGGTTAATACTCTTCTCACTGCAATTCAATATAGTTGTGTTAGTCATTTAAAATATAGTTCAGTTAATTTGTTTTAGTTTTTAAGTTTGTTTTCACATAGGGCTGAATCAAACAATATGGGGTTGTCATTTTCTATTTCTATATTTAAATTTGGTGCTAATAATTCCATTCTCACAATGATAAAAATTGCCTCACACCATTAAATAACTGAGGTAGATATTCATTGTTTCATAGAGTGGATAGAATGCCTTGGGTCAGAATATCTGATGAAACTTGTCTTGTACCAAACTTTAGGATAACATGGAAAAAAATAAGGACAGATATTGGTTCATGAGTATTTGCTAACATTTTTTTGAGTAAATTTTAAATGCATGTGTGGGTTTCTGGATTTTGATATCATTTGATATGGTTATTTATACCTCACCTCATTTTCATTTGTGTGAATGATCAAAATTAAAACATAAAACTTTATTTATTAATGTTTTTCATGCTTTTGTTTTTTAAAAAAAGATTTACTCTATCCTAATTTTAAAAATGTATAAAAGGACTATGGAAAGCTCTTCTGGGTATTTATCCAAAGAAAACCAAAACAACAATTCATAAAGATCTATGCATCCCTGTGCTCATGGCAGCACAATTTACAACAGCTAAGATATGTATGCAACCTAAATGCTCATTAATGTACAATTGGATAAATAAGTTATGGTTCATATGTACAGTGGAATATTACTTAGCCATTAAAAAAATGAAATCCTGCCATTTGCAACAACATGGATGGGTCTAGAGGTTATTATGCTGATCAGACAGAGAAAGATAAATACCATATGATTTCACTTATATGTGGAATCTAAGAAAAACAGAACAAATTAATTGAACAGATTCACAAATGTAGAGGACAGTCTGGTGACAGCCAGAGGGGAGGAGGATTGGAGGGCTGGGAGAAAGGGGTGAAGGGTTAAAGAAGTACAAATTAGTAGTTGATACATGGTCATGAGGTTACAGAATGCAGTTAGCATCAATGTAATGGCAGGGTGGAGAGTCAGGGGAGAGAAAGAGCAGGATCATTTTATAAACTGTATAAATGTCTAACCAATGTACTGTATGCTTGAAACTAATAAAAAATAAAATTTAAAAAAAGAAACACAAATGTAAAAGTATGTTTGATATTTAGAGTTAAATTTAGATTTGAACTTCCTCAAAAACATGGTAAATAAGGAAACCCAATAATATTTATATCTTCAGGAGAGGAAACTTTCTTCCTGTAATTAATTCTAAGACTTTTCATTAGTATCTTCACACAAAACACAACAACAATGTCTTTAACAGCAATTTCATGTGAGTTACATAAAAGCACATTATTCATTATATAGGTAAATATAAGTGTTCTTATACTTAACCTTGATACAAATCAAGCTATTAACCATTATCCTATGTAAGAATTTCTGTAGAAATTTAAGTCATTACAGGTCTGATCACTTAATATTTCTTAGTTATATATAACAGAATGGCTTTGCAGCCTTGCCATTAGATTATATCTCATGGATCACTTGTCTCAACTTGGCAGGGACTTGATTGCAGAAGCTAGATGACTGTCAATTTGACATTTAGCTCTTTGTCTGGAGTGTGAATAATCTGAAATTTCTATTGATGTAAGACCCGAAGGGTTTATATTACAGGATTATAGTTAGCAAAGTCACCAGGAAATGTTTATAGAGGCAAGATAACCACAGATGTATCTGATTACCTTTTTGGAATACTTGTGGTAGAATTTCTTACTGTTTGTGATGTGGTCAAAAGCAGTAAAATAAAATAAAATAAAATAATAAAATAAAATAAAATAAATAAAATAAAATAAAAAATAAAATAAAATAAAATAAAATAAAATAAATAAAATAAAATAAATGAAATAAATTAAATAAATTAAATAAATTAAATAAAATAAAATAAATAAATAAAATAAAATTAAAAAAATAAAATATAATAATTAAATAAATAAAATATATAAAATAAAATAAAAAATAGAAAAATTTTTTTCTTTTTGAAATGGAAAAATAATCACTGTATCAAGATAATCAGTTATATTTAAGTTGGTATGAAAAAGTATCCTCCCTTTAAATCATTGTTACTAAGACACTTAAGTACTCCAATCTAGAAAATGTTTCTAGGTTCAGCAACTTTGGAGTTAAACTTTATTGCCCTTTTCCTATCATAAAGCTATACAGTAGGAGCTGTATCATTATAAGAGAGGCTGATTATATAGCATATCATGGGTTAAAAGTAAATGTTGATTTTTTTCTATTATTATTGTCTTTTGCCAAATTAGAGAAAAGAAATTGAAGGAACAAGCTTATCTGAGTCTACTTTGAAATTAATTTGAAAATTTACTGAAATGGAAATTTTAGAACGGAAATGATAGAAAGACTAGCAATAGTCACTCTAAATAAGGGATAAGGAAGTGGGCACACATGTACATGTATTTTTTGAGAGACTCCAAATTAGATATACTTAAAAAGGTAATTTTAAACTTCCATGTCAAAAGCCTTAAAAATATGCATATACTTTAAATGTAGCAATTTCTCTTCTAAACATTTATTATCAGGTAGTAAAGAAATGGGCAAAGATAATTATATAAAGGTGCTCATTAATGAGTTGTCGATAACAGTCAAATATTTGAGAGTGAATGTATATTAATAACAGACTATTTAAAATTACGGTGCTTCCATATATTTACAAAAATAATGATAGAGATATTAACATTAATAAAATTATACATAATGTAATTCTTAATACATTTTAAATACTTAAACTAAAAACATGAAACCGATCTGATAGGATTATAGATATTCTTTATTTCCTCACATTTATCTTTATTCCTTAAATAAATTTTGAAATGTCATTACTTTTACAATAAAAAGTTATAACAGAATATTATAATAAAAATAGCCTAGTAAGAATTTCTTTTAACATCACACAAACATAAACACAAATGGAGGCAATGCTATTATGAACCGAAGGTATTAATTCCATCATCCAGCTTTCACAGCTGTATATTTGCAAATATTTTCTCCGATTTTGTGGGTTGTCTTTTCACTTTCTGGAGTGTATTCTTTGAAACACGAAAGTTTTTAGTTAGTATAAAATCTAATCTATTTGTATTGCTTTTTTTAGGGGTGTCATAGCTATAAATCTATTACTTAATTCAAAGTCACAGAGAATAATTTATACTTATGCTTTCTTCTAAGAGTTTTATAGTTTTAGTTCTTATATTTATGTCTTTGTTCCATTTTGAATTGATTTTGTATATGGTGTGAGATAGGGATCGAGTTTTACCCTTTTGCATGTGAATATCCACTTGTTCCAAAACCATTTGTTGAAAAAATATTCTTTTCTACTGAATGGTCTTAGAACCCTTGTTGAAAATCAATTGATTCTGTATAAATATATATGTTTATTACATATATATGGATTTCTTTCTGGACTACGAATTCTATTCAATTGATTTATATATCTGTATTTTTGTCAATCTACATTGATTTGATTACTGTTGATTTGTAGTAAGTTTTGAAATTGAGAAGTATAAGTTGTCTAACTTTGTTCTTTTTTCAAGATTATTTTAGCTACTCCAGATTCCTTGTAATTCCATATGGATTCTAGGATTAGCTTGTCAGTTTATAAAAGGAAGCCATAGAATATTTTCATAAGGATTGCATTACATTTTTAGATTGCTTTGGATGATACTGTCATATTAACAATATTAAGTCTTCTAATCCGTGCACATGAGATGTCTTTGTAATTATTTATATCTTTAATTTCTTACAATGATATTTCATAATTTTTTGTGTACAAGTCTTGTACTTCTCTCAATAAATTTATTCTGTAGTATTTTATTCATTTTATTTGTTCATACATTTTTTAAAAGCAAGTCAAACTTTTTTTTAAATTTTTTTGGTGATGAGTTTAAGGTATTTCAACAATTCCTGGGAGACTGGCTCATCATTTTAGTGCCTTTGTGATTTATTCATTAACCTCAGTTTTAAGCAGTCATTAGATCATTCATTTACTTAAGTCAGCATTTATTGAGTACTTAGAATATACTTAATAGGACTTGAGAATACCAAAATAAGTGAGGGTTCTGACCCCTAGGAATTAAAAATTCGGTGCAGAGATTATCATAAACATGCAAAAATACATGTTAGGCTGTGTCAAAGTGTGAACAATGTGGTTGAGGAATATAGTCACAAATGACTCCTCTTGAGTCACACCTAGGAAATGTCAAAGGGAACAAAATAATTGGGTATTTGAGGTGATCTGGATCCCTGGATTGGTTAGCTCAAGGCTAATTCAGAAAACATTTTCATTTCTCATTCTTCTTTTAAACACTATTATAATAATATAAGTACATTCTGCTGTTATTGTGTTAGTTTTCATCAATAAGAGTCTTACAGTAATGTAAAACTACCATTACAAGTGTCAGTTTGTCCATCTAGTTGAAAAAGCAATTTGGATCAACTACGTAATCTATTCATTCTTTGAAATCCACACCTCCCATTGTTCTTTTTCAGAAAAACAAGGAGAAAGAACAATGAGAGAAAATTATGGCTAGCGTAACTTGATTTTGTGTGTATTCTCATTTCTCAGTTGTCCCTGATGGCTCAGGTTGGTTGCTGTCTCTCTACCTTAGTGTGATAAGAATCAATAAGATGGTTAGTTTGAAAGAAATTTAAGCTTATACTTAAAAAAATCTAGATAAATGCAAAGTAGTGTATTGTTTAGGTAATTCAAGAGAGGCCAGGTCATTGGAATATAGATAGCATATAAATTAATTCACTGCTATAAGACAGCTAAATGGTAAAGAAACATTTTATATGTTCCATTAAACATTTGCTTTTATATATGTAGTAGAATGATGACAGCTGTTTTAACTCTAACTTTCTGTTGATATAAATATAGATATCTACTGATTAAAAACTTATACTTCAAATAACTTTTCTTTCAATTCAGAAGATTAGGGTATTTAGAGTTATAGCTTTCTTTTTTCCACTTTTTAGAGCCATCCACATTTACTTTTCTGCTCATTTCTCCCTCTATAAAATATATACTTTAGTGTATATACTGTACACATATTTTGTCCAATTTTCTTATGAAACTGAATAGTTTGTGACTTAAAATAGATTAAACAATTCTTTGCACTCTAAGAAATAAAATGTTATTAGCCCTTTGAAATATATGAAAAGTTGTCTAAAGTAACATTATATATCTCAAGGTCAATGCTAAAGAAAGAAATCATTCCTAAGAAAACTCTTTCAAGTATACAATCATGTGGATTTATTTATTAAAACTAGTCATTAAAAAACTTCTGATTTTATTTTTATTTAGAAAGATAAATTCAGTTTGTACTGTCATCACTAAAAAATCCTTCTGTTTCACAAAACAGAAGCATATGCTTGTGTTATTGAATCCCAATTAGCAACCAAGCCCTCTCTAAATTTAAATTTTTATAGGTCACACTGTGATCTCCTAACCTTATGTTTGTCACCAGCATGTTTCTTAATAGATATTTCAAAATTATTTTGAAAACTATTGTTCTCTTTGAAGTTTGGTGTGTGCCAAAACTAGAACTTTGGGTCATCAAGATTAGCAGAGAGCATCTCCATTTGCACATGAAACTTAGTTCAGTAACCACTCAAACTATAAAGTAAAAGCATCAAATATGAACCCAAGTCAGAGGGCTCTGAAGCTCTTTAGGTTTTCATTACAGTTTGATTTCTTGCCAAAAATATCATGGCAGTTTGTATGTCCATTGTTATTTCATATTCTTTGAATACCTATAAATTGGGAGGTAATGATAACTTTATGACTCTTGGACTATAGCCCACAGACACACTTAATTGCCATAGAAAAAAACAGTTATGACTTTATGAGGGGGAGTTGTATGGCTAAGCTGTAGGTACCCATGGGGTGTTAGTTAAAAAACAGACTCCCTATCTACCCTGTGACAGTCTTTGTACTTTGAGAGTGATAGTCGGAAAAAGTTTACTGTAGATTATGGAAAAATTACTGACTTGAATCTCAATTGAGCAATAACCAGAGAAAAAGAAATATACTTTTTTGCATTTTTTTTGTCTATAAATAAATTAAATGATTTTGGATTATTTATTTGTAAATGAGATATCCAAATAGTCTCACTGAAATTTAGTATACTCCATAGTGGCAACCTAGTTATAGTTAGACTGCAGATAAAAATATTATGTAGTTGATGTTGACACATATATGCCATCATTTACCTAAAAGACGGTAAGAAATGTCCTGTGCAATATTTGAAGATAAAGTACATTTTTTGAGCCATACAGTAGTATACTGTGCATTGTTGACAAATTCCATCATTCTAAAAGCACTGGTTTTAAAAACTATAAATAATATCGTATGTATTACAGGGTTGGAATCTCCTTATTGTAGAATTTTAATACTACTCATCAGAAATACTAAAATTAATAGATCCCTATTTCTGCCCTTGTGTATCCAATTTATCAAATGGTGCATGATCTATAATTCTCTGTCTGTTAGAGGGGTAACTCATGGAAGGGAGACCATTTGGATATAGATATTCAAAATTCTAAAGAGTTTAGCAGGCAACAAGATGGATATCAAACAAGTCAAGTCACAACCTGTAGAAAGAGCACCTCAGAAGAGGGAAAAGTAAATTATAGAAAAGAGCATCTTTCTCATTGTAAATAAAAATCTCAAAGCTATGATTGTAGAAATGAAAAATAAGAAGTCTCTATGAGATGCCAGCCATTCTGCTAGTGGATAGGTGGTAGTGGGTAGAGATGAAAAGATACATCAGACATGTTCCCTGTACTTGTAGAACTTTCCAGAAGGGGAAAACTGGACAAAATCAGCCAGGGCAGTATGAGCATCTAACCTGGCCCAGGCAAGTGTGTCTTATCCTATTGGTATGTGCATAATATTACGATAAAACTAGAAATACAATGAAGTACTTTTTCCTAACAGTGAGGAACACTTTGGTCTCATGTTGAGGGGCGCTTTAATCTTTAAATAGTATGCTGTGCATTTTATCTAATTTTTTCTCTGTGTTTTTAAATATTTAACAATTTAGTGATGTAATAGCAGAATATCACTTAGTCTATAAAAACTCATTCTTAAACGTATTTTAAAGTACAATATTTGGAATTATGTTTCAAATATCTCATTAACTTTTAATGAACCAAAAACATGGTTAATTAACATTAAATGTTCCATACAAAGACATTTATTTTGGAAAGTATATAAATAGTGGTAGGTTGAATTTATAAAGTGACCCCAAGAGAGTAAGAATGCCATGTTATTATGGTTATAACCCATATATTTTTTAGTTATGACTATGAAGGTTGTTTTATATAGCAAGTAACTGAGTAAAGTCCCTGCTTAAGGAATTTTTATTATATTTCTCTTCAATTCTAACCTGTAGTTGAATTCCTTATTGTAATACTGTATCCTAGTCTAGAGGGAAAATGCTCAGGTGTGATTTCCTAACTAATCACTAGGTGGCATCATGCTTCTCCATAGAATGAAGCTGCTCAGGAGCTTGCAAGTGCAGTCGTGCAGAAGGCCTGCAAGAAAAGACAATTTACTTCCCATAGTGTTTTGATTTACTGAAGTCTTCAAAGCAACAATTAGCGTGCATATTTTACATTCAAAAAGGGAGTAATTATTGGTTTGTGAACAGGATCAAGTAATTCATTACTTAGGACAAATGTGAAATATGCCTTTAGGAGGTAATTATAGAAGATCTGTTCTACTTTCCAAAAATTTAACCGTACCTGCTTGGAAAACTGAATCCTAGTTAGTGAGCCATGTATTAAAGAATAATAATACTGGCTAATTTTGTGAAGTTTACATAGTCATTTTCTGTAAACCAAGTAAAAGATAAATTGCATTCTGCCAGTCATAGGCAGTCATGGCCCATTTACTATGCCACCCCCAAAAGCTTTCACAGATTCCTCAGAATACAAGGGTATCTACAGTGTCCATTTAACCTTCCTGAGAAAAAGATTTACACTTGTCAAGGTGAAGTAGAAGACTTCTCTCTAGGAAGGACTATTTATGATTACATTAAATTGTAGACTTAGAAAATTGAGTTAAAGAGACTCAGAGGACACCTTTTCCATCCCCTAATTTTAGAGATGAAGAAAATATGAATGTAGCTATTTCATGTACTTAAGATATTAGTAGACCAAAACCGCAATACATTTGTGGCATGTTTTCATGTTATGAATTCAAAGCTATTTGTCAAAAAATGTATAGGCTCAATGGTTATAGTTTGGGAATTTGAGTTGTTGCTAGCTCAGAATATTAAAAATCCTTCCCTTTCTCATCTGGCACTTGAAAAAAATAACTATTTCATAGAGTATTATCACTGGAAGGGATTTTAAACATCAACTGTAACCTTTTCATTTTATGTATGTAGTGATTACATCCTAGAGAGATTAACTTGTGATGCATATTAGACTTTTTGTATCATATGTTGAACAATTCTCTTTGTGAACATAGAGACAAAATCTACGGTAATAAAATCATAATAGATTATGCAAAAATAATTACTAATAACTTTCTCAGGTTGATGATTTTAATTTGATGTTGGTATTTTAAGGATATATGCATAAAACCAATTATATATTTGGCTACATTATAATAATATGGCCAACTATTTTAAAATTTGAAGAGCGTAATATCGGGTTATTATAAAATTTCAGAACTAGATTTTTCTTCTTTGTTTTATTGACCACATTGAATCTTTGTGTTGTGGTGGTGTGAACTTTTTCTTTGCATTCTTTCTTTTAGGAGTGGCTCTGGGGAATCATTAGGTAAATGCTTATTGGTTTTCCATAATAATTATCTCTGAGCTTTTATGGTTTCTGGTTTTGGCTCCTCTTCACTTTCTCCAACTTTAAGCAAGAGTTCAGAATGGTTTCCAGTTGCAAAAAGAATTATAAATCCAACTTACCATCTAGTCTCTGTGTGGTCTTGGCAAACTTTTTAAGCCTGGCCAGGCATGATATTGTTGGCAGAAATAAGGCTTTGACTCAACTTGGGCTGCAGCTTTGCCTTTTTGCCTGAAAACTTTACAAGATTTAGGGAGAGTCTATAAATGTGAAACATGTTATCTCCAAGAGTATGCTATTGAGATATTAAGCAACTCAGATCCTTTAAAGATCCTGAATATATGATTGACATACTTAAATGTAAGTTCTCCTAGAAATGAAGGTTTTAAACATTTAAAACCTATCTGAGGACAAGGAACTCCAGCATTTGCTGAATATTCCATGGGTAGTGCTATTAATGTGAAATATCTTTTTAATAAAAAAATAAGAAACTAATACTTATTTTTTCTTTATTGTTTGGAGAAGTAACTAATTATCATGATTATTGTCTTTGTCAACGCCAAAAGCCATTTTGTATTTTCACTACTTATTATTTACCACACCTTATTTACATAATTGAAATGGAGTCACACTAGCCACACAGGAGTTACTTTTCCTTGAGAAAGAGGAGTTACTGCTCTTTCGCATGGTCATCTGCCTGCCTGATTGCTTCTTGGATCTTTGACAGTTTCTTCCTTTGATCTCCCAATGCAAAAGTAGGGTCGTGAAGGCCATGGTTTTAACTTTAATTAGGATAGGAACTTGACCTCAAATTATACATTGCCTCTTGCATTGATAATTGGAGGGGGTCACATGAACAAGGACGGGATCATTGATAGCATTTAACTCTACTATAGTTGCCAGACTAAATAGACAGAGTTCCTACTTCACTCTATCTTTAGAAACACTTTGTACAAGGAAATGTGTGTTGAAAGTGTGTGGGTGTATGTTGAGTATATGTACTTTAATTTTCTCATTAGAATCATAACTAGATAGCTATGTTGATCATTGCAGTGACTAATCAAACAAAAATATTAATAAGTGATATAGAAGAATTTTCATCCCATTTTCTTTATTACATTTTTCTTCAAAAATTCCAGAAGTAGTATATGCTTATCACATAAATTGCAAATTTGAAAGACCTAATAGAATCAGAAACTACTTGACATTAGTTGTAATATGATTATGTGGATAATTTCCTTCATTTAAATAAATATAATTATTCAAAGAAATATATAATTATGCATCCATATTAATGCATAATTTGAAGTAAATATTTATATAAATATTGATCAATTAATTGTTCTTTGACTCGTGCTGAAATCACCTGGCTTGAAAGGCTGAATTTACACTAATGTACCCCATTGAATTGTTACAGTTCAACTGTTTCTGGAGCGTTGGTGTAATATGGTAAGCACAATAGGATACCATGGGCTTGTTGGGAGCCTTGGTCTAGGAGATTGCTTTTTAGCACTTAAAATACTTTATAATTCAGATAAAGGAAGTTATCTGTATGATCATAATATTACAACTAATGTCTCATTTCTTTCATACCCTAACTAAATATGTCGAGCAGTTTCTGATTCTATTATGTCTTCCGAATCTGCACTTATATTTCAAAAAAGTCAGTGATGCTCAGCAGGCCTGTTTTAAGTGACTGAACTACTTCTAAGAGAGAAACTTGACCATAAAAATTGTCAATTTAAGCAGAATCTCAGAAGGATGCCTTACAAGCATACTATGAATATGCGACATAAAGAGGATTTTGATAATGCTTTCCAATATAAATAGCATGTTAACTTTTGTACTTGATTTTACATATCCACGCCATTTAAAATTTTGTAAATTTTCATTATCCTATGACAGAGTTAGGGAAAGTATTATCCTTTCTCCCTCATCTATGGAACAGTATGTAAATCTCACAGACTTGGAGTACTTGCTCAGTGTCAGTTAATGAAGACCAACAAAACTTGGGCTGCTGTTGTCATCATAAATATTTTTAATGATACATTTATTCTCAACCTTTTAAGACTTAAGGATGGGTAGGATTTCCACAGAAGTAGGGACAGCAAAATTACAGTGGAAAGAACATTGGACAAAAGCATAGAAACAGGAAGTATGGTGCAATTTGGGGAAAAAAACCAGTGGGCTAGAGAGCTCAAGTACAGGATGAAGAGAACTGGCAGGCACGTTGATGGAATGCCTTAGGAAGATCCATCTGGAATGGCTTCATGGGAGCACAGACTGTGTGTGTGGTCTAAGAAAAAAGACTGTTGGATTAGACTGGGTAAGAGCGGATGTGGAATTAAGTATAGTGATAATGGAAAGGCTCAGGGACAGATATTAGAGCTATTTCAAAGATATTATACCATATTACACAAATTAACATGATATTTGAGAAAGAGTGAGACACCCATGATGATTCTCATGTTCCATCCTGAATGAGAGAATGACAAGGCATGAACAAAAATAGGAAAAAGAGGAGAAGATGCTAAATTGGGAAAAGATGCTGGTAGTGATTTGTTGAGTTTGAGTATAAGCAGGCGATACAAGTAGTTATCCCTAACTTTGAAAAGAGGTCAGGGTGGATGTTGGAATTAGAAAAACATTTATATGACTTGCTATTTGATTCCATTGAAGTGGTTGAGATAAACTTTAGAAGGAAAAGAAAAGAAGGCTTGTGACTGAATCTTCAAAAAGGAAGAAAGTAGATGCAAAGCTAATGAAAATAGACAAAGTTGAGTAGCAGAAGCCATGGAGGTGAACCAAAACGGTAAAATATCCTGGAGACTTTAGGACAGTTTCATGAATGAGGAGATAAGCAATAGTTAACTAATCTTTAAAGTCAACTCAATAATAAATGGTACCAGTGTTTTGAATTCAGTGAGAGAAGAGGGATGACTTTAATGACTCCCATCTTTCTCAACACTTATCTTTTTATTAAACACACACAGATTGGCAACTTGATTTCTAATTACATTCAATACTCTATGTAATCTAAATGTAGCAGACACCAGTGGTTACCCCTCCAGAGTCTATTCCCTCTCCTCCCTTGTCAAAAATACCAATTCTGTCTTCAGGTGTCATTCTTCTCAGGGAAGATAATCTTATTCCCGGTTCAGGGGCTCATTGTGATAATCGAAACCAGTCGGGTTCACCGCTAATTCCTTAAAAGTGATTGTCCTAGTAATGGGCAGGTGACACAACTCTGGAACATGAGGTGTGAGGTAAATTTGCTGGAGAATTTCTTAAAAAAAAGTACTCAGGAAGAGCCTTTACTTTGTGCTTTGTCATGTCAGTAAGTGATCTTAGTGCTATGGTAGTCATCTTGTAGTCATGAGGGGAGCTAGCCAGAGTCATCCTGGCTCATGAAGGATGTGCAGCAAAGGATGAAAAGGATGTGCTTCCTTGCTGTCACTGTCATTCCACTTTGACCAAACCTGTAGTCACCTGACTATGGACTTTATGACAGCTGATATTTGATATTTCCTTATTCGTAAAGCTAATAGTCATAGCTTTCTATTACTTGAAGCCAAAACCATGCCAACTGATGAAAATATAAAATGTTCATTTTAACTGTATTCTTGTCATTGTGAAAATGCCAAACCCTTCAGGTAAATAAGACCTTAGAGGAGGGTTGGATCTAAGACGTATTGTCTTCTGAATCATAATGAAAATTTCTGGCAGAGAAGCTAGGCAAGTCTAGTAAAGATTCTCAGGCTAAATGTCATTGTGTGTGTTTTTCTAATCAGGCTTCAGTTGGCAAATCAAATTTTTGAATTGGACAGGAAGTTGAAATGTATTATTCACTCATGTTGTTCATTTTTTGGAATTACATTGTGTTTGTTGTTCATTTTGGCATTTTCTAAGCTGTAGCCTGACCCAAACAAACACATGATTTATATGTGCACAGCTCCTAGGCCCTACGTCATACATGCTTAAGGCATACAATGAAAATGAAGTCTGGAAGAATGTACCACAGTTCATCATGAGGAAAAGAGCTTGAATATTACCATAGAAGACATAGATTTCCCTCTGGCATCAGGGTCGACCCGTAGCATCTGTCATGTCCCTAACACAGGCAAGCTAATTGTAAGCCATCACTTTCAGTCTTCTTAGAATCCAAAAATCAGAATAGTTGAGGGAGCGAATACTTAAGGGATTATGAAATCTACTATTGAGAAAAAACTTTTATAATTTAGTTACTTAGACACTCAACAGGCTTTTTCAGTAACAGAAAGCTATGTTACTCGTTCTTATAAATAAAATGCACAGCAACAGCATTCAAATATAGCATCTGAATGTTTGTCTCTTTTTAGGCAGGAGATCCTTTATTACTTGTTGAAAAATTCCAAAAGATTTGGGACTGTGTTTAATAAATTTCAAATAACTATGTACCTAATACTTGTGCAGGGTCAAGAGGTCATGATAATGAAAATAATTTTTACCTTATATTTGTGATTAGGTGAATAACTCTATAAACTTGTGTTTTTTTCTTTAGGCTTTAATAATATCCTTTTTTGGAAATGAATAGAATTCTAGAAAGTTTTGTCCACAGAAAATTGGTAGTATCTAAAGATAATGATAATGAAAGAAATATGTTCATCTTAGTCTGCTGTATGGAACTTTGCTATTTCAAAAACTGGTTTCTCTTAAGCACAAGTGGGTTAGCTTTATGAGTTTTATTTACAGCTATTATTTACTTTTTGCATATTTTTCCATGCCATTAAATATTAATTTCTCAGAATTAGTAGTGAGCCCTATAGTAGTAATTTTCAAATTTTATTATTATTATTATTTTAAATCAAGAAATCTCATTTTACAAACTGAATCTAGCACAAAACTCCAATATATAAAACAGATAAAACTGAACCATTATGGTTGAGTTAGGGCAGGGAGAGTCTAGAGAATCACCTATTCATCTTTCTCCTTTCATCTTTTCCCTTTCTGCTATATTTTCCTCAAATTTTTTTACCAAAAAGTCTTTGTTTCTAGTTCCCAAGCCTGTGGCACCCATTTGATAGTTCTCTCCTTCAGTTTGAGCTCCATCAAACTGTCAAACCTATACCTCAGGTCATTCCCTTTTGTCCATCTCTGTCTTCAAATTTAGTCAATCATTGTCATTTCACTATCTCCAAAATATGCATATATCTCTGTCCTCTATTTCTAATGTTTTAATTCAGGTCCTATTTTTTATTATTATTTTAACTTTTTTTTATAGGCCCTTTACTAATTTTCTGCTTCTGATTCATTTGTTAATAGTTTCTAAACTTTTTGATTTCATATATCATCAGAAAGAAGAACATGAACTACTAACATATTTGTTTAGGTAGGTATAAATTTATATATTATGTGTATGTCCTAATATATAAATTTAAAACAGATCAATATCAAAATTAAATAGGATTATGTACGGACATAAACAAATGCATATATATTTGTGTATTCACATGCACACACTTTTATATTTTTTTCTTATGAATGGCCTTGAGTACCCTCTAGCATGTGCTTCTCCCACTTTGGAAACTATTGCTCTCTGCCTGTCAGAGAAATTTTTCTGAAAGAAGCCTGCATTCTTAAAGTTCTTCAATAGCTCCCAGTGACATTACATAAAATCTGAATTCTTAACACAGAAGACAAGGCTGTTCATGAACTAACCACTGACTACTTCTTAAACCTAAAATATATTAAATGATTTGTACTTGTCAAAATAAATATATTAATACATAGTGCCTTGGTCAGTCTCAAATGTAGTTGTTTGTAGGCTCTACTGGGCTGACATGACAGCCAGACTATATGCTGTAAAATATATTCATCACTTTCACCACAAAAATATCAACAAGCAAAGATTATTAATTTTTTCAGAGGGAAGGAAGGTAAAATGTGTCTGTGGGTTTCTATAGCATTTCGATACATCAGTCCTTGGGAACTTAGTATGTGAGCAAAAAGAATATATCGTTGCTATTAGCACCAGAACTTTCATTAACTCTGCAAACTTCTTGTTAACGTTATGATTGTTCCTAAAGTACATCAGAATGAAGGAAATGCTTTTAAAAACAGGCCAACATTGGTTACTTTGGCTTCATTTTTAAAACAAAGCTCTACATCCTTTTTAGAATATGAAGGAGGGGCATTTCCTGCATGTATTGAGATGAGATGAGCTTAAGAAAAGGAGCAGAACTGAATGTTATCTTGTAAACTGTAGTCAAATGGTTCAAATTTCTGTGGTATATTTTGATACTTTCTGTCTCCAAAGCAGTTGCTCTGGAATATGTTGCTAGTAATGATACTGAAAATGAAATTAACTTATAAATAGATCCTCCTGCCTCATAGATGACTTATTTAGAAGATTATATGAGGTTCTGTGGTAAGTTAAACATGTGTTGAAATAGTTCATTTGCTCAGAAAAATACAAATTGTTAGAAATATCAAAATATAACCAAGCAAGAATTAGACAGATTAAATTAAATTATTCAACATTTCTTTTACATGGCAAAGAAAAGACAAAGTTGATTTTCCATTTGGAAAATATAGGTATAAATAAGCAAATGAGAAATATCTAATTCTTATTTTTTAGTTAAGTGATTAAGAAATTAATAACTTAGTTTTAGAAGTGTTAGGGAGACAAACAGCAAAGTTTAATATGAAACACTGGCTCATAATGAATACTTTTTTAAAACTGAGGGCAAATTAAGCTACTGTTAACATTTTCCAACATAAAATGTAATCATTTATAAAGATTTCAAGGCGTCTATCTGCTTGTACATATGTCACCTTCTTTATAAAAGGGTTTGGGTAGAATTAGAAATGTCTATGATCTATAAACTCTATTTCGAGTGGAAAAAAATTAAGAAAATTAATAATAAATAGGAGAAGTAAATGTTATCTTTCTAAAATCTAGGAATCTCTCATTCTGTTCTACCTGTCTTAATATTTATTCTGTTTTTGACATATAAAATATTATAAAATTAAAATGTCGAATAACGAGAATATAATTTTTTAACTTAGTTTCATTGAAAGTGATTTGCCTGATTTACTAGATGCAATTAAAAGGAAAGGGTAAAGGTAATTTCTTTAAAAGAGTGATTTTCTTTTGAATTTACAAAATTATTTTAGCAATAGCAATCTCAATGCACCAGTGATGTTTAATTTTCATGATTTTTTACTGTAAACCTTTTTAAAATAAACTCTATTAGTAATGTAATTATATGTGTGGGAAACTGAAACTAAAAGCATTCAAATTTTTTTGACAAACAACACATGTTCAGGGTCAGTGCGAGTAAGGCTATACATTAGATAATCACCCCATCTGCTCATTGTTGGCAAAAATGAGGCCCAAATATTGAAGTATACCTTTTCTTTTTCCTGTACCTAGGACATTGACAGATAAGATTTTCAAAGAAAAATTTGAATTGCTCAGGCTTTCCTTTGAGATCATGTAAAAGAATTTCTCTCCACACAAAATATTTCCTTATTTTCCTGTCAATTCAGTAGATTAGACCATTAGATTCATTAGAAGAAAGTGAAGGGAGAAGGGCCTTCAGTGTAATCTTCCACAAGGCATAGCTGGTTGAGACTATAACCATTGAGCTGCTATTGCTGCTGTCATTTGTTACCAAGCCAATGTCAATGGACTGTCAATCTAATTTTCAAGAAAAAAAGAATAGATTGAGTAGGGAGAAGAAGTAGGCCCCTTACGATAGTGCTGTTTATTTCTTTTTACTAATAGTTAGATAAATTATGTAGCAGTCAGCTTTGCTGTAGTAACAAGCAACTCCAATTTCAGTGGCTTAATATTCTAAACTTGTATTTCTTGCTTATTCTATACATTGGTGGCTGCTGGTAGGTAGTTCTGCTCCATTGTGTCTTCTCATTCTGATACCCATGCTGAAGGAACAACCCTACATGGGGAAAAGACCAAGAGGTTGGTGGACACACACAATGCTTCTTAGAGTTTTTGCTCTGAAATGACATACTGTTACTTCCACTCACTTTCCATTCACCCAAGCAAGTTTATGGCCAATTAGACAATGGGGCAAAGCAACATATTCCTTCTACCAGATGGCCTAGAAATTCACTTGGCAAATCTTATAGAGAAAGGAATGCACTATTGAGAACATCAATACAATCTACTACAATATACAATATTTGTAATTATAGAAACCCCAAGCAGGCTAAAAGGGCAAAATGCCTACCCCCCAAGTGACAGCTTCCTCCCCAAAGAGCTATAGTGCTCTTTTGCATCTTATTCTAAGTTCAATGTAATCTGATTTTTACAGATATGTAAGGAAGACAATAAAGATGCAATGGGTTGGGAAGAAGTGAGACTATCACCATACATGTGATTTATTCTAGACTCTGTCTAGATTCTGCTTCATTCCTAGATATATTGATATGGAAAATTAATAGGCTTACATGGTAAATTTCTTATGTAAAAGTTTATTTGCCTAATTTTAGCTCTGAGAGTACAAGTCAATTACTGGCAACCTAAACATGCAATAAATAGGGACATCTCCATGTTGTTCATGCAAAAATCTAGTCATATACATCATTTTGCAAGCAAGCAAAATGTGGGGCATGTGAGCTGGAAATGTCAATATGTTGCTCGCCTTGCCTGTCATTTATTTTTGTCATATAAATTAGCATCTTAATAATATGCTCTTACAGTATTCATACTTGACCCTGTTTGGCTCCTTAATTTGGAGAAGGTAATGGAGTGTTCAAACATTATTTAATAATTTTACCTCTTCAGGAAATATACTAAGGAAAAGATATTTAATTTGAGAAAAATGTATTTCATCAGTTGATTTTTAAATGTTATTTCTATTGCCATGAATTAAAAAATTAATATTAAAACTTAACTTCATAAAAGTAAAACATGCTAAGATCTTCTGTAGGATCATTGCAGGAGCTAGATGACTAAAAAAAATCAATACAATGTTGGGAAACTCCCGTGATTACAACTGCATCAGTGAAATCATCCTTTCTGCTGTGTCCTTTCAGCATTAGCTATAAAGGAGATTGGCCAGTAGGGGTTACTCTTGGCATTACAGTTTGAGTGGTGGATGAGAGCTTGAAGAAATAATGAATAGTATCTTTCAAAATAACTGTTTTCATTGTGAATTTGGTTAAAATTCTCAGACTTTATGATAGCTTGCTTTGGTCACTGTTTCAGCAGCTTTTATCTCATTCATATGAAAATGAGACATATTTTGATAATTCATTCATTAATTCAGCTTTACTGATTGTTTATCCTTTATTAAATAAAATATACAGATCAAAATTGTGTAGTAGCTGTATAGCCCATTTTTATCATCTTTTTTCCTAGGTAGAATTCTCAACTCCTGAATTTTATATTCCAGACATCCTAGAACACAAAGCCTTATATGAATACAGTTACAGAGTTAATTTTTAAAAAGGCAAATATACAACCACTTTTAGTTACCCTAAAATAATACCTGCTCTCTAGTCAGTGGCTCTTCAATTTTAGAAAATTGTTTTGGAAAAGGAGAAATTAGAAAAAGGAGAAAAAAATTATTTTTCATGGTCATTGGTCCTTGAGGTAGAAAAGATAAATGAGAGTAAGTAGTTTTAAATACAGTTTTTAAAAGATGGGTTTTTTTTTGTCCAAACCCTCATTAGTAAAAATGAGTTCTGGTTACCAACAATGGGCAGAAAGACTTCATTAGAATAAAATACCATCAATTCCAAGATATACACATGTATAGCCAAGCAGTTGAAATGCAAAATTTATTAATCTGATGTTTCATTTTTTTTTGCTGAGATATTATTGACACAATTCAATATTACTTTTAAAAAAATCAAGTTTGTTACGAGACACTTACAAGAGAGTGGGAGTCTTCTAACTGCCCATGTCTCGATTCATATGGAGCCCAAGGATGCACAGTGTGATTGAGACTATGTGGTATATACTGGAGAATAAGGCTGGCCCTTCAATAGGTGAGATAGGTGACTTTATAATAAATGACTTATTTCTAATATGGTTAAAAATCTTTAGGAAGTTTGGTATATATGCTAGTTAGTGTAGCTGAATACTATGTCAGAGAAAAGACAAAGCTGGAACAAAGTACTAAATAAAAACAATATTTTTGAATAGACTATCCTTAAGACTCCTTACTTGTTAATATTCTTAATCTCTTCTCTCATAGTATCATTACTGGAGAGGCTTAGAAACTACACTTTAAAAAGAAAAGTACTTCTCCTTTGTTATTTTGGTTTCTTCATAATTTTCCCCACTCTGTTAGTTTGCATAAACCGAATTGCATTGAGTCATGTCTCTTTAATAATGCTTTGTCTTTCTTTAACTGCCTAGCTTTAGAAATATTTTCTGCCTGTTTACTTTATGTGTAACATAATCATTTTTAGAGCTTTATTTCCCTTCTGTTCAAAGTTCTCTACTATTTCTTGGAAAGAATGATTAAGACACTATTTACCCTATGTTTGCCAGTGAGGACCCAATAAGTTTGTTCACCCACCTAAATGATTCACTTTAAACAATTTCTCCCATCAGACATTTATTTGAAATGTGCAAATGTTGCTTTTATTTACTGATTAAACATGTCCCTTCCTAGTGTAAAAATCTCCTTTGCAGTTTGTAGTTTTTGATTGTTACAGTGAGGGCTTGGCCCTAAAATATTTAAGTTGCATCAAAATTTCCTAAAAAAAACAATGTAAGGATAGTTTTTAAACCATGCAGTAAAGGGGAATCATTGGCAGTGGCATTTATAACTATGGAGCACTAGAGTTATTCAGGCACCATCAAACAGCAAGTGGACCACTTGAAAATCCATCTGTCCACTTTGGGCTCTTAGATAGGTGATATAGAGTAGTCTCAAAGCTAGGGATTTGAATTCAGCAGACCTGAGAATCCTACCTAGCACCAAGGACCAATGCTTGCTAAATAAGACTTTAGAAAGAAATAAACTTATAAGCTTCAGGTTTTTCTTTCTTTTTTAATCTATAAGGTACCATTAATCATATATCTCTTATCTGATTTTTTAAGGATTAAGTTAGGTGATATATTTAAAAATTGGTATTACTATACCTGACATAAATAAACAGTAATTGGTATTTGTTTCTATTTTTTATTTTTAATAATTGGTATTTGTAATTATTATTCTTATGCATTGATTCTAATTCAATAAACATAAAGTTTCTCCCAAAGGGTAATATAACAAAGAATAATTTAAATTTTCCTCTGAACTTGTTTATAAGGAAGCTTAGGGAGTTTAAAGCCAATGTGTATTTTTAAGTAATAAAGAAATATAAATGCTTCTATGTTTGTGTTGATTAATTGGCTAAGAGGAATAACATAAAACACTGGTTAGATTCAGATTGTTAGATGTTAAATAGTGATTATACAATAAAAGTCTGATCCACAAACAGCCTTATTATAACATATAAAATGTATTAGCTTCTTTGGCATGTAGAAGATTTATATATCTTTGTGTTTTATATATCTGCTGTTGTTATGAGCTAATGATGTGTGTGAGCCAGTTTGAAGAGGGAAGATAATTTCATTGAGTAATATTTTACATTAATTTAGATATCTATAAATTAGCCCTCTTTATCAAGTTAAAGTAATTAGATTATATATGTATATAAGATATGTTCACATATGAATGTATAGATACACATACAGTATATCTACATATAAATGTATCTAAGCCTATAGGGACAAAATACAGAGATGCTGCTATTATTTTAGAAAGTAAATGAAATTTATTTTTCAATTAGAAATTTAATCTAAAACTTTTACCTCGTTTAGTGATGTAGAGGCATTGGAGCTTTAAAAATTTGGAGAGTAAGACTTAGGAATATCCTTAGATTGTTGGTGCAGAAATGGTCCACGTATTGGCTAAATGGGGTTAAAAAATGAGTCTTGTACGGAATTTTTTAATTCCCTAGAGTTCAATATTAATTACTTCTACTAGGGAAAAATAAATTACACTTTGAGACACTCTTCAGTTTTAGCAATTATAATAGTAAAGAATTATGTTTATTCATAACAGTTATTTATAACATAGCAAATGATTATCATGTTCCTTATAGAGATATTACTTCCAGATTGTCTGTTTTTAATTTCTTTTTCTTTTCTAATTTGTTCTTTCAATATTTCAAAAAACTTATGTTGCAACTGCAATTTTAAATATACATTTTGTGGGATAAAAATAATTGTAATTGTAGCAAGAGTTACTATTTATTGAATTCTTACCATGTGCTTAGTATTTTATGTAGAATATTTACTCTTAGGTCTTACAACAGCTGTAGGATATAGGTTCTATTATCATGATAACGAAGACACTGAGGTTTAGAAGTTTTTTTAACTAGCAATGGTAATGTGGCTAAGGGTTTAGGAATGTCAGAATCTTCTGATGCATCCTACATACAGTTTAAGTTTGAGGCAGGGGTACCTACTGTCCCCAAGCCAAGATCCAAATCTTTGGCTCTGATTGCTTTCTCATCACCCACATGACATATGGACTTTAAAGGTGCTTTCTAGCAAGAAAGATGGCACAGGTTGAGTCTACTTACCTGGCCAGCACTGGAGGAAGGAAAGTTAAGAAAGAGTACAACAGGTCCCTTTATCACATTGTGTCCCTTTTTTAGAAATTCTAACCCAGTGCCTTGTAATCCAATGCATCTAATTTGCAACTTTTCTTCGTGTGTGTGTGTGTGGGGGGGCGTTGAATGTGTCTGAGGTCTGCATGTGGTGTGTGTATATATAATGTCACATGCATGAGATTTTTATATGAGTGTGCTTTGTGTAGTTTGTATATGTATGAGTATATTCTGTGTATTTGTGAGGTGTTTATGGGGTATGTGGGTTGTATGTTAGGTGCGTATATATGAATGTTTTCTGTGTGTGTTTGAGGTCAATGTGTATGAAGTGTGTATATGTGTGTCTGTAGTGTGTGTGGTATGTGTGTGCATGTGTGTTGTATATGCACATGTGTGAATTGAGTATGTGGTTCAACAATTGTGTGTGGTATATGGGAAGTGGGGGATATAGAAAGGAAAAGCAAGAGTAGATTGGGCAATAGATATAACTAGGAGTTGTCCTTTTACTAGACCTGTTATAACTAAAACTGTTCTAGGTTTGAACTTTGGAGTCTTGGTGCAAAGTCATACTCAGCTTTATAACTAGCTATTTAATATTTGGAAGCAGCTTAGTCTGTTTGAATCTTAGTTTCCTCATATCTAGAAGAAGAAAAATTTTAACTTAAATGCTGTGAGGATTAAATGAGTACTATTCAGGTCGAAGTTACTAATAAACTCTAAAATACTTCATTAAAGTAAGATATTGACTATTTTTACTAGTAGTGGCATAATTTTTTCCCAGATGAAATTCCAGAACAACAACATAACATGAACGGTATTATAATAAAATAATCTATCATATTTCCTTCTATTGTCAAGCAATTTTTAAAATTCTCATTGATAATGTATAGTATGCTGTATAGAGAAGAAGAAAGACTTAAGCTGTTCTAATTCCATGTCAGGTGAATATCTAGGCTGTTAAAACACTTGGAGAGTTAATTCATGGAACAACTGAGGACATTTAGCTAGGAGCTTTGGTCTAAGATGTGGGGCAGCAAACTATATCATATTAGAAGAATTTAGCATTGACTTTTTCAGATATTTTGTTTAGATATATGAGAATAAATTAAAATGATATAGAGATATTCATTCCCCAAAAGGTTAAACATAGAGCTACCTTGAGTTCCAGCAATTCTGCTCCTAGATTTATAAAAATGTGTCCTCACAAAAATGTGTAAATAAATGTTCATAGCAATATTTATAATAACGCCCAAATGCAAATGATTTAAATGTCCATTAATTGATAAACAGGTAAACAAATGTGGTATATTCATACAATAAAATATATTTCATGGATGTGCCTTGAAAACATACTAAGTTAAAGAAGCCAGAACAGCATATGGCATATTGCATGATTTCATTTATGTGAAAGAACTATAATAGAAAAATCTGTCGAGACAGAAAGTATATTATTTGTTACCTAGGGCTCAGGGAGATGGGCGCTTATTGGCTAAGGGGTAAGAGATTTCTTTTTGAGGGCAGTACACATGTTTTGAAAGTATGGTGATGGGTGTACAACTCTGTGAATACACTAAAAGCCATTGACCTTTCTACTTTATATTGGCGAATTGTGTGGTATTTGAATGATATCTTGATAAAACTGTTAAAACATATAGAACAATTTTCCTGACTAGTGAATCCTCCCCATTTATTGTACTAATGGTTCTGGGAGGAGCCAGTCATGACCTTCCTTGTTACAAATTAACAAACATAAACAGGATGAGACAGTTATACTAACAAAGCATTCCAACCCCCAGAATCTGCCTGTAAACTGATGTCATTGTCAAATGTGAATGACCAGCACTAGGGAATAGACAAGCAAGCCTCAACTTTCTAACATATGGCAATATATTCTGGAATTAGCAGACATTCAGAAATGCGGTGATAATAAAATAATTTTCTTTTCTTTTTTTCTTTTCTCTTGCCCTCTTCTTTTTCTTTCCTTCTCCCCCTCTCTCCCATTCATCCGTCTCTATTTTTTTCATAAATTGTTATTGTGATGAATTAATTTAGAATTATAGTTAAATGTACACTAGAAGTAAATTTTTTTTCACTTCCATGATTTTGAAGTATTTTCTTAGACCAGATTGGGGAAAGTGCAGAGTTGGAGGGAATTTTTTGTGGTCTTGTTGCTAATAGAAAAAATTTGAATTTTCTCATTTTTTCCTGTTTCTGTAACTTCTGCCTGCATCTCCCATACTACAGAGTAGTATGTTCTGCTTGTAATTTTATCATACGCACCCCACTTCCCTTCCACATACAAACATCACATTCACCATGGTTTCAAACAATCTCTCAAGAACAGAATGTATACTCCTATTACAATCTCACATATAATCACTGCCTTTTAAAACTTTTCTGTGTAACATATAATTAAAGAATAGTCAATTCAATACACAGCTATGTGAATTTAATCAATAGATATATTTTATTAGCTTCAGTTTTGAAATATGGGATAATATCTTTCAGTTTTAAAAATTATTTCTATAAAGTGTCTTTTTTTGCATTGAAATATTTCTGAATTGTGACACTTCAATTATAATAACTATTATTAAACATCTATGAATTTGTTTTGAATAAGCAGAGTTAGATAAGTGATGTTTATGAACCATGCAATACTACCCAAGATAGCTTCGTTGGCAAGAAGAGAATCACTGGCTTACCAAATAAGAGAATTCAGCATTTCTTGTTTGTCAATTCTATGTTAACTGCATTTATAGTTCTGACAGTTTCTGTGATGGAAATTTTTTTTAAATGAACGTACAATTATATCTGAATTGCTGTATTTAAATGAATGTTTCCTGATCTCCAGTTAATGGAAATGTTGATATTTGAAGAATGGTTAGGAAGTCAAAGTTATATAATTGTTCTCCTGGGGAAAAAAATTGCTAGACAATAAAGTCCTGAAATCTCTACTACCAGACAAATATGCAATCATAAGGAAGTTAACAGGCCAGAGTAAAATATATACCTCATAGTTATGTTAACATTGATATCTATGTTATAGATAGATATCAACATTAGTTATAAGACTTTTATATGTTTTGCATGGGGGCGAGGATTTTGTATATACTCATTATTACATACCCTGAGCATACAACACAAATATATTGTTCAAGCAAAGAATCTGGGCTGGTATGTGTGAATGCTTATAAGGTACATCAGTGGAGATGTACATAATAGAAAATATGGAGAATTGAAAATGTTTCTAGGGTTCATTTTTTCAGTGGGTTAATTTAAATAGTAAACTTATAAAGAATGAATGGTCAGAGGGAGAAACTACCTGAGTGCATTAAATGTTCTAATTGATTGGTTCACATGTTAGGTATCTAGGGAAGCAGATTCTGAGAGATTCTTTGGGACTACCACCTATGGAAGGGGAGGGGAGAAAGCAGAATCAGGAGAAGAGGGAGAAGAAAAAGTTGGTCTGCAATGCAGGCTCAAAGAAGGCCTCAGCAGACCCAGTAGGGAGTACTGAAGCTGGGGTGGTCCTTCAGAGTTGTCCTAAACAACTGTGAGGCTCAGCTTTCATACCTTGTTGACTTGATATGAGATGCTTAGAGGTGTTGGCCTCTTTAGCTGAGTCAGTTTGTAAAGAGGGTTGACATCTGAATGTACTTCCCAAACCTAGGGAATTGAGTCATTTATTCCTAAAGGAGTTATTATCATCACAAGATCTATTAATGGTGAAATATTTTGGAAATAGCAGGCATTGAGAAATGCTATGTGGATAGATTCCTTGCTTCTTTCAATCCTTTCTTTCCCACAGCCCAGTGTTTTTTCCAAAAATACTTTGAAGGACTAGGCTGTCAGTTCTCATGAAGAAGGAAAAGAAATAATCATTTTCATAAATCAAACTTCTTTTTAATGTTATGATGTAGATTTATTATTGTACTCAAGAATAATATTTTTTTTCCATGGAAAAGTTAGTTCTATATATCTGATGGCCCAGCCCCTATCTATGTGACAGTAGCATCCTGATAGCTAGAAGGAAGATTCAGACAAATTCTTTTCCTTCATATTAATGGAAAGAAAAAATATCAAGCATTTATTGCATTTATCATATTTACTTATTGAAAATATTTACTTATTTTCTTCTCATTTAACCACTGTTTTTTTTCTAAAATAAAAATATATTAACCAATGCAAAAAATAGTACTTTATGAAAACTATAGCATATTCATTTGTGTTGAGTTATTTGGTTTTGTATTGACTTTTCTTTTTGGCTTTATTTAGCTATTATATGGCTTTTGAAGCATCTAAAAATATCAAATGATGGAGAAGCTAGTAAATTGATATATGAATTCAATTATATCAAATTGGCAACAGAATAATCTTGTTTGTTAAGTTGTCATTCTTTAAGAATACACTTCAATAAAACAAGTCTACCATTAAATATAGTATAGAAATCACTAATCAGAAAACTTATGTAGTTAAAATTATTTCTAATTATATTTGTTTTCAAGATACTTAGAAGTGTTATTTAAAGTGGCACTTTTAAATTTAATCATATTAATCTAATTTGAGAAGTGTCAGGAAAACTGGATTTTTTTCCTCTTTGAAATTGCATATTATTTGTTGTGTTAACTTGACTATTTTTCTTGTAAAACCTGCTGTACATTGAGAACAAATTCAAAGAAGTTTTGTTTTCAGTCTTAGAGCTCAAGAATTGATGTCCTTTAACTTATACAGACAAAAGTTTAAGCAATTCTTTATAAGAAACTCTGTAGCATAAGCTATCAACATTTTCTAATTTAGTGGTCAACTTTCAATTCTGAAAATGGTGATTTTAAATGATTGGCTACACAAGAATAGAACTATGTTTTTTGTTTTTTTTTTCATTCATGCAACAAACATTTTCTGATGCCAAGGAAGTGACACATATATATGACATTTCTGGGATCAATGGTATATAATAAGCTTCAGTAAAGGCCTAATTTTTGTTGTTGTTGTTGTTGTTGTTGTTTACAAACTTCCTTCCTGGATCCTCATGAAGGTATTATTCTTGTTTTCAGAATAGTGTATCTATTTCTTGTCTTATGGTTTTCTATCTCAATTTTACAATCTCTTCTCTGACCATTACACTCTCTAATGATTTCAAAATCCTGCCTCCTAAAGTAATCTATCTAGCTTTTCTAATCTTCTAACTTCCTATTACTCATCCTTTCAATTCCTTCTACTGGCTTGCTGTTGCTTTCCAAACCAAGTTCAAATTACTTATCCTTATCTTGAAGGCCATTCACCACTCTGTCCCTGCTTACATCTTCTTCCTTATCACTTCCAATTCTTCCCTTTGCTCATACTCCTATGCACAAGCATATTTCCAAAGTATGAGAATGCTTTGGATTTATGTAATGTGTTTGCCTGGAAGAACTTTAATCTTTTCCTCACATCTTCTCAGAGAAGGAAGTTATTGAGCTGTGGTTTAAAATTTGTTAATACATCTGGCAGCAAAATCCCATGTTTTGTGTGCAGCTTACTCCATACTGACCTCTCCGTTCCTTTGCCTCACATTTAGCATTCGCTTATAGGTATCTAAGAAGAGTGTTTCTTAGACAGCTACCCTAGTGTCAGGTTGTGTCCTCTGTAGTAGCAAGGAATTATTCTTAGTAAACCATGGAACTACAGAATATAAGTACAGACAGAAATTCCCTACCTACAAGAATCTAACTTCTCACTCAGTGTAGAAATCCATCTCAGAACATTCTGATGCCTTAAAATTGCCTGTTTGGAAGAGGAATCTAACTCACAAATACAAGCTCTTACCTTGTTGCACAGGACTCATTTCAAAAAAAGTATTTTTTGAGCTGAAATCTGGTTCCTTCCAACCTCCTCCTCTTAGTATGAGGCATTTCTCTGAAAAGATACAAAATAATTCTAATATTCTCTCTTTGCCTTGAAAATATAACATAACTCAGCCATATTCTCCTCCCTTAAACCTTTTATTTTTGGGGATAGATGTTCAAGTTGCTTAAATAATTTCTATGGTGGCAAACATTTTGAGAATTTTCACACACTTGTCTTGCTGCACGTCTAATTTAACTATTATTTACTGTTTGTCATTAATATTGAAGGCAAATTTTTAAACTTAAATTTATAATTAATCATCTTTTTTATCCTTTAATAAATGCAAAGCCTCATCTACATAGTATTTTGGTCACTAAAGTATCCATAGACTCAAAGAATATTTTAAATTATTGTGTAATGATTTTGAAAACAAAGGGGTAACATGTAATCACATTTTAGACTGACTTGGAAAAAGACTGTTTTTCAGTCTGGTATTTTCAAGAACTATTGAGATGTCACTGAACAGTATTTTTAGAATTTTCACATTGCTTACACATGAATACTTTGGGAATTGTTCAATGACTCTGTCTCCTGAGCAATTTGTTCCTTGAAATTATCAAATCTTTCTTGGAAATTTTTTTCCTCCCTATTTGTGATGTGGGTGGAAATGGACATCACTACCACTATTAGAACTTTATTTTTTTTCTTTGTACTTCCCAGTGGAAATGCTCTTTTACAGTTGGAAAATAAAATAAGTTAGACTCATTTTTTTTTAATCTTTTACGGGTTCAGGAATCATCTGAGGATCTAGCAATACTCTCTTGGAAACAATAAGTATTCACAATCGCACAGATAATTTGCATTTAATTTCAGGTGTACAAGTGCCACTGGAATCATATCCATGTTCCCATTACAGGGTACTGATTTCAGTATAAAAGTGATTTAGCTGTACTTCACTTTACGTGTATCTCTTTCTACAGAGATATATAAAACTAAAATTATGTTAATATGTTTTGTGTTTAAGAGTTCCATTCAAGAATCTTTTAAGACAAAATTATTTCATAATTTAATTTTAATGCAAATCTTTATTTATAGAATATTGGATTTCTTAATGTGAACACATTTATATAATCTTATATACAACCTTTTTTTGAATGCTTTCTTAAAATATTTTCATTTTAACAACATTTTTTTCTCTGTAAACCCTCAACCTCCAACCTTCTTCAGTCTTATCTGTAGTTATCTTCTGCACACGTAGTTTATATGGTAGAAGATAAATTCTAAGATGAACTTTAATTTTTTAAAGTGTCACAGCCTGCATTTTCTACAGGAACATTTATACAGGCATAGGTATATTTGAAATCACAATTTTCTTTATTTTTAAATTCAAGAATCCCAAATTTGAAAAATAAATTAAACATGCATATGTACAAGTAATGTATAGGAAAGATAAGAAATAATGGGATGAATTATTCAGATATTCAGTACATATCTAAGTTCATAGTTTTAAAAATAATAACTCTATTCATATTAGCTGAAAATAAGGTTTGATTAGCATTTTTATATTAACCTTAGTTTATGTAAAAATTATTATATAATTTATTTATTTATAAATATAAATTATTACACAAAATGATCTCTATAGTACCTATCCTTTTTTATACATGATTCATATTATTGGCTGAACTTGTCCAGGTTTTGTGGCACCTAATGCTTTAAACAACTCGGAGAGTCCACTTTAAAAGGAATACAACATTAGATAACAATTGAATTCAACAAATTACAAACTTGACAATCTGACAAATACCACAGGTATTTAAAATTGCCTTAATTAAAAAAATTAATTGCTGGATAAACTTCTACGATTATTTTTTAGCTTTAACAGTTTTTGACTATTTGTTCTGTGCTTCTTCATATGACCATGATTCTATAATATTTTCTATGTTGAAAATGACAAGATAATTCAGTCTTTTCCCTAGTATGGTTAATTATAATCTAACATTTTATTATTGGTAGTTTAGAAAAGTTATGTCAAGTTTCTCAATTTGTTATTGGTGATTTTGTATAGATTCTTGAGATTGTGGGCAGACTTGGGAAAACTTCTATCAAATGATTTTTATTGTAGAGCTACAAGATTTGGAAGCATTTTCAAAGACTTGGCTTCATACAGCTTAAACATTATGTCTTCTCCACCACACAGCTTTGTGGTGCCTGGAGCTCTGGTCACATTCATGTCACAATGTGGTTTCTGCCCCACCGTGCTGCAGTGCCCTGTGAACCAGCATCATGGTCATCAGAAGTGTTCTTGGGAGCTATGTCCAGACCAAGACAGCTAGTAATAATGTAAGGATTTGTGGAAGAGACTGAAAACTACCAATAATAAACCCACCAAACATCTTTAATTCAACTTCTAATTAGCTGGACCCTGAAAAGCCCACATTCACTTCAGTGCCACCCAACTTAAAGGGAAGCATCAGTATGTAGGCAAAATCAGTGCCTGCATGCTGGTCTTAAACTACTGCAATTAAAATATCTTTTTCAAAAACCCAGATCAGCTGAGCATGTTAACCAAGCATTAGAGCCGCTTTTAGTGCCTTGAGAAGGGGCCGCAAAGCTTCGCCCTTCCTAGCTTCATGATAAAACTGGCTCTGTGTGTGGAGGATAGGAATGTTTCTAGACCACAGCAAATCAGCTTGCCTAAGGAAATAAAATGTTGGTTTTGCAGTTACACAAAAGTAGTTGTATTTTTTCTAGAAGTTTAGCCACCATTTCTCAGATATTTTGTAGAAGTTCTTTTTATGCATTCTTCTCTAGAAGTTTTTTGATAGCCAATATTTCACAAATTACACTATTTCTTTTTATTGCCCCAGTCATTTAAGAGTAGTCTTTTGAGGTTAAGAGGATTAGCTGGGCTCCATAAGCTTTAAATGTTCATTTGTTTCCCAGTATTAAGACCTGCATAGAATGAAGTAATACTTTTCATGGGAAATGTTCCCCTTGGTTTATTTTAAAGCACCAAATGGCATTGTGTAATAATGGGATGAAAACTCAATTCAGTCAATAGAATATGCTATTTACGATCTGAATTGTCCTTTAGGGTTTTCAGTATAACCCTCAATAAACTGAGATTCCACCATTGACTGATTAATAGATTAATACACATATACATATATACATTTATGCAAACACATGTATACATAAGAAATAAAAAAAGCTCTGTAAGCTTACCTATGAATAGGCTATGACATTCATCTGAAAAACCTTAAATTTATGGTAAGAACCTAGAGACTAAGTTGCAGCATGACTGTGTGGCCTTAATTCAGGTATAATCTGCAGAGCAAAATATAGAGACACTAATTTTATTGCATTTGCAGCCCATATACTGTAACACCAGGCTTATTCCTGTTATTCTGGCTAAAGATGAGTCAGGAACCTCTAATATAGCCATTCCTGAAAGACAATGATTAAGAATGTGAGACTGAGAGAAGTCCTAGAAGTCTGACCTTCAGATCAGTTTAATTGTAGATCAATAATACATTACTTAGACCAATGCAGTACCTAAAATAACCATAGTTGACTGCCAAGATATTATTTTACCACAAATAATTGTGTTGAGAGCAGTCAATATAGATAAATTTGTCCTTTTGATAATTTGCTGATTCAGAGAACATGAAATATCCAGCCACAATGTAGATTAGCTCAGACCAACTCCATACAATATAATCAATCACTCAGCTTTTCTGTTTTCTTACAAATGTTCTATTTTGAAACTAACTCTAATGTTTAGTTAAACCAAGGTTTATTCCAAATTCTCTAGACTCTGCTACATGCATGATTACAATTCTCTTGGCATGAAATCCTTTCCTCCTTGGAATTGATAACATTGGTATATCTTCTCAAGATGCTAGGTATTATCAATATTATGGGATGTGGGGCAGTGGGAAGAACTCTGGTGTTGAAGTCTGAAGGCCAGGATTTACATCTCAACTTTGACATTTACTAGCTGTGAAACAACAGAAAAAGATGGTTAGCTTTTCAAAACCTCAAGTTTCCCGAGATGTATAAATTGATAATAAAAACCTACACACTTTCTAAGGTTATGTCAAAAATCAAATGTCTTAACGTATATGTAAATAATTTTCAAACTAACAAAGACTACTTTCTAATAATGCTTTTTGTTCCAGATCAACTCTGGTTTTAAATCTATATTTTCCCCCCCTTCCTTGACCAATATCTCCTATAGTAAGACTAAAGCTCTCCTTTACAGCTGAAGTGTTAATGTTGAAAAAAAAAAAAAAAAGCTGCTACATCAAATTCACTGACTTTGGACAACAACCAAAGAAGTTTGCTGTGTAGTCCCCACCCCACCACATACACATTGTATCCTTAAATATGAGAGACGATGATGCAAGCAGATTGGCATGTGATAGCAGGGCAAATATTGTAAAATAAAAACAAAACTAGATTTTTTTGTGTTTGTCTTATATGTATAGATTTGAACAGGTCTCTGTCCCACGATTCTGTTATAGTTCTACTTGTGTCCTGCCCATTGACTATTTCTACCAGGATGCCTTAAAGGCACCTCAAACTCAGCATGTTCCATTTTGAATTCATTATCTACTCCCTAGTTGTTCAAGCTAGAAGCCTTCGGGACACTCAATTTCTCTCTCTCCTGAAATCTGTCCTCTGTACCATATGGCTCTGTCTCCCATCCTGTTCATTCCACCTTCAATATCTTTTCTGCTCTCATCATCTGTGCTTCTGTTGCTACTGCCTGAGTTTAGGTTTCTGAGCTTCCCTGTCTTAAGTGTCCTCTTTTCCCCAACCAATCTATTCCCGAAATTACCACCTCCAAAAACTATCATTCGAAAATACCAGTTACCTTTCCAGAGCACAAGACCTTATCTGCTCTATAGGAATGTAACTTTAAGGTGTATTCAGATAAATTAGCCAAGATATGTTTTAAAAATGTTTACTACAGTATTGTTTATAATAGAAAAAGAAAGGAATACTAAATGTCCCAAAAGAGAGAATTAGTCAGAATGTTTGAGACCCAGGCCCAATATCTGTGTGCATGTGTGCATGATCACACACACACACAATTTGCAATTTATATGTGAGACTCCATTATTTTTACAGAAATGGTTGTATTACATTCTGTGTAGTGGGATATATTAGGAATTTGTTTTTCATTTTATAATAACCAGTTGTCTCACAACAAATATCTTAATCATCATCAGAAAAAAACTGATTAGACCTTAATCTCTTCTCTAATCATCTCACTTTCTTTGTTGTTTCCCATCTATTTCTCCACACACACCTGTATCTTTTTCATATTATGAAATATAATTGGCATGAGTAATGAAATTAAGTCAAGTAATATGAGCTATTTATTGCTGTAAGTATCTACACAAAAAGATTAGTGGAGAATCCTGAAAAAGATAGCTAAATAGTTAATTCTGGCACATTTGGTATTTCCATGCTGATTCACTATATCTGAAAAACAGGTCTTTCAAACGTATGGGAGAATATTATTTTAAAATACACCATGTTAATATTTGGTGCTTTGGCTTTAAGTATTTGTTTTTGAGGTTCAGATAGATGTATGTATATATTGTAAAATTTTATTACTTAGTCTTGCTTAAGAATTTAAAAAATTAACAAAAAACCTTAAAATATTTTTCTCCAAAAATAGACGCAAAATATTCATCTCAGTAATAAAATTTTTTTAAAAATCCATCTGTTTTTAGTGGTATAGGGTTAAGAGAGAGGAATTGTTCTTAAGAAAATAGGCTCTGGAGTGAGGTCATCCTGGCCTCAAATCTACGTTCTAGAATATACTAGCTAGATAACTTTAGGCAACTCACCTAAGCCATTTAAGCACTTGTTTCCACTTCTGCAAATGGCAATAGTGATAGAACATAATTTATTGTGTCATTATGAGATAAAATGAGATTATACCATGTAAAGTGCTTGACATTGTGTTTAGTACTCAAAAGATATTTTTAAATCACTTTTAATTTTTCTGAGAGCCATTATTTACAGTTAGTAAACATTAAGCATTTTGCTTACATTTTACTTTACAGTTCACAAACTACCTTCACAAACATGCCCTCATTTTACCCTTAGAACAAACATGATGGAGAGGAAGTATAACTGAGTCGTAGGAAAGTTCAGTTACTTAGCAAAGGTTCTACAACTTGTCAGGAGACGGACCAGGACCAAAGCACCTCCTATGAAGGTTATAGTAGAAGCTTATAGATCTGTCTGTCTGTCTGTCTCTCAGTATATATCTACTAGACTATAGGTAGGCATATTTACTATAGGTAGCAGTTATATTTCTGTGTGTTCATTTTGGCAGTGGCTGTTATTTTTACTATAAAAGTTGTGACCTTGCCACTCACCGAACAGATGGCATTACTTGATTAAACATAAGGCCATATTTAGAACATTTCTAAAAAGTCTTTCTCATTTTGGTAAATGTTTCTGCCCGCTGAAATGGTTTCTTTTTACCAAATAAGATAACCAAATCATGGGTTGTCTTTTTGTAAGGGCTCTCTGCCACCCTGTTCTCTGGAAAGCAAGTGTTGAACTTATATTTTCAGAAATAAACTTTCCACGCTCTCCAGAAGAGAACGTCAAGGCTTCTTGACAAGGATGAGAGTCTGTAAAGGTGTACACTTATTCATCAATCATGGAATTATCTGTCCTCATAGAAATATGACTTTGATCTATTTGATTTTTTCTGAAGCAAGATAATATAAGAGAGTCAACCTGAACTCATGAAAGGCGAGAGAAGGCAGTGGAAGAAAAGACTGAGAGGGTTTTAGATTTTCCATATCACTGTTTAAATTAACCTAGAACTTAAAATAGCCTAAACATGTATATATTTATATGCATATGTTATGATATGTAAGTATATATGATACATAGAGGACCAAGATTTATAGATTGTTGAAACAAATATAGAATTAAACAACAAAGCCACATATGACATTTCTGCTAGATTTTAAATTTTTTTAAAATGACCCACTACATTATAGCCATTACTATGTAGCCTAATTTTATTTACAGACAAAGTTAATTATTTAGTTTTCATTGAACCAAGTATGGGCAGAGCAATGAAATGTAAATCAAAGCAGTCAAAGGGTATAGCATTAAGAGGGCATTCAGGCATCGAAGTCAGGAAAACAGATTTCTGTCTCTACTCTGTCACATAACAGTAAAATTTTCTTGTCAAATTACTTAATCTCTTTAAACTCAATATTCTCACTTGATGAATGGGAATACCAATGCCAAATTCATAGGATAACTTTGAGAATTAAATGATATACTCAGTTCACATGGCTCGCCCATCCAAGTCTACTTGTATCAGTTTGACAGGACTAATAAAAGTTAACGAAATACCACAAAAATTTATTGCCTCACAGTTCTAGAAGCTAGAAGTCTGAGACCAAGGTATTGGCAGGGCTGGCTTCTAAGGGCAGTGAGGGAAGGATCCTTGGCCCCTTCCTTGACTGATAGATGGTATCCTCTCTTTGTTGTTGTCTTCCTTTTGTACATGATTTTATTTGCAAATGTGCCTTTTCTTTATGAGGACTCCAGTCACAATGGATCAGGGCTCACCATACTCTAGTATTAACTCATCTTGACTAATTACATCCACAACGATCCTAATTTCAAATAAGCTCACATTCTAAGGTACTGAAGGGTTAGGATTTCCACATATAAATTTTAAACCATTACACTATTTGAAGGTTACTTTCTCAGAGAGATCTTGCTTAATCACCTTTTCTAAGAACATTCCTATCCCAACACACTGTTTATTGTCCTACATATTATTTATAATTACATAAAGGTAAATCATATAAATATATTCTTATTCTTTTTCTGTTTCTCATAGTAGCTTGAAATCTCCATGGGGCCTGGACCTTACTGTCGTATACATCATCCTGTATACTAGGACATAAAACGTTGCCTGGTACAAAATAGATCCCCCAAAAATATTAGGTGGAAAAAAGGATAAGCTCTCTGGCTTAAGATCAGGGCTCAATAAATGGTAGGTGCTACAGCTATCTTAAACAGAGTGTCATTCTTTATTCAAATCATGTAGCTGGGGACATGCCACATGTTACCTGTCACTAGCCATATGTGAAAGAAACTGACATTTTAACAAATTTAAGTATAAATAGCTACTTTTCTCCAGTGGCTATTGTATTGGACAGTACATATGTAGAACATTGTAATTATTGCATATCATCCTATTGGACATTGCTGAACATGGGGAGAACTATGGAAGCGTAGTGGGAGAGTGGAGGCAATGCAGAATGGACCCAGTGCTGCCTGACAGAATTCCACGACACTGTTCCACATGTCGCTCTCTGCCACCACTGAACGGGTCCTCCTTTCTTTTTTCTTCCTTATGGTCCAGGTATATTGCAAACATTCTTTTCTTTGGGCGTTAAATTAAAAATAGAACTTGAAGCTTTAAAAAGCTGTAAAAGGATTGTCTTGAGGATCGCATTAACATAATTGCTATGGATTCTGCAGCAGCAAGTTTTTAAAATTTCTTTCCTCTTTGCTATTCAGATAAGAGGTAGGTGTAGATGATTAATTTGCAAACTGTTTTACAAACTTACAAATGGCTCTTTGAGAAACACAGCACTGAGCTATTTCTTGCTTCAGGATAAAATATGGATGCAGGTGCATGTGTGGCTAGCCAGGAGCCAGCAGGTGTCTCTGTGCGGGCTCATGTCTTCCCTCACCCCTGAAAAGTGTGCAGATTTCCACCGCCCTTGTTCAGCCTCTGCTGTAGGCACAAGCAATGCTATGGTAATTTAGTGCTCAGAAAACAACCCAAAGGCTACTGATACCATAGTTGGTAATGAGATTCATTGTTATGAATAACAATCTACAAAAAAGGGTTTTATGAAAACTCTTTGGGTTCATATTAAAATCTGTCTGATGTTTCAGTGCAATAGAACACCTTCCAATACTTTACTCAGTCTCAGCCCATTCTCTTTAATGATGAATCCAGTGATAGCCCCTGCTAAATGAAAGAGTGAAAGGCAAGGCAGGACATAATTAATGCAAAATGCAGTTATAAAGTAATAGAAAACATATTGTTTACATAAAACTCAGTGCCTAGATAAGAATATTAAATACATGTGACAATGAACTTAGAATGTGCTCCTGTTTTGAAAAAAAGTTTCTTAAAATTTGGTGCATTTTAAATTTTATTTTTATTGTTATAATTTTTATTTGAATAGCAGCCAACTATCCATGCTACCTGCCTAGAGACTTTCCCTACTTTAATGCCCTTGGCATCACCAAACTCATCATCATCCAGTTTAATTTATTTATTCACTGATTAATGAGAAACATTAATTGATTGTCTCAAGTGAGCCAGGTGTATTTACCCTAAAGGTTGAAAAATACTGTTGGAGGGCCTAGATTCTATGTTTGTGCATAACTGAGGTGTTATGACATGAACGTGGTTGTAGAGCAGACTATTATCAACTGAATAAGGGAAGTGTGAAAAATTAAATGTACACGAAATGCAAACTTTATGTCACATCTATCAAGCTGTTTTTCTAAAGAAGCAGAAGTTTTGTCATTTGAGGATGTTGAAACTAAGAAAAACAAAGCTGGAAAATATTTATAAGAAATAATTCTTAAGGTGTAGACTAAATATCTTATTTATGTTTTAAAAACAGGGAGCAATAGAAGCATATGCATTCACAGGCTCTTAAAATGCCTCTACTCTTCACTCAGGTTTGGTAGTTTAGCTCACTTCTCATTAAGGTTATTACCTCAATTTCTTTAATCAAAATATTGACTCTATTCTCATGCCGCAAATAACTTGTGACGTCATTTAGGTCACAACATGTACAACCACTGAAAGCTAAACAAAATAATGTCCATTAAATTATTGTTAGTGTTTTATTTTAGTTAAGATTTTTTTTTATAAAAAGCTCTGTTTATATGTTTGCAAAATTAAAACTTGCTATTTGTTTAAGCAAAATTTATATAATGAAATCTCTAAATTTAGAAGTTAATTAAAGCACGTTTGTTCTGTGAAGTAAGAGACATTAAAATACATGATTTTATATTACTATTTTGTTTTGACCATCTAAATTTCTAATACACATTTGTTTGAGTGTTTGAGATATGGGAAGCTCATCTCATTGAATACTTCAGAATTCAACTGTGATTTTATTTAACAAATATTGTGTTAATACATTAACAGACCTCAATAAGAATATTAGCCATTAGTTTAATAAATTGCCTTATTTTGGAATGCTATAAGGAATCCATGACTAATATAGTACTCTCAGATTTTAAAGAAACTGTTGCTAGAAGTCCTGTGTTTTTCAACTGAAACTGAAGTGCGATCTTTTTAAAAGAAAATTTACAAATTTATGTTTCAATGCTATGAGATACAACTCTTATCTAAGAATACAAAAGATGCAGCAACAAATTATCCATAATTGTTGGCTATATGGCTATAATAATTGACTTTAATTGTTTTCTATTGCAGCATAACAAATTATCACAAGTTTAATGGTTTTTAATCTCACAGTTCTTATGTAAGAAATCCAGGTTGACTGGGCTGAGGTATCTTCTCAAGGTCTCATAAGGCTGAAATTAAGTGTTGGCTGGCGGTATCTTTTTGGAGTTCAGGGCTGTATTCCCAACTCATTTCTTTAATTGGAAGAATCAGTTCTTTATGTTTGTAAGATTGAAGTCCCTATTTCCTTGCTGGCTATTAGCTGGGGTCACTGTAGGACCTCTGAGGGGCCACTCAGGTTCTTTCCCCATTGTTATCTTAACCTCAGCATTGAAGAACCTCCCTCATGTCTAATCACTTAAACATTTCTTATCTCTCTGAAGTCCTCTTCTGCTTCCAGCCAAATAAAGAGGTCATGAGATTAAGTAAGATACATTCCCAAAATTCGACATAATCAACTAATCAACTGATTAGTAACCTTAATTACAAAAATTCTTATTTCTATATAACAATATAATCATGGAGTAATATCTAAAGGTAATGGAGACCATCTTAGAATTCTGCATCAGCTAAGTTGTATCATTCTTGTCAATAAATTTAAATTAAAAGAACATAAAAAGAGTGAATATTGAGATGACTACTAATATTTAAATAATAATACAAAATAACATCCATAAAATTTGGTAAAATGATGATCTTTTAGGAATTGGAATTTAGGAATCAGAACTGATACAGACAGAAATCAAACTGTAAGGACTTAACAAAATGCTAGAAATGAAAACTACTGGGTAAAATGAAGAAATGACCAGGTAATTGAAACATGACGTAAAATAATTCTTAACTACAGTATATAGATTAACTATTCTAATGGTTGAATCGGGAAGCAGAGGTCATATAATACCTCTGTACATCAATCTACTTGGATGTTTTAGTTTGTTGCATGTTAAAAGCGAATGCTACTGTATTTGTGCCTTAACATAGTCATGGCCTCCCACCTCACTACTTCTTCAGGTCAAGCTTGTACCATACCACACTGCCTTGCTACCCATTTAGGAAGTTTTAAGAGAAAAAGGAGGGGAATAGAGGGGGAAAAAAACAGACAAATTTGAGGGAAGAAGTTTTGGTGCAAGAACAATTGTAGGCAGAGACATGGGTGTTTGAAGGAAGGAAGTGATAGACTGAGGATGCTAGAAAAAGAAGGGAAGGTCCCAAAGGAGGAAAGTGTGAAAAGAACCAAGAGGAAGATCCTGTAAGACAGAAAAGGACTGTAATTAAGAGCATACATGGTTTGATCTACTTTGGAAAGGAGAAACTTTCTTTCTCTAAAGTTAAGAGAAAGGAAAGAGGTTGAGTCATGGTTTCAGATGAACAATTTTGAGCCAGTTTATGTAAGGTGGCTTCTATCCTTTCCTTGCAAAGAGACCATTTTATATATATTTTCCTCTCTGTAAAGTGTCAAAAAATTAGTAGGGCTAGTAGAAGATTGACTAAATAATGTTTATGAGTATTAAATGATGTAATACATATAACATACTTATAATAATACATGACACATTATAAATATTCTTAAATATTAGCTACTCTTAATATTATTATTATTATTTTCTACTGACAGTAGAGGAAAATAAAAGTTGTGAACTTAAAAATAATATAAAGGTTTTAGTAACTTGTTGAATAGTAGTATTGCTACTATTCATTGAATAGTAGCATTGAATCCCCAGTAAAAATAAACAGCGTTATTTATGGAGAATCCAATCAATATGGTTAATCTTTCTTCTAGCCATGCTTAACAGCCTGGAAGGTACAGGAAAAGCAGTAGACATCAAAGCTTATAAAAAGTCAGAGATAGGAGCTCTGCAGATCTAGTTGCTCTCATGAGGGTGTATACTGAGTTTAGAGTGAACTGGGACATTTAAGATAACAGATTTAGTCAGAGATGGAAATTGTGACAGTGTTTTAAGTCTTGAAAATGGAGAAGGAACTGCAGAGTTTATTGTTTTGAAAAGCTGAGTTAGAGATGACCATCTTTATGACTCTGGCTTTCCAAAGTGAAGTGGAGCTAATTATGTAAAGATTGTCCCCAGTAATAAAGGTTGTTATTGAACGTAACAGTACAAGTTAGAAAGAAAAAGTGCAGTGGCCCATGTGTAAGATTCTCATGCAACTGGTGTAAAGAAGTTCTGGATATCAGGAAATAGCAGATGGTATGAACTTCAAAACAGGCAATGTTATTTGAAAGAAGTTGATGGACTGGTAGACTGGAAGGGCAGTGGTAAGCCAGGTGATTGTTAACCACTCCTCAAATTTCCATAACATGAGAGGAGCAAATAATTCCATTTTTGAGAATTACAAGAGAAATAGTGCCCATTTAATAGAGCCTGATCTAGATCTGAGATTCTAAAACTGTGCTAACCAATACAGTAGCCACTAGCTACAAGCAGCCATTTACATGTTAAATTAAAGGTTTTTTAGTTACACTAGCCACATTTCAAATGTTCCATAGCCACATGTAGTTCTGTACATTGTACAGCACAGATTTCAGAACATTTCTATCACCATAGAAACTATTGGATAGTGCTGTACTGGAGGTACAGTGGAAGTGTGAGTATTTGATCTTACAGAAAATATTAGAGCAGAGGAAAACAACAGTGAATCAGAATATGAGCGAGGACAGTCTGTGTTTGACAATTTGACATATTCTTTTATTATTTTAACATGTTTTGAAAGTAGAATGAATCATACAATTGATATGCTCATTTAATAAGGTAGTTTATTTTTTCCCCTGAAAAACTGTTAACAAACTGATAATGCATCTCACAATCAGTGGCATCTTAGGATCAATGAAATTTGGTAAGAAAAAGCCAAAGAGATTTTCATCTTGGGTAGTGATCACAAAGATAAAGAATCAGGAGTTTGACAAGAAAACTGGAGAGATGTAGTGATAATGGGAAACTAGCTAAATTAAGTACTAGCCCCAAAATACCAGTTAGACTTTGGAATAATGGTGTATGGGTATTAGTTTAAAGTACTTTCACAGGTTTGTAGTGCCTGATTCAAGATTCACAGACCTTCTATTGATGGCGAGTCTCAGGCTAATGACTTTAGTCTTTCTAAAGTACTCTCCCAGGTGGTATTGAGCAATTATCTGACTTTGGCATGCTACACGTGGCTTCCTTAAGATTGGGCATGGGCGAAGGAAAGTTGGAGGGATACTTCTCTTCGATTGGGTGGACAAAACCATTACGAAAGGAGTGAGATAGAAATGCATCCAAAACAAATGAAAAGTCATTGTTATAATTAAGATAACAAATGCCATACATCAAAGTAACTAATATTGTAGACTTGAGATCTGAAGTTGGATGGAGATGAGCTACACAGTACAGTTCAGCAGAGTCATATATGTTAGATTGGAAGTGATTTTTTTTTGTTTTGCTTGTTTTGATTGTTGATGCTATAATAACTGTCATAACTTTTTACAGTAAATTAGAATTATGACCTTTTAAATTTATCTCAAGTGCTTATTAACATCTACCATAATACTTTTTCCCCTGGAATTATGTATGTTTTCTCTTAAAACATGTATGTATGTAGATGTATAGATATAAATATATAGATATAGATAGATAAATAGATAGATAGAGGTATAGGTATAGATATAGATATCTCTGTGTGTACATATACATTTATATAAAAATGATGGGTAGAAAGAATTCTGTTCCCTCAATGAAAATATCTGATTTTTAATTTGGACTTAGTGTGCCACTTAATTTCAGATTTAACTTCAGGAAAGTTCCATCTTTTGAAGTCATAGGTCACTTTCTTTTCTTTTTTAAGTCTTTATTTTTTAAATCAGTTTTACGTTTAGAACAGACATTTCTCGTGTATGTCCTGCCCTCACACATAAATAGATTTCCCCATTATCAACGTTACTCATCAGAATTTTTTTTATCAAGGGTAAATCTACATTGGCACATCATTATCACCCATAGTCCATAGTTTATTTTAGAGTTAACTCTTGTGTTGGACATTCTATAGGTTTAGATATATGTCTAATAACATGCAGCCATCATTATAATGTCATGGAGAGTATTTCCACTGCCCTAAAAATCCTTTGTGCTTCACCTGCTTATAGTTCACATTTTTTAAGTGGCAGTACTGTCCTAACTGTTGTGAAGATCAGATGAAATACAATATCTAAATGCATACATATTGTGAACTGTAAAGTGATACACATTTAAGTCATTGTTGTTGCCTTTTGGAGTCTGTCTCTCAAATGTTGTGCACTTGTTGGATACAGAACATTTTGAAAGTTTGGCTTCCACTATTACACAGCCTAATTTTGCAACATATCCTTATTTGCTGATTTATTAGGTAGGGAAAAATTCAAATAAAATAGTTTAGATGCCCAAGTCTAAGGAACTCTTGATATATTAAAAGCCAGACTTTCTGGGGACTATAGAATATTAGGATTATAAGAGCTTCTGTTTATAACCAAGGCTTTTTGCAACCCTAGAGCTCTCATGATGAAGGTGTGGGGCTCTGTCAATATAAGAAGGAAAAAAGGGAGAAAGGATCCCTCAGATTTATTTAGCCAGAAAGTACTAGGAATTAGTTATTTTGTCAAAAAATATCCAGTCACTATCATGCTTCTTTGCTAAGCTGAAGCATCATTTATGGGCCTAGCAGATTTGCTTTCTGATCGTATTTAAAGCCTTTAGTTGAGTAAACTCCTATGAAAATCTATACTTCCAGGATGCTGAGGTCATCATGGTGACAATAAGATCTCAGCTGACTTCCTATTCAGTGCCTCCCAGATAAAGATGATCTCTCCAGGAAACATAACGAATATCTGCTAATTTTGAGCTTTTACTTGTGAAGTAAAGGATAATACTAATACACAACCTCTGCAAAGGGTCTGGTCAATTCTCCAATCTCTGGGAGTTAGTGATAATTGAAAAACTAGCCAGGGCAGACCCTAGTCTAAGAAACTAAATCCAAGACCCCAATCTGAAGTTGAAGATGGTAATTTCAGAATTGAGTCTGGGAGTGTTTTATAGGTGTATAGCTCTAACTTGCCTGATTTAAGTTTTAAAAAGAAAGAAACTGGGGATGTGTTTGAACTCCAAGTCTAGGGAGAAAATAAAGGGAATGAGGGTACAGGAGGTTTCTTTTATGTTCCCTTAAGAAAGAAGCCTAAAGACACAATTCTAGTTTCATTTATCTTTTAATATAAGCCACAAAATATTTAAAAATGTTTGAAACTCTTTATTACTCTCCTGTCTGGCTCTTTTGCCATTTCTTTCATCTTTGTTAATGTTTTCAGTATAAAAATTTTGAAACCAAAAATATCCTTCTAATTCACCATCTTGAATGAGTTAGAAATCCAGATAGACAAAACACACAACAATTTAGTTCTATGGTTATCAGCCTTTGTTTAAAAAGTACTCATGCTTTGGTCCTGTCCACAAAGACCCCAAATATACTGAGGCCTGTGTATTGAGAGATTTTTTATAGCTCCCTAAGTTATTCTAATGTGCTGTAAGGATTGGACCACAGCTTTGTTTCTTCATCTTCACTTTCCTCGGTCCATTTACCTTGACTTTAGTTCTACTCTGACAACCCACCCCTTGGCCACTCTCTGGACCTTGTGATCATCCAGAACTACTCCAACCAACCATGAAACCTTAAACTCAAATATTTCACAATCTCAACATAGCTTCCTTTCCTTCTAGCTTCTTTTATTACGTTACAGACCCAGTAGTCTGATAACTGCTCTCTTGCTAAATCCTTCGTTGTTATTCTACTGTACCAAATAGGAAAATCCAAAGCCGGGCTTAATCTACCTGTGTGATCTTCCCATTTTCACCCCAAGTGTTTCCAGAGGAGACACAAGCAAGCCCACTGGTGCCACAGAATGTTCAGAATCTCTGCAAGGAGCCTTAACGCTACCCAAATATCCATTTGTTTCTCTTATCAGCCTGTCCCATTTTACCTGCACTAAGACCCCTTCTTCTTCACATGAAAGTGTCCATCTCTTATCTTTTGTGTGTGTAGAAGAACCCTAAACCTGTGCCTTGAATCCTACCCTCTTCTGCCTCTTCAGTGGATTTTTTCCTTCACCTGCCACTTCTCTGTTATCACTGACTTTCTCCATGTATTGGTCCTTTAACATCACTATTTGTGACAACATGAATGAACTTGGAGGACATCATGCTAAGTGAAGTAATCCAGAAACAGAAATACAAATACTGAGTAATTCATATGGAATTACAAATTACATTGTTGATATGGAATCTAAGGAAAAAGTTAAACTCATAGTAACAGGGAACAGAATGGTGGTTACCAGAGGCTGGGGGTGGGAGGAAAGAGGAGACATTGATCAAAGGGTATAAATTTGCAGTTATAAGAAAAATTCTGGAGACCTAATGTACAGTATGATGATTATAACAAATAATAATGTATACTTAAATTTTACTAAGAGTAAATCTCAAGTGTTTTCACCAGACACAAAAAATGGTAACTGTGTGAGCTGATGGGTATGTTAATTTGCTTCACTATGGTAATCATTTCATAGCATATACGTGTATCAAAACCTCATCTTGGACACTGTAAATATGTATAATTTTTACTTGTCAATCATAACTTAATAAAGCTGGAAATTTTTAAAAGAATTAAGCATGCTCAAAATACTCCTTTCAAAAAATAACAGTGAAAAAAACAAACTTTTGTTGGCTTTCTTTTCTCTTTGCCATCTGCCTCCCTTACTTTTGCAGCCAAAGGATTTTGCATTCTTACTACCGATTTTACATTTTCCCCACCAAAGATACTGAAATGCTTAGTGCTAAAACCAGTAGATGTTTTTCAGTTTTTATTTTACTCAGACTCTCTTCAGTACATGATCGTTAACTGCGCTCTATTCTTAAACAGTCTCTTCCTGAGTGCACGCCCAGTTGTCTGCCTCAATTTGTCTCCTCTTTGTGGTTTCTTCATCCTTTGTCCATCTCTGAAATGACAGTGCTCTTCTGGGTTTTGTCCTCAGCCTGTTATGTTCCTACTCCATATCTCGTGCAATCATGCCGTGCATTAGAATCACTTGTAAAGCCTGTGGAAATACAGCAGTCCATTCCCTATGATAACCATCTAAAGCAGAATTACTAGGGGGTGGGGCCCAGGCACCTGCATTTTTCACAAACTCCACAGATGATTCTGATATGCAGCCAGCTTTGAGAACCAGCTTGACTTACTCATACCCATGCTTCCACAAGCTTCCATGATAGTGACTACTGTTTTATCTGGATCCTTTCTTTGGACCTGAGGCTTGTTTTCTAGATTGTCTACACAGGATCTCCAAACTCAGTGTGTCCAAAACTGACTTCCTGCCTCCAGCTCTTTCTCCTTACATCCAAATCTGTTCTTTCCCCTATGTTTCTACCTTAACGAATAATGTCAGATTTCACCCAATTTTACAAGCTGGAAAAAAGTTTTGATTATCAGTCTAAATTTTTTTCTTCTCTTTTGTCTCCAATATCCAGTCAATAGTCAAGTCATATCAGTCTCATTTCTAGTATTCTCCAAAGTTGTCCATTGTTTGCCATACATGTAGGTATTACCTTAGGCTAAGTCACCATCATTGTTCTTCTGAAATACTATAACCAACTATATCCTCTGCTTTCAGTTTTGCTTACTTTTCCACATATGTTCTTTACACAGCACTCACTGTCTTTCTTTCTGAAAGGTAAATATGATTATATATACTTTTTGCTTAAAATTTGTTTATGACTCTTCTGTTGTTTTCAGAATAAAGTTTAATGACACATGTGACCCATAGTATCTGACTTCTTTTCTCTTCTCTGGCCAGACCCTTCTTGCTTTCTGCAAACAGAGAGTAATTTGTCAATTTGCAAAACTGCTACATTATATTTATCACCGAGTTATAACTTCTAATGGCTTGAGGAGTCGTAGATCTGACCACATCAATACTTGGTTCATTTTACAAGTGGAAAGTGCTGAAACACCGAAATACTGTTCTGAATTCTTTAAAACTGAAAAACAACTGGTTTGCATATAAAGTGAAATAAAAATTAAACTGGTGGAAATAACTGTATTTTTAAAATTTCATTATAAATTATAGTCTAAAATAGTTTTAAAAAACCCAGCATGTTCACAGATATGTTTAACTTACATTGGAAGTTTAAGGGCCTTATTCCTTGGTTTTACTGTTGAGAAAGATTTTGGTTTCATACAGAAAATATATTTATCTTTTCTAGACCCTGGAAGGCCATTATGAGGATTTCTCTGATAACTTACTAATATAGGAAACTTCTTATGCTTTGCTAAAAACTGGATTAAATTAGATTAGTGTAAACAAGATATTCTCTAAGACTTTTCAATTACTAATTATCTCTCTTTATAAGATCATTTCTTCCATAAGATATTCCACAATATCTCAGTCAAATACACAGTTGATTCTTAATGACTCAAACGTATATAACCATTTTTCATTGAACATTAATTAAGGAATCATGGGAAAAAAGAACTTCATAAAATGTTGGAGTTGTTTTACAATCTCTCAAAAATTTCAAGAATAGAATTCAGTTTCATTCACAAGATAGTCCTCTTTTGGCCTACTTATTTCTATTTAGCTAACTAGCTCATCAAGAGTGTCAGGTGGATAGTCTAAAGAATTTTAAACTTACTAGGGTCACATTCAAAATAAGCCCATAGCAAAACCAGGAGGTTAGATTACTCTAACTCACAGAGATTGCAATGAGAACTGTAATGGTGGAGTGGAAGCAGACATGAAGACTGGTGATATCCAAGCAAAATGTACGCACTTTTGGTCACTTTTAACTTGTTTTGAATATGCTGATGAGTCTATGTCCACTGAGTGTCCTGAAAGTATTGAGGGGTCAGCAAAGCATATTGACTCCTTGTAAGACACTTTTCCAAAGGTGTCTCATAGCCATGAGTAGTTCATGGGGAATTTAATTCATGTGCTAACGATTCATTTACACTAGACTCATCAAAATGTCACAGGGAGGTATTGAACTTCCAAGAAATCTTAAAGTTTATGTGGCCTTTGAAAACCTTTATCCCTGAACCAGGAAGTCATAGTGTACTAGGAAAACTCAGAATTCAAACAAGCTAGCTGTCAATTTTATTTGTTTAATATATCTTAGGAAACCCTGGAGTTGATTCATAACTTCTGAACTCCATATGCGTGTCTAACATTTATATCTACTAACAACAACCAGATAAGGAGAGCAGGGCTAGAATGATAATGTTCAACATTAAAATATTTTTAAAAAACCAGTTTTTGACTAACTCAATTTGAGTATCTGCACAGTGGCCTGAGGACATGTGGATTTAAAATAAGCCCCTTTCATATGACTGAAAAACAACTGACACTTTTAAAATTTTCACCTATTAAAAGGAAGTCATACTGAATTAATTCTTTGACATACTGTGATATTCTGTAGTTTTTAAAATGCTTTAAAATATATAATTTCATCTGATTAGGTAAATAGGACTGGTATATTACTATCCTCGTTTTTATTTATTTTTATTATTTTTAATAATAAAAATTTGGAAATAATTCAAATGTCCATTAATTGATCAAAATAAACAAAATGTGATATAACTATACAATGCAATACTACTTATTACTATGAAGGAACCAAGTACTGATGTATGTGCTATAACATAGGTAGACCTGAAAACCATTAGCTAAGTAAAAGAAGACAGATGCAATAATGTATATATCGTAGGATTCTATTTATATCAAAGCTCCAAGGCAAAGATGATCAGTTCATGGTTGTCTGAGACTGATGGTGGGAACAGAGATTAACTTTGGGCATAAGAGAACACTCTGGGGTAATGGAAAGGTTTTAAAACTGGTTTGTAATGGTTGCACTATTCTATAAATTTATTAAAATAATTTAATCGTACTCTTACAATGTATGAGTTTATAATTTATAAATATATAATTTTATATAAAAATGTAACATGTAAAAACTAAAAATATAAAAGAGAAAAAATCTTCATTTTTAAAAAGAGGAAATAAAGTTATATGTAACTTCAAATGCTGTTGCTTTAGTTGCAGTAACATATACTGTGTTATAGCTCCGAGCTGTGATTGTGTGTAATAATAGAAGCTGTACTGCATATATCCCACGCAGCTCTATTTTACCTTTAAATTTATCTTTCCCATACATGCACAAAATCTTTCACTCTGAGTGTTAGTAAAAAACAAAACTAAACCATAATTTCTATTATAACACAAAACTTGGACATTATAATTGGCATTAAATTTCTTCCCAGTGTTTTTCCCAAAATAAGATGCTTAATTCAACATGATTCTCTTCCTCCCTAATTCTACATATTTGCATTTTAAAATGCCCTTTGCTAAGGAATAAATAAGTGCAGAGTGTTCTTTGAACTCTGTATGCTCCATGGTTAGGTCATTAGGGCAGAAACTAATAAATGAGCTAGAATTTATTTAAATTATTTAGTTGCCTGGAGATAAGTTAACTATGCAGTACACTGCATAATAAATGAATGGAGACTGTGTTTCTCTTTTAATGAACTGTAACTCAAATCATTTATTATTTTTTAAATGGAGCCAAATATTAAGATAATTTTCATTACATAATTTTATGACTATCTTAATATAATTTAATTTTAGTTAACTGAATTATAATTAGTTCATCCTAAAGATTTCATAATTTCTGCCATTTCTTCCTTCTTTCTCTTTCATCAGTTGCTTGAGACTCCAAATTATGCAACTAGGTTTAATGTTAATCCAAATTAAAATTTATTGGCATGTGAATTCTGTGACCAGATAAAACTTATGAAGTAGGCATCTCTATGCTGATGTGTAGGAACATTCGAAGAAGAGATACTCTCTTCATTAGGGTTTTCCTTCTCTTACCTTGGTCACTCCTCATTGTCCTTTGCTGTCACCTGCATAGCTCCTCAACTTGTATCATTGATATGTCTCAAGCTTAGTCCGTGGACTTTTCTGTCCTCTTTCTATGTACCTCCTACATGATCTTATCTAATCACATGACTTTAAAGTCCATAAACCATTGTTAAATTTCTGTCACCAGTCTGGACCTCTTCCCTAAACGTAGACTAATAGTCAACTGCCTACCTGACATTTCCATTTGTATGCCTACACCTGAAACCTAATACATCCAAAACCAAAGTCTTGCTCTTTCCCCCAAACCAGCATCTCCTGTGGATTTCCCCTTCTCAGGCCAAACTTTGCAGTTATCTTTGACTCCTACCTCCCACCTTCCCCATACAATCCAATCATCAAATCTTGCCAATTATCTTTCAAAATATAACCCAAAATCTGACCATTGTTTATCATCTGCTTTGCTGCCAACTGGGTCCTGGCCATCAATCTTTCTTACCTGGATTGCCACGATGCCTCTGACCAATGTCCCTATTCCCTCTTTTTCCACCTCAGCATATTCTCCACACATCTGCAGAGTATCACTGCTAAAACCTAGGTTGCGTCAGGTCACTCCTTTGCTCAGAACCTTTAGAGACCTCTGATCTTCATCAAAATTAAGATCTTTATAATAGCCTACCACCTGTGGATTCCTGTTACCTCTAATTCAGCTCCAACTATTTCTGCTCTGGTCCAATAACACTGACTTCCTTCTATTTCTCCAAGTCTCAAAGCAGAGTCCTGCTTCAAGGATTCTATACATTTTCTTACTTTATACCAGAACCTGGATCTCCCCAGTATCCCCTTGTTTTACTTCTCTCATTTTTTATTCAAATATCTCCTTAGTGAGGCTTTCTCTGTTCATCCTTTTAAATAATTGTGTGCACACCATCCCTATTCCTAGAGCTATTCATATATCTCTAATTTTTTAATTTATTTTTTATTTTTCTCCCTAGAACTTCTTACCATATAACTGTCTATAGATTTTACTTATTAATTTTGTTTATTTTTTTTTGCTCTTCTCCTACAACTAGAATGAAAGCCCTTAGCCTATTTCATTTTTCATGGCTATATCTTCAGCCTCTAGAGTAGTTTCTAGAACATGGTAGTAGTTAATAAATATTTGCTGAATGAATAAATGAATGAATGAATGATTACTGCCCATCTTTTTGTACTTGAGAAAAAGTGGGAAATAAATAACAAAGAAATAAATTATTAGGTTATCTGACTTGTCCTTATTCATATGTAAATATAATAATCCAGCTTAATTATTGGGATATGTTAAAAAGTTATGAGAACATGTAATTTTAAAAGCTTGATCAAACACTAGTGTTTTCAAATCTAAAAAAAAACCCTGTCAATCAAGAAATTCGAATTATATTGAATTAATTGTTTCTGGGTCATTAATGAACCTGACTGTGCTATTGCTCTCAAAGCACTAAATATAGCTAATATCAAAGCAGAGGTCTTTCATAATCCTTGAAACGTCCTTGAATTTCTAAATAAATACTCAAGCTTATGGGAAGAAGTTTTAATGAGACATTGTACTATTCATGATAGAAGAAAATCATAGTTTCTGACCTCAAGGGCATTAATGAAATAATAGAGAAAAAGCTCTAGGGAAATTAGTTTTTAGGAAGTGGAATCCAGTGGCTCACTGCACATTCTAAATAGCATGAGAGTAAGAATGACAGTCTGGCTGATTGGGTTTAGTGATGTGGATAGATTTGGCTGCTATATCATCCAAAGCAGATTTGAAAACCCACAAATATCAATGTGATCTTACAAAGGTATAAGGACTACTGGGAAACAATTCATTTTAGAACTTCATTTAAGTGAGAATAGCAGGTAAGCCAGAGAGAGATCAGAATCATTTGAGTACTGGAATTGGAATAAATGAAGATATATAATCTTAAATGTGTTCTTGTACCTATTCTGATTTGTTCAATCCACAAATATTTATGGAACATCTGTATACCAGGCACTATGCTCGGGAGGTTGACTGTAACAGTTATGATCCCTGTCCTCATGCAGCTTCTATCCGAGTAGGGGAGATATACATACAGACAGACAAATAAATATGTAAGCGTAGATTGTGGTGAGTGCTAGAAGGGAAAAATGGAAGGGTACTAGTGGAGAGAAGAACGAAGGCATTTGTGTTAAACCAGAATGTCATGAAAAGCCACCCTGAAGGTTTAATATCATTCATGAAGTATTTGAGTAAGCTATGTATGATAATCCTCCTTAAGGACTTGCAGATTTGAGGTCTAGGTCCCACTTCTTACTTTCTAAGAGACCTTGTACACCTAGCCCCTTTTTCCTTTTCCTAATGCTTTGTTTTTCTCCACGAACTCCCACTCTCTGTCATTATCAAGTCTCCCCTACTTGAAAATAAAAACATCACATTTGAATTCTTCTCTCCAACCTGGTGACTTAATTTCCTCACCATTAAAAATCTTCCATTGTTCTCTCTTTTCCCTCATTGATTATTATTTCACTGAGGTCTGTTTAAATGAGTTTCTGAGACATAGACCTATCAAAAAGACAAATTCACATACGCTCAAAGTTTAAATTCAGCTGAATTACTTACAACATTGCTTTAAGTATCTATGTTATTTTACATTAAATTGTAAGCCACTAGATCTTAAAATAATGACTCTGTTATGTTATTTATACAGTGCTTCAAAGTAGTGGCAGCTGAGAACAAATTAAACTGTTCCAGACTAAAATGAAGTTCTTGGTGAAAGGATTTTAAAGTTGAGACCTGATCAAGGTAGAACCAGGTATTGACATGTCCCACAGTATAGATGTAGAATGGATTATTGTAATAAAGAAAATAATTAATTAATAACCAAGTTAATAATAAATAAATAATAAAGTGATGGGTTTTTGGCGTTTACTTTCCAAGCCAGTGGGCATAAATTTGGTCACATGAAAATGAATTTTCCAATCTTAGTAGCTCTATGTCCATCTGCTCAGATGTACATCCTAGTGATTTTTACAGTCTCTCTCACTCATGCCTTTCTGAGACTCAGGAGCACCTTATATTTCTCCTGCTTAGATCTGCCCAGGATGCCACTTTGTACTGCCCTCAACTCTACCAGTGACCTCAACCCATCTTCATTGGTGCGTAGAATGCCTGAAAGTAGACACTAGTAAGTTCTAGATATTAGTGCTAGCATATTATTGACTTGCCTGGTAGCAAGGAGAATGCATTCTCCTTTCTTGTTTTCTTAGGGCAGTCCAATAACTGTGCTTCTTGAACTCTCAAGTTTTAGAAATTTAGTGAAAAAGTTCTTCTAGTTCTCACACTCAACTCTTTGTCTTTCAGGATATGACTGGGAGAGTTTATATGCTAATCATCACAATCTACCCAAAATCACTAACATATTTTGGGAATCTTAGACTTTCTAGCTGACACTGGTTATTCACACTAGATTTCTTCTTTCTTTAGAGTGAATTCCTACTCAGAGACCTACTTTTAGTGAAGATGGTCTAGATTATACTACAACAAACAACTCCAAAATCTCAGTTGCTTGAAACAATGCAGGTTTATTCCTCACTCTGCTATATGTTCATCATAGGTTGAAAGTGGAGGAAGGAAGGTTCTGCTCTTTATGTAGGAACATAGCTAATGGGAGACTACTATTTGGAAAGTTCCCAGTCACTGTAGCAGAAGAAAGAAGAGATCGTACATCAGTTCTTAATGGTTTTCCCCCAGAAGTGACATGTAGTACTTTTACTTAAGTTTCATTGGGCAAAGTAAGTCAGATGACTATGCCTGACTCCAGCGGGACAAGGAAGTACAATCCTACTGTGCCTTGAAGGTAGAGAACTGGGAATGTTGGTAAACAGCACTAATAATGATTACATCTCCTTCCTTGAAATGTTGCTTCTGTAACCTTTTTCCTCTCTCTCCACTCACTCTTGCTCCTTGGGTTATATCTCTGTAAGTACAACTTTCAGTCATGTAAATGGCTCAAGGTTCCCCCATATTAGTTAGTAGTTCTGCTAAGGGTGTTTCTTGAGTTGTTGTCTTGTGCTTCAGTCATCTTTAGGCTCAGTTGCTTTTAAGATTACTCAGAGAGTTGGCAGGCCTCCATTTCTAGCCATGTGAGCCATTACATAGGGCTGAGCTTTCATCCCCACGACTGAGAGATAAAAGAGAAAAAGACATTCTGATACAGGTGGAAGCCATGGTCTTATAATCTTTTTTCAAAAGTGACAAGCCGTCACTTTCTGTTCCATGGTACAGTGTGGGAGGAGAGACTATACAAAGGTGTGAATATCAAGAGGTGGGTAATTGGAAATCATTTTGGAGTCTGGTGACTGTTTCTCCTTCAAGAAGGCTACTTACCTCCCATGTAAACCCATAGCATCATATAAATACTTTTTGACTCTCAACTTCTGCCAAGCAGTCAAAACAGAGCAAAATAATTTAGAACTTCTCTCTAGGGGACCACTTCATTTAGACTAGTGTTGGTCTTCCTCTATGCAATTAAATGGTTCTTGTACCTTATCATTTTCTATGTTCAGTATCCAGGGAAGTACATTCACTCTTCCACAGAACACTTGCTTTATTTATAATGTTTTAAGTGCTATTTTTAAGTCACTTGTGTTTAGGTGGTTGTTGTACTTAAATGTTAGCAGACATAATATATAGCAAATAAATACTTGATAGTTTTTTCTTCCTGTTTTTATAGAAGCATGAGTTATGTGAGCTAACTGACTTTAAATAGGACTCTGGGAGGAATCAGACATAGTGGCATGGTCATAGAAACCCCACATTAAAATCCATCCTTGTCAGCACTCTGTAATTCCACATGCCAATATTTCTTTTGGATTAATCACGAAATTATTGAAAGATATTAGAGGGAAAATACAATTTTGTAAGGAGAAGAAAGTTCGTAATTCTAAGGAGAGAATATATATGGCCATTATAGAAACAAATAGGGGAATGTATATGTAAATTTTTATGTACTCATGGTTTTATTGAGCAAAGGTAAGGAGATTTATTTTCCTTTCTTTGTTAATTATACAGAAGTAAATCCTACTGTACAGGAAACTAAGCACTCCTCCCTACCTTCTCCTGATACTGAAAGAGTTTAATTTACTGAAATCTTCAAATTAGTTTCTTGTCACTACCTGTGATGTCTCCTGGATTAATTCAGTTAAATCGTATAATGTGACTAATGCATACGGTTTGTTAAAAGCACATGGATAGCTTGCCTCTTATACCCCAAATTATCATATCCTCAGTATATGCAAGGTTTCTCTTCCTACCCGTTCCCTCCTACCTCCCCCAGAAAGATCTTTCATGCCCAAGAAAAACATCACCCTCCCCTCTAAGCTTGCTGTGTTTACATATCTCTGCTCCTTTCCTTGCTCCTCCTGGTGTGCTGGTTTAATCAATTTTACCAAATGACTTTCCTGGCAGCTGTAAAAAGAAAACCCAGAGCAAGTTAATAGCAATCTAATACTGTACTTTTTGTCATTTCTCTAAAATGTATAGAAATGTTTGGTCATTGGATTGATTTTTAATGATCTAAATGATCAGCTGTCTCAGCGCTGCACTGCAGCAGCTTGATAATAAATAGAGAAGGGGAGGGGCTTGAGCGCTGGGCTCTCACTCAGTGCTAGATAAATAATTCCCAAACACAAGCCAAGGAGACAATATAAAATATCAGCCTTTGCCAAATCATATATTTGCATTTTTAAACAAAGATACCTAACTATTTTAATTTTGCTTATGAGGAACTAAAAGAACATATTTTTAATAATGATTTGGAAAATCATTGATTGAGATATGCAAACTGCAGCCTATTTCTATGTGTATCTGTTGACATCAGCAGGACTTCAGTGAAGTATCTCCCAGGAGACCCAAATAGTGTTTTTGCATCTGTCTTTGGTTGGGAGAAAGTTGGTTATTTTTTACCTGAAAGGCGATAGAACTCTCAAAATATATGAAATCAGTAAACTATAAAACAAATCTTTTGGGTTTTTTTTCCTCTATAAGAAAGAAACAAACAAACAAGAAAGATAAGTATGGGGAAAAGAAAGAGTGGCATATTATAAGCTCACCATAAGACTTTTTAAATAACTGTGTAACTTTGGGTGACTTACTTATTTTTTACTTTTGTTTTCTTACTGTAAAGTGGACAAACTAGTAGTACTATTCTGGAAGATTAAATAGGGACAGGCAAGCCAAGTGTTTAGTAGCATAAGGTCTGGCGCTTGCTAGTTACACAGCTCATGATCATTATTACGCTGTCTATTGTCTCTATAATTGTACCTCCCTCCCACCCAGTTCTTTTCTGTCATGTCTAAATCAACAGAACAAAGATGCTCACACACTGTGGTGGGCAGAGTGTGTTTTGGAGTCCAGTCACAGCTCAGCCACTTATTATCTGTGTCCCTGTGCAATAACTTATTCCCTCTAGGTTCTTCAGGTTTCTCATCTATATATGAGAGATGTTATTATTCACTTTATAGGGTTATTGCAAGTATTAAATAAAGAACTAGTGTAAAACTCATGCACAAAACTTTTCTCAAAAGTCTCCCAAATATGTTAGCTTTATTTTACCCTTCTCTCCTTATTTCCATTGTGCTATTATAGCATGTTTCTAAATGGCATGTGAAAAGAAACTAATTAGTTTCTTATGCTAATGATTCAATTAATGCAACTCTTTTAAGATGCTCAGCTTACTTTACATAGCTAGGGATATATAGGAATACTGTTTACATCAGGCTGATCTGGAACTCACACTGATGAAAGGAATTCATATATATATGAATATAAGACAGGATATATATATCCTATCTTCTATAGTCTATTTCTCTTTGGAAAAGAAGGTACTATTTCATTTTAAAATATTGGATCTTAGTTATCTATAATAAAGTAGCCAAGTTGGGCTGACCACCGGTCTAATGGATTTCCACTGGGTTAGCTCTGTTTAATCTGTTTCGTGGACTGAGTCAGATAGTTCACTAATGGATGCACTTAACCATGATTCTTTGGTTCAGATGATGTGACTGAAGAGTATCAATCTCACCATTGATGAAAGTGACCCAGAGGCACTCTGATGATGAAATCAAGAGCATCATTAGCATGCTCTTGGTTCGTATTTGAAAGATACCACGTTCCCTCTCCCCATCCCATATTGCAAGAAAATTAAATTCTAGTTGAAAGAACATGGCCCAGGAGTTGTAGTAACAGGCATTTAAACCCTTGTTTGAGAAATTTCTTAGTCTTGGGGTAAATGAGATAAAGCTTGGCTTATAATGACTGCAATATGTTAAGTATTTAGAAATAATCAAAATATAAAAAGTACACATCAAAAATATAAAATAATATTTAATAGGGTTGGAAACTTAAGTAACAATCAGTTATATTATAAAATGTTCCAAAATTTTTTAATGAATAGAAAAAAAGAATAAACTTTGGAATCACCAATTATTAAATACTTATTTTTACCTCTGAAAACAACAAATTCACCCACATATTTTACACATCTATATCATTATCTTGATACATAAAAATATTTTGATCATTTGTTAGTCAGTATGCATTTTTAAACATCTTCAACCCTATTTGACATTTGCTGGCTGGAGAGTTACTAGGGAGGAAGAAGAAAGATATGATTTCTCCAGGAACTCAGTATCTGGTCAAAAAGACAGAAACAGAATTTTTGTTTTATTATTACAAACAATGCCAAAATGAATATCTGTGTGTATGTGTATTTGTACTTGAGCGGTCACTTTTGCATATCAAATAGTATGTATTTTACATTTTAAGAAGTCTGCTAAATTGTACTCTAAGAAAGTCTTTCCCAGTCCACCTTTCTACCAACATGTATGGGTGTACCTGTTTCCTGTCCCCTCACCAACATTAAATATATTTAGTCTTTAATTTTTATCAGTGTGATAGGCATAATATCTCATTATAATTTTAATTTATTTCTTTGGTTACCAATGAGATTTGACATCTTTTCAAAAAGCTATGGGCTATTCGTAGTTATCCTTCTGTGACCGTTATTTGCATCCATTTCCCATTTTCCTTTTTTGTTTTTGGTCTTATTAAAATTATTTTCTTGGCTTTTCTTAAGGTAAATTATGCAAAAAACATGCCATGGCTATATTTATAGCCCACTCTGCCAACTTGCTTCACATTAGTAATTGCTGAAGAAACCTATATTATTCATCCTTTTCATATTTCTACAGTTTTTTTGTCCTTCCTAATTTGACATTCCCACCATTGCATTCAGCAGGTTAGATGGCAAACGTTTGAGGAGAGCAAGGGAAGCAAATATGTATTGAATTTTTATATACGCCATGTGGTTAACCTCCATCTTCTTACGTAATCCCAAATAAATCTAAGAAATATGTATCGTTGTTTTCAAAATGAAAAAAAAAATTAGATTCAGTAAAGGTTGGGAAATGAGTCCAAGCTAAATGAAGTGATAAAAGACCTCAGGTCTATCTAATGATACCAAAAACCTGTGCCTCTTCTACCGAACCATGCTTGCTTCAGAAAAACATATTAATTTAGCAGCACAAATTAGCTAGTTTACACTTGAGGCTCTGATGAGATATAATGCAGAAAACTACCAAAATTGGGGCTTAGTATGTCAATCCGAAGCTTTGGGTGGAGACTAAAGGAGGGAGAATGAAGCTCATGAGAAGAGGGATAAACTTCTCTGCACTGATTTGAGAAAAAATAAATAAAAATGGAAAAAGCAATCTCAAAAGTCCCAAAGATACAATGCCTGTGTCTGTGAGCTGGAGCATGCAAACTGAGAAAAAAGAGACAGTTCAAGCACCGTATAAATCTGAATACATCTCAATATTTGTGAACTATTAAAGGAACAACATCAAAACAACATATACTGGAGAACAGTTAAGATTAATGGCCCTTTCTTATGGGATGCTATTCAGCAGTAGAGTATAAAAGAGACAGAACTTCACATTGGATCAGTCTCTCGCAGTAGCAAGTGTATTCAAATACCAGAAACCTGCCTTCCTGCGAAGAGGATTAGTTATACCTTGGACTGTTTATCCAAAAGCAAAGATGTGGGTAATAAGATTACTAGAAGTGTCTTCTTGGAGGATAAGGGACAATTATGATAGCTTAGGCCACCAGCTTTCAGTAAATTCCATCTGGTGCTTTACAAATTAGCTTATTATTCTGCTGTTCTTATGAATGTATTAGTCTGTAAACATAGCATTGTCACAAATTAGTCACCTAGTGTTTCTCTGAAAGTGATTTAATATAAGCACACCCACATCATAATATGGAATTGCAAAATAGATCTTTGCTTGATCCTTTAAATGGAATTCAGCACAAAATATGATTCAGTTTCCAAGGGTTTTTGGCATACACATCATCTTGTTTTCTAATATTACAGTGTGATCATTGCCCTGGATATTGACAATATCATGTAATATTAGAAATCTCTTTGGTTTCCCCATGAACTCCAAGAGAAATCCAAGCATACTGTTAATGATGGATTCACAAATTGAACATAGCTTTTGTTTCTATTTACATTTGTTATCACAGGTGTCATCACAACTGTTGTTTCAGTTCAATAACAGCAATTGCAGTTTTGAGAATTAAACATCTGATTTTAAAGTGCTTTTTCTGGCAGATGATCTTACCCACCAGTTATTTAGAAAGAAAAAAAAGTGAGAAAACATAAGCTTTCCTTTTCTGTCTGACTTGATTACCTATAGAAAAGAACAAATGTTTGGATTATAACAAATATTTTATGGTGAAATATTTCAGTGAAGATGCCTTTTGTACAAGTTGGGAGCTCCCAACTCAGTGTCTTAACATGAACAAATAAGGAAAATTTATTGTCTTATAACATGAAGCTTCAAAGTAGACTATCCCAGGAATGTTTAAAAGGCTCAGACATATCACCTAGGTTCTACTTTGCCGTCTTTGTGTGTCCTTTTGCTCAGACTGACTCTCCCCATTATCATAAGATGATGGCCCTAGCACAAGGTCCAAAGACAGACAATGAACCCTTCTTTTGATTCTCTTTTTATGAAACACTTATTCCAGAAATCATCTCAGTTGACTTTCCTTTCTATCTCTTTGGCTACGTTTTGTCTTATGACATAAACAAATTACTGGCTAGCAAATGGGATTAGACTGTTCATCATTTACCCCTGAGCTGTGTAGGGAGTCATCTTCTCTGAGTACTTAGATGCTTCAAAAAGTAGATTTCTGCAAAAATAATTGGGTGTCTGCCAGTGAGGAAGAAGGGAGGGTGGATATATTGAGTAGATTACCAACAGAGGTAAAGGAACCGTGATGCTAATCAGATGGTAACAAATGTTAAAACCAAAGTTTCAAAAAAGGCAATGAGATATGATAGAAGCTGCATCCCAGTGAGGTGCCAGTCCTAAATTCCAGTTTTCAAAACAAGTGGCCAAGAATCAATTTTATAAGGGTCGGGCTCTTCACACAGCTGTCTTTAACTCAAATCAAAGCTATAAAAGAGTTCAGAGAGGAAAAAAGAGTAATCTGCAAAAATGGAGTTTTGTTTTTCTTTTTATTTTTAAGAAAGACAGAACTGGGTAGTACTGTCAGTCCTACCTTACCCTCCCTCAGATGGGGCTGCACTCATCTCATTCACATCAAGCCAAGAGAAAGAGGCTTCAGTGGTGGAAATTTCTCCCATGGACCAGATGTACACCACGCCAGAGAGAGAGCTAGCCTTGAGCCATTTTATGTCCTTCCCAGGAGGACCATCTGGAAAAGGCACTGGGACTCCAACAGCAATAATTTGCAGGGATTGAACCACTAAAAAAAACAGGGGCTTGCTGGCGGGCTGATTAACCAGCAGTACTTTGAAAACAAAGCTCTGCCTGAATCATAGGAGTTGCAGCCAGGGGGCCCAGCAGGGTTGCAGCTGATGAAGCCACAAAAGTGCCGAAGAGACAATGAGGAAGCTTTCAACATCTGCCAGGTCCCCAGTGCAGAATGCTACCTTATGATAGTGCCAGTTCAAGCAGGGAAACCTCTGTTTCATAGTCTCTCTCCATGCTCTCCAACTCTAGAGTAGTTAGCACCTACACCTAGAAAGTCAGGCTATCAAGGAAAATGGAAGATAAACCCCACCCCGTGCCCTGCCCACCTACCCCACTCAAAGCACCTAGTCTTTTGTAGGTGCAGCTGGGAGCAGGAAGATGTGAGTTAAATGAAGTTTGGAGTTTCAGAATACAGTTTGGCTTGGACATTCTTATTTCTGAATAGAATCTCAGATGATGGTTTAAAGTGATTGTAAAGTTCTCTATTGCCTAAGAGCACCCAGAAAATGCACAAGACATTCTCCATAAATAAAACTCAAAGGGGTAATGGGAAGCCAAAATAAAATGTATTTTTCATACATATCACATGTTCTTATATTTAATTATTTAGTTAAAATATTTACACCCTTTTACAAATAATTTTAAATATCCTCATAATACCACTCACATATATATCTCTGCTTTCATGTTTCTCCTTTCTATTTTCCTCTAAAATTTGAGAAGATAATTATTTACAGTTTCCAGAAAATGTTCTGATCTTTAAAACACCAGTAGAAGTCTTTCATAGTAGGTCTCTATTAAAGGTGTAGGAAGCAATAAGTCATTGTGGAAACTAAGGGAAATGGGAAAGTTGGTATTAATAGTGGGGCCTTTCTGTCCCCTCTCCACTGTCTTTACTTTTCCTTGTCTTCCTTCACCTCTTACCTTCAGATGCCTTTAGACTGATGGTTGAGGACTGTCATCTGTTCACTATAGCCATGGTCTATGAGGAGAGGCTACCAGGGATTCGGGGCTGCAACAGTTGCTTGATCCTTCTCCTTTCAGAACAAAAATATTCAATCCCAACAGGACACATAATGGCAGCCTCTAATTGGTGGGCAATTACTGGGGAGAGGGAAAGAGGTGAGAGGTTAATATTTTCATTAACTTTGTTCCTGCTTCCTGTATAACTTCCATTCTTTTAAAAAAGAGAAAGTATTTCAAAAAATCAAGGAAGCCTGCTGAGGGTTCTGACAACACAAGCCCAGATGCTTGTCTATCCACTTCCTGCTTTTTATTTTTGCTCCAGTCTCTGTTCCAGTCACCAATGTAAAGGGGAAGGGTCAGTTGGAAAAGAAGAAAATTCTTAAAATTTACTGTTTGATCTGCTTTGCTACTTTATTTTGTGGAAAAATTTAAAGTTCTTTTGTTTCTTTACCTATTTTATAAATCTTTGAACTAAGAACAGATGAAATCATGTTATATTCCTCATTGAATTCTTTCCCACTCATAAGGTGCTTCCCATAAAGTATAAGGTAAATAGCTAGGTAATTGTATTTTCTATTCATATTTTTCTGTCTCATTCAGTTTAGGATATGTATTGTTTATGTTTTGCCTATTTGTATCTATTAAGTGATCTGTATGGTCTATAGTGATGTTTTTAGGGGAGGAATATGCCAATTATAGGGAGAAGGTAAGCTAGTTGATAGTCTCAAGTGCTCAGCATTATGAATTTATCTCCATGTCCGAAAAGTAAAAATAGCAGTGCAGAGGGTATAGAAAGTTAGGTGAAGAAGAGGGTATCTGTCTATAATAGACAACTAGAATTTAATAACTAGCCTTGCATTTATTTTGCACTCAGATGCAAGGAATGTTTTACTTAATTATAACAAAATAACTTTAAAACTATTCTAAAATATTGAGTTCTGATTTTAATATATTTTAACAATTTAAAACATTTAAATGTTTAAATTATTATTTAAAGATAGTTATATGAATGTCTTTTTTTCTCCCTAAAAAAGAATTATGCCTTTTGACGACTAAATTTTCTTACTTCATAAATCTAATAAAAACCACAGTATTTTTCCTTTCCTTAATCTCTATTTTTCTTTTTCTCTTTGTGTTTTGCCTCCTTATCTAAAACAAATTAGCATTCAGTGAAGAAAATGATGAAAGGAGTTTGAGAAAACTAAGAAGCTAATATTTTGACTGAAAGTGTAGTAGACGTCAGTCATAGGAAAAGAATGCTCTCTCCAGAACCTCTGGATATGGATGTAGATATAAATACATTAATCTTTAGTTCCTCTGTGTTGTGTGTGTGCTGTGTGTGTGTGTGTGTGTGTGTGTGTGTGTGTGTATTTTAATTTAAGCCTCTTGATGGAGTAACCATTAATTCAATGTTAAAATATAGCATTAATTTTAAATTGCTTTATTTTTAGAGGGAAAAGGATTTATGAATATCAAAATAAAATTTCTTATCTGACTTGTAAAGATTTTGGTTGCAAGGAAAAGAAATTGATTTAGACTAGCTTCTATAAAATAGCGGAGGAAATATAGTTCTTGTTCAGATGTAGAAATTTACAGAAATTAGGTAGAACTAACTGGGCATTATTGGATTTATGAAACTTGAGAATTGAAGGAATTACTCTTTTTGTGGCCAAATAATCATCCATTTCTGTTTGTCTGTGTTTGTACTCTGCCGGCTTCTCTCTGTAATTGCCAAATTTTCCTTAGACATGAGTTTGCACTTGACCCAAAATGGCAACATCAGCTTCTAAATCCACATGACCTTTGGGTTTAAACCCACCTAGAGCTGATTAGAGTCTGTTTTTCTTATGACCTTTCACATTCCAAAGACAGAATAGTAATATTTGCTACCCAGTGAATGACTTAGTGCGGAATGTATCAAGTTTTCATACCTATTCCAATCAAGTTTTGTAAGCATAGAGTATAGGGAAGGCAAGCTCTTTAGAAACAGCTGTAGACAGACATAAAAAAATCACGTTTGGTATAGTGATTAATTTATTTATGATAATCACTGACTCAATAAATATTTCACTGAGCACTTACTATGCACTGGATACTATTCTAGGTACCAAGGATACAGCAGCGACAAAACAAACCCAAAAGTCCTAGTGCCCCTAAGGAGTTTGCATTCTAAAGATAATCTTTAATCACCTATTTCAAAGATAACTGAAAAAAAAATACAAAAGTAGTAGCAATCTCTCCATACAGTAAATATAAAATGTTGAGATAACAATACATGCATATGTGTCTCTATACATAGGTAGTATTTATCTTACAAAGGTATAGATGATTTGCAAATATCACAGTCATATTTGCTTTCACTTAATTCTGTTATCTGTCAATGGTATGTGAGTGTGCATATGTGTGTGTATTGGAAGTAGTAGTTTAGGTATTTGGATTTTAAGTGGCATCTAATTTGCAGACTTTAATACAGCCTCTTCGAACTTCCTATTAAAATTACTATAAAAATACACTCCCCATTACAATTTAAAAACCACTGAAACTCAGGACTTAGAGTGATTCATTGCCATAATATTAAAGAACCAATAAAGTAGACTGAAAATATAAATTGTAGACCAACCATCCTATTCAGTTCTAAAAGCAGATAAACATAATTTCTTAGATTTACCTGGATCCAAAAATATACACACTATATACTACCAGTATAGTACCTATCTAGCCACCTTATATTTTTGAAAATAATAAATATATATACACCAGCAAACACAAAGATGGATCAAAATTAAGGGAATAAAAAAATCTACATGTTTGCAGATACTTATATTTAAGCTGGAGTAAAATAAATACGTACTATTATCAAGATGTATGATCAGATGTTTCATTTTGCAAGTAGACATATCTGTAATGTTGATCATTTCAACTCTGAGTATTGCTTCTGGTTTCAGCTACAGTGTTTGTGTGGACATGGAAAAATAAATCAGTTATCCATTTCTATTTTTAAGTCTCAGTATTGATTCACCTAATAATAATAGTGAAATGTTTGAACTCTTGAATATATAGTTTGAATTTGACTGTTCAGCTTCAAAGTTTGAGATTGAATTTTTCAGTCTATCAGAGATTCTATTTGACAAATATTAGAAACCTAGATTTGATATTTAATATGTACATATTAACTATGAATGATTATTTTTCTTAATAAATATTAAATATATGCTTCTTCATTGGTGCTTTAATTATGTACTAAATATGCGGACATGTTTTCACTGAGGAGATTAATCAATTCAAAAACACATAAAGTAAAAGATGAAAATTCTTTTTCAGTGAGACCCACTTTTACCTCCTTATCTCAGAGGTAATTAGCTTATTGATAGTTTGGTGTATATCCCGGTTCTTTTCCTCTATATTGGCATAAATATATATTTATATACACATACATATTTAAATTGATGAATTCATTTGAAAATATTATTCTTCAAATCCGGGGGTGTTTTTATGTACCAATATATGATATTTTTTCAACATATTTCTATAATATTCCATAAACATGGGTATATTTTGAATCTGGGCCTTATTACATGAGAAATACTTTGACTCCTATGAGTTTCTGAATTAAATATGACACAAAGCCTTTAGAAAAGTTTAGGTGAAAATGAAATATAATTTCATTTCACAAGAGACTTCCAACATTACCTCATTGGTTTTTTCTCTTTTTTCCCATTTCAACTTAAGTAAATTGCAAAGTGAAAAATCTATATTTTACTACATTTTCTAATGAGTGAATTTAAAGTACATGTGAACAACATTTAAAGAACTTTCCACATTTCTAAGTATTTTTCTATAATTTACCTTAATAAGTTAAAATTATAATAACCTATGAATTTGCTATTATTTCTATGTTATAGATAAGGAAATTGAGTCTCATAAAGGTTTAGTGAACTGTTCAAAGTTATACAAAAAGTAAAAGGCAGACCCTGAAATTAAGGACTCATATCTTGAGACTCCATGACAGAATGCAAATTCAACTTTTTGTTCTTCTAATTTGCTGTGGATTTTTTTCCACATTTGATTTTTGAATAATAAATATTAAATGCTTTTTTTTTCATTCTAGCATTAGGTATTCTAGTACTTCAACTTCCAAAAATATTAAAAGTGGAATTTAGCAAGCATTTTAAATTATCCCAATTATAAAATATGTTGTGTTTGATGATATAATTTTTTTCTGCAAATGTACTTATTTATTAGTTAAGATGAAAAAATTTAAGCATAGGCTGTATGATCCAAAACAACTTGTTTTATTTAGTTAAATTGTAAAAATTTCCAACAAAGCATGTGTTAGTTTTAGGTGATCAAAATGTGTGTTTAACGAATATCTTTTTCATTTTTCAATTAGTGGTTGTATCCTCAGTTATAAAAATATGTAGAGATTGAACGTATTTGCAACTTGCTGAAACGATTATGGCATGGTGTTTGAGTTGGGAATGGACCTCTTCTGTTATGGTTCACACTATTTTCATAAAGTTACTGGCCAGCTTTTACCTCTTGCATATAATCTGTTGAAGAGGAATCTCTTCCCAGAAATTATTGAAGATCATCTGGCAAACAGAAATAAAGAGAACATAGACCAACTTGCAGCATGAGTGAGAGTTGGCTTTGGTATACAATATTTTAAAGCATTAGTATTAAACTTGTGATTTTTTTTTAAAGAAATACAGAAAATAAATTGATGGAAACATATACTAAAAAAAAAAAAAAAAAAAAAAAAGCAGTTCCCTGGCTTTTTAGCAATTGAAACCATGGCTCGATGAACAGTTCCTCTTATTTCAGTTATAAATGTGCTAACCAGCATGCCTGCAGACTTTACTAGAACTTGTCAGAAATGGAAAGTCATCACTATCAATATGGCTATTAGTTTGTTTACCGAGTACCAGCATTGCTTCTGGTGTTCTAAATACACAGAGGAAGACACCATTTCTTTCCATAGAGATAGGTTTTCTGTAAGGTGGGAGAGAACATTTGAACTTGAATGTCCTTTTCCTGCTGAGAAGTAGGGTTGGGGAGTATGCAGTCATCTTGTGTCTTATTCTACATATTTGAATGCCACACTCACCTGTTTATTAATTGAAGATATATGTAAAATATGAAGAACAAAATTATGTACATTTACACATACATACACATATGTATGCAAAAGTACACATAAATTTTGTTTTTTATTGGAAAATTTTTTAAGATATTGCTTTTTTGGCTTTAGACAAGGAAGTCATATACTCCAAGATATCTAAGTGACTGTAGCTTCTATTTCCTAAGATAGAACATATTTATACTACTTACATAGGGAATATGCTAAAAAAATTATGTTGAGGTATTTGTATATGTAAGTACATTTAGGTGGTGACAGAAGGACACGCTTTAACACTTGATATTAAAGTTACATTTTAAAAATGAAACTCTGGGAATCAATTAGGTAAGTCATTACATCCTCCGTATCAGATAAGTGACTAAAGAGCTTAGGAAACACCCAGTTCAGAGAGGAGGGTATGTCTTTAGTTGTACTTTTATGCTTGTATTAGCTTAAAGATATAACTTAATCATTTGTATTTTACTCATTGCAAAGATATGAATTGAAGGGATTTGAAGAGAATGGAGTCTTGAAGCTAACAATACAAAGATAGGAATTTGCCTAGAAAGTGGTATTACTCCTGTTAATTTTCTATGAATATTTTTTAACAATCAGACTCCCCTTTTCAAACCAAACCTTAAAATAAAACAGGTGAAAACAGATGGGTTCTGACTGAAACAAGACAGGGTACCTGGCTTTCACTTTGCCCTGCAGTTGGTCTGAGACTACTTTGCCAAAACAGAGGGCTACCAGGAACTTAGTTTGAAAATCATCATCCTTGCAAGCATTACCTCTTAGGCATGGCAGAAAAGGACTTTAATTATTGGAAAGGAGTATGGGAACATTGACTAGTTAATACTTCTCTGATTATGAGTGCACTAAGTAATCATTTATGAAAAGGTTTATTAACATATCTGGTTTGCTCTGAATTTGTAGTTTTCACTTTATCAATAAATTGATATTCTTTTTTTTTTAATTTTAATTTTTTCTTACATCAGTCTTATATGAAGGTGGTTAATCTGAGTCTACACCTGAAAGAACAATTAGCCTTGTGCCTGTCATGGGGTTAAAATTTTTAAAAAGAGAGAAAAACTAGCCAGAGCTGAGGCTACAACATAGCTCTAGCAATCTCACCAAGTTTGTGCCAATCTGTGGTACCTTGCTAATAATCAGCACTTTTTAATTGATTGAAATGATGGATCTGGGATTAACCATAAAGGTAATTTTTTTGTTTACTTCTAATATTTTTTAGAAGTTCCATGAAAGGATGATTATTTTTAGTAGAAGAAACCAGATTTGTATTATCCTATTTTATCAATATTATTCATCTTTGAGAACTGATTTTAAATTACAAACCTATTTGTTCTGCCCAAATGTTGTTTCTTGAAGACCACACATTTGTAAGATATTAACTCATGAGAATCATCAATTTGTAAAATAGTGATCATAACTCTGAAGACCCTATTTTTAATACACATGGAATAAAAATGCTATAAATAAGCTATTTCTATTCCCTAAGCAAGCCCATTCTTTTATATACATTGCCTTGAGTTTTCAAAATACTTAATTTTGGGTTGTTTATTAATATGTAGTCTTGGTTCCCTGAACTGTGAAATAAATTACATTTTTTTCTTTGTTATCCCTCAAGCAGAAATTTGGCTTTTCTACTATTTATCACCGTTTCTCAGTTGTGTGTTCTCTCATTCTAATTTGTTATACCTTACCCTAGACAGTTGCAAATATAAAAATAGAAGTAGAAAGTCAAGAAAGTTTACTTTAAAAATATTCAGTTGAATTTTCCTCTTGGTTTAAATATATTTAAATTTATATCTCCTTTAGTGATGTAATGACTAAACCATTTGTGTTTTTTATTTTTAAAGTACTTTGTTTATATGATTGCCCATAAATGGAAACATAGCTGACAAGTATTAGATGTCAAACTGTTTTGTAACTGAGAAAGATTCAGAGATACTCTTGGTGTCATATCACCCAGGAGTATCACATTGACGTATGAACAGAGAAGAGTAGAATGAACTAAATAATAAAAATAATTTTAAATAAATGACGTCTATTATAAGGGAAAATAAATTACTACATCATTTTTTTAATCTCTATATTTGCTACTTTTCTTGGAGACCTACTCTTTTATATAGTATAAGGACTAAATATTGGTTTTGAAATAGGTTAATGTCCATCATCATGTCATCATCATCATCAAAGAACACTAACCTGTGAAATAGTCTGAATTTTATTCCAGATCTACTGCTAACATGATGTGCAATAATGAACAAATACCATCCTTTTGGAGACTCATCTCCAAAATTGTCCTAATAAGTGTGATACTCTCCTTAGTGTAATTCTGTGAGACTAAAATAATACCTGTAAAGATAATTTTTTAGAAAGCACAACACTAAAGCCTGGTGGTATTATTATTATGGAGGGACTATAATACAGTGGTGATGCATGTAAGCTTTGGAGCCAGGCTTCTTGTTTCAAATAATGACTCTTACTAAATATTTGACCTTGGGAAAGCTACTTAATTTCTGCATGCCTCAATTCCCTCATCTGTAGAACAGGTCTAACAATCCTTACCTAATAGTATTCCGAAGATTAAATAAGATAATAATGTAAAGTACTTAGTACAGGGCCCAAGACATTTTAAGTGTTCCTTGCCCTGAAATAATATTGAAATACCTAATATAATATCAAATTTTGATTGCTCTGCGATGGTCGATTCAAAGCTTTCAAACTTGTTAAACACAATTCAGATTGGTTTTTTGATTCAGATCACAAATGACCTTATGGAAGAGATTTACTCCCTTTAGAAAGAGGGAGTCATGAGGACACTGTCTAGGTTGCAGGAAATCCTAACAAATATTCTTAAGTTCCTTTTAAGCTATAGAACCATCATCCTGAACCTACCAATTCCCACTGCTTTTAAAGGAATCACTCAGTTCTTTCTCCTCCCAGAAATTCTTTCATTAGTATTATCATTTGATTAAAATGAAAACTCCCAAAATCATGTCATTTCTTGAGACTAAATTTCTTTTTACCTAGTTTTGAATTTATGGGAAATCCACCACCACCCCAGCCCCACCTCTGGGTAATATTTTCTATGATGACAAGGCCTCACTGGGGAAATTCTAACTAAAGATAATAGCATGGTATATTAAATGTTGCCAGTATTCCATTTAATATTAAGCAACTGCATATCAGGCTATTTAAATACCTAAGTTAAAAGCGATACATTAATATTGAGTACACTGCTACTGTGAAGTCCATTCTCCTACTGATTTTCAACAAACACCATTTAGGTGCCAACCTACTATTACAAGAGTTTACTATTTTATTCTTGCTCTAAAATGGCATCAACAGTGATGGGGTGCTTTCAGGGGATTGTTGAACAGAATTTTTGCAACAAAGGGGCAAGTTTGAGGAAATGCAAAATATCGACAGTAGGCATTGCAATTCTTTATCTCAGCACTCCTCAGTGCTACACACCCCTCATCAAACAAGCAGCTTTATGGCATGCGCAATTGCAACTAGTGTAACTGACTTCTGCAGGACTGGCTTCCAGAGGATTTCCTGACCAAAAATTACCATGTGGTCATCTATAGATAATGGTTACAAATCATCAAGTTAGTAAGACATCCCCATCCCAATATATATAGATTTTTTTTTAAACAAAGGAGTCAGAGTGACCAAGTCCTGTCATCAGCAAATTCTCTGACTTCTTTCATTCCCTTTCTTTTCACTGGGAAAGAAAGGTAAAACAGAAACAAATATCTACTTGTTCAAGGTGTCAAGTCCCTGTGTGCTTATTTACAGATTTTTATTTTATTTTATTTTTATTGCTTAGCTTGTCTTGCCCAGTAAATACTTACTGAAGGGAATCTGCGCTTTCAGGGCGAGCTATTTTTCCTTTAACCCCTTTGGTTCGCTCCTCTTCAGAGGCGAGCAGGCGAGCGAGTCGTGCTGCAGTGTCTGGGAACCACCTAGAGGGCCCCCTTGACGCCAGCACATCCCCTGTCAGGCAGCAGTCTCTGCAGCCGGTAGGGCTGCTGCAGAGTTAATGTACAGTACCACGGAGCCTGCAAGTGTCCTGAGTTGCTCAGAACCGGGCGGCACAGCCCAGGGCAAACAAGGCGGCTGCGACGACTCCAAAGGTTCTGCTGGAAATTCGGCGCTGGGGGACCCCAGCAGGAGCCTGTTGCCATTGTGTTTTAAAAGCATGCAAGGTCTGTATGGCTTGGGCATGAGAATATTTCAGAAGATAACAGAGCATCCGAGTAAATGACACCTATTGGGGAATTAAATTTGGGGTGAAAAGAGAGAGAGAGAGAGAAAAGAAAGACAGCCGGGGAAGAAATTCTTAGACAACGTCTGGCTTGCAGCTGTGAAATTCATTTTCTTTCCAAGGCTAAATATGAAAATCCCGCACATGATTTGAATAGCAACAAATTAAAGGGGTTTCTGCAGTGAAAGGATCAATAGCTTAGTCATTTTACTTAAGGAGAGCAGACAGCCTTATTATGGTTAGGCAGCTGAAATGAATTTCCTCATGACGGCACCTTCAGAAGTCATGGTGGTAGCGTATGGTAATCCTGTCCTGCAAAACAGAAATTGCTCCTTGCCTTCCGACTTTTGCAGTTGAAAACCAGCAATTCTGAGATTTGGGAAAGAAGTTGGCTTTGGTTATACATGGTTTCTAGCCCCTCTGCCCAGGTCTTTGTCCAACACGTCTCAGAAGGCAACACTGCATTAAAGTGACCACACATGAATATGTGCCTAAGAAAGAAGAAAAAGCAATATTCATTTCTAAAGGACAGCATGGCAAAGCAACCTGAAGTTTTCTATTTCCCTTCTAACACTTTTTTAACAAGGATAACAAGAAACTGTCTTTTGAGTCCTTTTTTCCCACATTGCAGAGTCCTTCCTGGGAGGATGCATTAATTTATATTCTAGGCAGTTGGATTTTTACCAGGACAATATTTGCCACCATTTAGGATTAACGATTGAACTGGTTATTTTAGTGTGTTGACTAACTAGTGGAACCTAAATGGATGGACTTATACCTGCAGTGCTCTGTGATGTTTCTTTCTTCAAATCCTGGAAGGGCTTTTGTTGTTGCTATTTGTTTTTGGAGGGGGATTTTTTTGGAATTCAGTACTTGTTGCAATAATTGCCCATGATAGCTGCTCAAACAGGAGAGTTGGAATTCATCTGTGAAAATCACTACATGTGACATATGAGACAAGGAAAATATTGATGAGAGAAGATCTACAAACATGATGCACGTGAATAATTTCCCCTTTAGAAGGCATTCCTGGATATGGTGAGTAATCAATATCCCCTTCAGTTTGTAAAACTCAGAATTATAAAATTCCATGACAGGTGCCAGAGACAGATTTATCTTGAACAAGAATGTTGCTATCAAGTGAGGATGAAAATTAAAACATGTTTAAGACCAATGTTGTCTGAGAAAGTAATGGTTTTGCAATCACAAATTAGTTGTTAATATAAAAACATCCCCCAATAAGAAGTCAAATATGAGGACATTTACAGTTGCTAACATTTCATGGAAAAAAAATCAAAACACAACTTTGAGAGTGGTAACTATTTAACTAATAAAATTAAAAAGGGGTTTTGGGCTTTGTTTTTGCTCTTTTCTTTTCTTTGAAAATTTCCTGGGAAGGACACATATGTATTTTTGACATCTAATATAGATTTACCTGGCCTAGGGTCTTTCTAAATTTCTAAAAGAAGGTTAAGGAAAAACTTAGAACCTTGAAGCAATTTAAAAAATAATACTAATATGTGTTGGTGCGTCACATATAAAGAATATTTCTACCAGAACAAACCAGTTAAATAGAATTCTAACATGAATCATGAAGTGTTCAGACTTTCATAGAACTTGCTTAGTGCGTTGATTTTGCTCATGTATTAAGGTTCAATGCAATGTATTAAGGTCCCTGGACATGTGACATCATGTACCATCTTTAGTTAGAGTTCATGACTAAATGTGTATAGGAACTAATTGCTGGCAGTATTATAAAGGCAAAGCTCATTATTTAAAAATTGCTTGTTTTTACTTTAAGGTTGAAAGGGTTCAATCTCTCATCGCAGAAACTTTCTGAATATATGATCAAGGCATATTTAAAGGTTTTATGGCTGCTAACATGGTTTGTTTAGCATACTGCAATGTGTCTGATTTTGAAAGTATATTTCTCAGGTAAAATTCTTGGCTGGCCTCAGGATAAGTAATATATATTAAAATGCAGATATCTGAGGGGTTTCAGTTGCTTTTATGGCAGTGTCTCTAATAAAAGCTTCCTGATATCTTAAAGCTCTACCAAAACCACTTTCTGGTTTGTTACAGACATTTTTAGCTTGTTTGCTAAAAATCAGTTACAGAAAAGGGTAGGTGACATCCTCTGTCACCCTGGGCAGGTGCTCATTTTCTATCAACACCAGATATATCTAGAATCAAAGCTGTGGCGTATCTTCCTTCTCTGCTGTCTAGAGCCATCATCCCCAGTCTTGGGAGGCAGTCTGGGTAACATGCCTGCAAACCTCAGTGGCCCACTTCCAAGTGCATCAACAGAGTTCCCGACTCAGTGGGAGGTTTGGTGCCATTGCCTTGCTGGTTCTGACCGTGAGGGTCAGGCACCAACACTAAGGTCCTTGTCATTCTTACAAATACATTCATAGTCTTTAACCTTAAGATTGTCTTGGAAACAGTCTCTGGCACAGTGTAGGCATTTGTCAAATATTTATTTTTTCTATTTTTTATGCCTTAAGCAAGGTTAATTTTGTATCTATTAAGATTTGTTTAGGGGAAAAAATACCATTCTCATTTCCATAAAGTGTACCTTGTCTTAAAGCAACAGTTTTTGTTCTGCGTAAGCTCTGCTATTTGGGTCCATTTGTTTGTGTAGCAATAGGTAGGATGCATGTACTCTTTCAATGACTATCATTATAACCACCTTTTATTTTGGTGCATTTACTTCACCTCTACTTTTGACTGGAAAGAAATAAGCTATTCAAGTCTATATTCTTGAATGAATGCAAATGTGCTTATTCATGCTCCTCTAGATAAGTAATATAGATGTCTGAAAGTTACATAAAGAAGTTGAGAGTCCGGGTGGTTTTCTTTTGTTCCTGGAGGTAGGTAACCCTTCATGCATTTCACTGCGTGATGTACCAATTTGTTGTTGTGGCTAAACTGAGCCAGTGTGGAGTGTGAGTGTGCTGTGCATCTATTCTTACTTGGGAGACTTGGAAGGATTTATTAATAAGAAGTTGAAATTGAAGAGGGTGGTGGTTTTTTCCAGGTGACCTAATTAATGTTGTACTTGGTTCTCAACTTCCCCAATTGTTGTTTTTCTCTTATTAATAACCTTACCTTTCAGTACTGCAGTAAGTGATTCTAGGTGTTTGTTAACAGAAAACCTCCTTCTCCTTTGTCCTACCATAAGTGTCCTATTGGATTAGATTCCATGCTCATGAATTATCATGCTAAGAAGAAAGGATCTGCCAAGTTATTTTCCCTTTCATCTCAAGATTCCCTTTCCTCATTCTCACATGCATGTCTTTTTTTTCCACAAAGAGGCAAATCAGAAGTTGGCAACAGACCAATGCCAGGGAAGAATAAACGTTTTAAAAGAGATGCGTGCTTTGGTTTTGCGATCTCTAGCTCCTCTCTGTGAAAAATGTAAACCCTTTGGATATGCAGAACACAGAGGTGCATGTTCTTTTTCTCTTCTGCTTTGTGAGGAGCAAGATGGAGGGAAAAGTGAGATACAGGGGGTCTAGAGCAGTCCACAAAAGTTTATCAGAGATAATGATTCAAATAGAAACCTATGTACAGAGTTTGCACTTGAACTCTCATCTTCCTGCCCTTCAGCTGGAGTGTTGATAATTGAGCAATAGTAGTACAAATTCATTGTTTATTGGTTACAAGTTAAAGTTAATAAATGGTTTTATTACTTGTCTTAATAGAACACTACCCTTTGAGTGCTAAAGAAGTGGTATGAAGAATGCACTTTTCTTACTTAAGGCTACATGAGAAATACTGGAGAATTTTATTGCGAAGACTACTTTCCACTACACTTTTTGACCTTTTTACTGCCAAGCCGAACAAAGATAAGAGTTTGCCCACTAGGTGAATAAGTACTATATAGCTGTTCTTTTTTATTCTGGCTAGTTGTAAGAATATATTGGTAGCCAGTAAATTTGGGATCAGGTCTTCTTGTATGGTTGGAAGAGGGGAATGAAAGTCAGCTTTCTAGGAATTGAAATTTCATTAAGTAGCAATTAAGATGACTCTTTAGAAGCATGATGACATAGGATCATAGGCAGGATCTAACAAGAATGATATAACATAGCGTGTCTAACATGTGTTTGTAGCTTTTTGCCTTCCTTAAAAGATATGTAACAGTTTTGTATAATCCTATTTATAAAAATGCAATAACTTCATGCCAGAAACACCCGGGCCATGTTGAATGGAACTGAATTTTACATTTATAAAATTTAGGAGGATGTTTTATTTAAATATCTTTGCTTCTTTTTTATAATGGACTCAAATGACTCAGAAAGAGAACAGTGGGAGATGGAAGCTGATGGCCTCTGCGAGGGGAGGCTATACAGTGCTGCTATCAGTGTGCTCCTCTGAGGAAACGGGAGGAAGATTTGGGACTAGTGATTGTGTATGGTAATTAACTATTTTATTTATTTGATGCTTAGGATTTAATTTTTTAAAGCTCAGACATCTAAATGCTTTTATCAAACTCTATGATGTAGAGAAGTAACTTCGATCAAGAGACAAAATGTGGTGATTACACACTTGACTCAACATGGAGGCTCCTTTCCTTTTTGTAGGCCCCCATATCTTTTCATTGGATTTTCCCTTTCCAGGTTCCTAGTAAGGGTCAATCAAGCAAGTCATAGTTTGGTTGTTTCCCCTATCGATCAAGGGTTCAGCTAATCTACTAATCCATTTTAGTTTCTTTCCTTTGATTAAAATTCTTTATGAAATGCAGCAAGATATAAATCGATATATCAATAATATCATAGGCATATATATTTATTTTAATGTATATTTTTAAATGCAATTCCAATGAATAAATAATGAGAGATAGGCAAGATGGCCTGCTTCTTAATGAAAGGATAATTCTTATCTAGACTCTTAGGGTTTCATTTTTTAAAATTTTTCTTCTTTTTAAATACTAAAACTACAGAAACTCAACCTAGAATTGTATTTTCTAGACTTTATATTTTGGCTAATATATGATCTCACTTGTTTTATGAGCATTTTCGTGAATAGAAGAAACAATGAGTTAAATGACAGTGTATGCATTAAAGGACAAAATGTATTAAGTCTCATGTAAGGTAAGGGAGCTCTGCTCATTTTAGTTAACCTAAAAGTCTGCCAGTGTCTTCTTGTCTTCTAACAAGATTTCAGGTCATTGCTGACCTTGCTTTAGTACCATCTCTTTCTCTGAGTGACAGAACTACTCAGCAGTTTCAGAATTCAAATACCAAACTCTCAGCTTGATTCTGAATTCTTATTATGGCCAAATACAGTTTCTTTGTAAACACAATAAAAATTTAGCTAGAGCTCAGTATTATACCCACTCATCTTGTTCACAAATCCCTGGGGCTCAATGTAAAGTCAGAATTTCAGGTTTAGATATAATACAGCAAAGGTTTTCTTTATATGAGCATATAATTTTTTGCCTGTCTTTCTGTTTTATTGTCTGTTATTGACTCTTGCTGCATTTTCCTTAATTTCTTTTAGTAATACCTTATTATTTTAAAATGAAAATAAAAATTTATGTTTTTGTTTTAATTAAAAAAATGATTAAGAAATGGTATAATAGAGGAGGAAAGTTTCCATCTGTAATACCTGTGTGCCCACAACTTATGGAAATTAAATATAATTTTCAGTCCCAGCAGACTTTCACTGTAGTAAAATAATGCCCTTTAATCTGCTGACAGGATACATCCTCAGTGGCTAAGTGGGTGGCCCAAGCCAGGGAGGTTTTAGACAACTCCTACAAAAGAGGAAAAAAAGAAAGAAAATATTCTCCATCATGTGAAAATGATTAGCTATGAATTTGTGATGTTTTGCTTCTATTATATTTTTTACTTAATACTCCCATTTGTTCCTGTACCCATTCTAGCTGACTATTGCTGAGTTAAATCTACTAATGCTGAGGTATATGGGTTCACAGAAAAACCAGCAAGTAAGGGAAAAAAATAGTTTAGAATCTGAGATAAAGAAGAACCCAAGGAAGTACCAACAACCAGTTTCCCACTTGCCACAGGCTAGAAGTTTCTTTCTTTCTTTTTTTAAACAATAACCACACTTCACCTCTTCTTCATCCCCTCCTTTGATCACACCCCACAAATGTTAATTTTCATTAAGACCCTATCTAGCTAAACATCATCCTACCTTTTTGCAGTAGCTCCAAAATATCTCTAAGCCATAAGTTAACTACTACAGCTTGTATTACTCAATGCACTATTGGATGGTGTTTCCAGTTATTAGAGAAGTACCAGCCAGCCTATAAAGATACCCAAGACAATATATTTCAACTAGATATTATATTGTATAAAATTTTGGATATATATTTAGTTTTAAAAATGGTTAATCCAGATTCTATATACTCTGGTTATTGGCTAGAGAAGAAGGAAAGAAAAGAAAACAAAACAAAACACTCTTTCAGGTTTGTAACTCTAATTCTGGTGTTAATGCTTTGCATGACCTAGGGAAAACTCTCTGAGCTTTTCACCACCTGTTGACAATGATTGCAACAGATATTTACCCTCTTCGAGTTGAAGAGTAGACTATTAAAGTAACTCTCATAGCACACTGATAATACTAATTTGTTAGACTGTTAAACAGTGACACGACATGCTGAAATCTCTTGGTTGAAGTTCTTAAAATATAGATAATATAAACATTGTGTACCACATGGGAGAGATCAATGTTAATTGAATCATGTCACATGTTTTCAAAGAAATTACGCCATTTAATGGCAATTGTAACTTCTGAAAGTGGGTCTTATTTGAATCCCTGTTTGTAGATGAGGAAAGTAATGCTCACAGAGGGTAAATAATTTGCTCAAGATGGGTGACATATCTGTTACATAAGCTGACCCACTCAGAACCCAGTCTGGCCTGATATTAAAGCCCAGTATTTTTTTTTTTTAATTACCATATTCTTCTGGTAGATGCCAGTAGTACTCTGGCCATGGACATTCTGGAAAATTGATTAGCACCTAGACCAGAGAAAATAAGCAGGTTTTCACCCTGTCACAAGTTAGGTAAGTATATGGGTTACCTTTGCCTGAGAGTCCCTTCTTGTTTATGTTAGCACGATGACCTATACTTTGACCACATCATCAGATTTTTTTTTTTTTTTTTGTATTTTCTTAGAATGAGAAAGTTTACAAGGATTTGAAGTGAACCATGTCCCCAGGGCCACTCTGTCCTATGGGGTCCTTTCTGTGAATTAGGAAAGAGGCGTTAAAAATTCAGGCTGCAGTGCTTGGTGAATGGACAGAGCCCCCTGGTGCAAAGCAAAAGGCATCCCATCCTCTGGGTACACATTGGGAGAGTGGAACACAGATGAGTTCAGCTTTACTCACCGTGTCTGCAAGGCACTGTCAGACAGTGATCAAACTGCACAGCCCTAGCCCTGTTTTGACATGGCCTCATCTCTACCTTGAAGGACAGTTATGACAGACAGATGAAATGTTTTTGAGCGTGCTTTGCAAACAGTCAAAGATCATACACGTTTTGTGCTTTGCTACCATAATTATTACTTCTTCAAAATCTTCTAATTATAGGTCTTTAAAATTAATTTTTTGCACAGGTAAAGAATATTAACATTTTCTGAAATCAGAGCAAATGCCAGTCAAAGAAACATTTTAATCTTGAAATAGCCCAAAATCTGAACTGATGAAAATTATTTGTAATGAATTGGATTGGAGCATGTGAAACAAAATGATTCATATAAGCATGGGGGATATACAGATAAATAGATAACAGTACTGCCTTGAAAATAATCATAAACTAGTGATGAGAACATCCAAGGAAATAAATAATTATAGTATAGTATAGAGCATATTAATATAGGTATATATTAAGTGTTCTGGAGTCCAAAGGAAGAAACAATTTAACTGGCTGGTATAAGTACACTATCGAAGTCTAGAAATGAGGAGCTAAAAGTATATCTGATAGATTTCAGAATTAGTAGTTATTGGCAACATTTTGGAAAAGGTTTAAGGGAGAGTCTGGGTAAATTATATTTCAGGGGTTATAAGCAATGAAAAATGGTGCATACTACTTTCGAAATTTTGGACAAGAAGAACAGAGCAAGGAGTAGCAAGAAAGAGAGAGGAGGGGTAAAGAGGGGAGAGGAAAAAACAGTAAGTTAGTGAAGAACAACACTAGGCACTTTTAAGGGTCAGGGAACACATCCCAAATGAAGTATCCAGATACAGGATCCAGACAACTAGTGAAGGACATGGCTTTCTCCAAAATAGGAGAGAGGAAGGGGAAGATGGATGCAAATGATGTAAAGATTATGTAGGTGAAAAGAGAACCTGAGGGAGTTTTGGTCTCATGCCCTCTGTTTTTTCTGCAAAGTATAATTCAAGATCATATCTCAGAGGGAGAAATATGGAGGGGCAAGTGGAGAAACTTAGGTTATAAAACAGGTTCTGTGGAAAATTGGGAAACTGTTGAAGAGGGAAATATGTGAGTGTAAGCGAAGTTCTAAAAAATTAGTGATGCCGAATGAATATATAAAGTCAATGAAAGATATTTTACTTTGCTTTTAAAATTATACAAATCATCACGTCAGGAAAAGGGGCAGGAATGTGACAGAACTGTTGGAATTCTTAATTACTAAATTAGAAACTGTGTTGTAATTATAATTTTTCCTATTGATTGTGTTTTTGGATTTCTAAAGGATACAGAGTTGACTTCAGTGTTGCTGTTGTCTATTTGGTAATGGTAGAAACTGTTTTATGAACATATTAATTGGATTGCAGTTCCAGTTTTATGACCTGATTTTGGAAATACGAAATTTCCTAGGCTGCCTGGAAATAACTCTAGGGTGACAAACAGAAGCTCTAAGATGTTTGCTTTGAATTTTATCTTCAAATGAATAAAAATCACAGTTGGAAGAGAAGGCAAAATGATTCATCTTTGCTCACCTTTTAATACGAAACTTTCTGTGGTTTATGTTGGAATGTCACAAGTCCATATATATAACCTCTTTTCACAATGATTTCTTCAAAAACTGTTCTGAAGTTTACTTGAAAGTGTCACCAGTCTCCGAGAAATTTATGGAAAATAACAAAACATAGTATGACTTTAACAGGAACTGATATAACCTAGTTTAAATATTTATAAATTTAAATTCTCTTTTAGGTTTCCACAATACCACAGGGAGAAAAAATGAGAAATATAAGGTGGAAATTAAGATAAAGTTATAAATAGCCTTATAATTTTTAGGCCATAATTATAAACCCTAAAATGTACCATGTGTTTAGGAGAGATTATGAATTCCTTTTATCTCTTCTAAACATCAGCACCTTCTGCGAGGTCTGCAGAGCTTCCTCGCTAATATTCTTGGTAATCAGTGTTCATGATAACTTTCTATAGATCTTTCGTGTAGGATTTCTGCTGTACCTCTAAACCTCTGAAAAAGGTACTAAGCAGTCCTAGTTACAAATAATGAAACTTCATTCTTCCCTCCATTTTGGTTTTCATGTTTTTATTTTTAAATCTGAAGATGAGGAGGTTCAACTAAGTGATACTTTGGTGCTATAAAAATCTATGGTTCTATATCATATTAATTTACCCATTTTTGTCTTGAAAACCATCAAATAAGGCCTGGGAGCCAGGTATCAGAGTCTAAAAGAAGACAATATTTGCAAACTTCCATAACTACACTTCTGTTAGAGGAAATGCTGAGAAATAATACGTTTATCAACAAACTACTCCAGGATTGAACCCTGATATTTTTCTGAAGTATTTGTCTTCTTCTGTAGAAAACCCTTAGACTCTCAGCCTTAGGTATTTGGCTTAAGTCCTTCTCCACAAAATTGTACCTTAACTAACAGCCTTTTTCATAGGTAAGATATCACCTTTGTGGCCATTAATGCTGATAGTCACAGTAATTGAGAAAATACTACTTATGTCTTCCCAGCTCTTCTCTTTGTCAAAGGTCTCAGGCCCTTCCTTGTTCATCCAGCCTCCACCTGGTCCAAAGAATCAACACAGTGAGAAACTCTCACTATCAGAAACCTTGCATTAGTTTGCTTTGCTTTGTGTGTTTGCTCAGTAAATTTAAAATAAATAATTGACTTAATGATGGAGAGGCCACTGATATTCTAGAGAAGAAAGAAAAGCTAGCGAGTCAGTAGTGAGCAAATTGAGGAAACCAGAGTGTTATTGAGGCTAGTAAAAGAGACCTTTTATGAGTCATCAAGTAAGTCTTTAGAGCCAGGTATTGGAGTCTAAAAGAAGACAATATTTGCAAAATTCCATTTTTTAGAATGTAATCCATGAAAGATTTGATTTTTGAGACAGGTTAAATATAAAGGTAGATCAGGATGTCACCATTTTAAAGATTGACCCCATCTGCCAGGCCTTCACTAAACCTTGTTTTGCTTCAAGGAACTTTCTGTGACAAAGCTAACCTCTGATAGCAAACCATATTCTATTCTATTCTATTCATGAGAAGAGGAATATATAATATATATATGTATATATATGTATATATATGTATATATATATGTATATATACGTATATATATGTATATACACACACACATACATATATATATATACACATACATACATATATACATATTTGAGTTGTTAAATATATCTATTCTTTAGCATAGAGGTTACAAACATTTATTTGTATGCCATGGAACCCTTTCTTCAAGCAAAAGCTTAGGCAGTGACTTAAAATATGAAATAGATATGACAGGTGTTGAGGAGCAGCTTTGCATCAATGTTGCACTTTTGAAGAAGGGTTGGGGTAAGCTGGAGCCCAACTAGACAACAGCCCCCACCATGACTCCCTCCCCCCTTGCACTAGCGTCCTTCTGTTCCCCTAGAGCTCTTTGTACTTCCCTATAGCATGGTTTGTGTTGCTGTGCAGTGTTCCATGTGCAGAGAGGCACCTGATTTAGTGGATAAGAGCACTGACTCTGGATCCAGGGTACCTTCAAATCTGGACCCTTGCTTTCTAGCTGTGTGGCTCTGGGCAAGTTATTTAACCTCTCTCTACCTCAGTTTCCTCGTCTGCAAATGGGAGTTATAATAGTACCTCATAGACTGTTGTGTGAATGAAATGTTGTAACATATATAAAGTACTTAGAAAGGTGCCTGGCACACAGATGTTCTGTCACAGTTGGTTGTTACTAGAGCTATTGTGCATCCAAGTTGGGTTGGGGTCCTTGAGAAGCAGGCCTCGAGAAGATTTGAGTGCAAATGGTTTATTTAAGAGATTATGTCAGGAAATAGCAATGGGAGAGTGGGGAAGTTAGACAGGAAAGGTAAGAAAGCCTATACAGGGTACATTATTGATCAGGTAACTTGAGTAGGCAGTTGGGACTCAAACTTTTGGAGACTGCTGGGAAATGATGTAGAGCTTGCTTCAGATTTGTCCTATCCAAGGGATGAGGACACTGGAGGATTTATCCTTCAACTCTTATTCTTCATTGGCCAGTAGTTACTGTTAGGAATTAATTCCTAGCATTTCCAGCCTGGCTAGACTGCAAGCAAAACCTTGGGTATTGTCCATGCTTAGAATAAGATTCCACTGGCATGTTATTGCTGAGGGAATGTGTACAGACCCCTGACAGTGACTGCTACAGGACTGAACAGAATTACCCAGGGTTTTCTGTATTATTCTGTTTTATTTTCCCTGCCCCATATACTAGGCATCCAATTTATCTTTGTGGAATGAGCAAATGATTTTACCCATGGATATTTTTCCACTTAGCCTGCAAAACTTTTTGTAATTGTGTCTCACCTGAGTCTCACCTGATCTCTTTAATTCTCAACATTTAATTCTCATGACTCCAAAACCACATTCCTCATCTTTAATTATGTCAGTCTTCTCACTGTTCCCAAATTTACCCATCTGTTTTACTTATAGGGGTTGCTCTGTCCTCTGCTCTGCCTATCTAAACTCTGCCTATCCTTTAAGTTCTCCTAGTCTCTCATCTCTCTCATGAAACCTTCTCTAACCTCAAATAGCTTACTTCTCAAAAGTACCATTGATATAAAGAAGACAGCACAATTTAATGTATACTTATTTGCCAGCTGATGAGGCTCCATAGTTGATGCATGTTTCAGGCTAAAAAAAATCCATGTCTTATATACCCTCATCATTTGTACAAAGTTGGTCCATCATACATGGAAGTGCTATTAATACTGAGAGGCAGTGATGCCTGGACTTTGGTCTTGGACTAACATGATTACATTCTCGTTATTCCACTTAGGAGCTGTGTGACCTTGAGCAACCGTATAACTTACTGCATCTGTTTTTTTCTCATATAGAAAATATGGCTAATAATCCTACCTCATCATGTCGCTATGATAATTAAATGAGATATTATATGTAAAATGCTTAGCACAGTTCTTAGAAGTAGCTGCTCAAACAATAGGACCTGTTAGATATTTTTTTTTTATTGTGAAGTAATCAGTTTTATTCTTAGACTTTTCTTAATAACTCTTCTTATAACATTGAAATTTTATATGAAAAATAATTTGCCACTTGGGCCTTTGAAATAGGTAGAATATGCCATATTTTTCATATTTCATTGAACATATCAACCATATCTATTAGTTAAGATGATAATAAAAAACTTGAAATCTCTTTGCACATTAAAATAAGATTTTACTATTTTTTATTGTAAAATAACTTTAAGAACTATTTTATATTTTTATATATTTCTCAATCAAAGCACACCTTAGAAAGTTAACTCAAACTTCAACATTTTAAGGATCTACACTTTTGGTTCCAATGTGGAGATGATGAGAGTTGGAGAAGGTGTCATTAGGGAAGGTAATTGTATCAGAAATGCCTACAAGAATTTATGTAAAAAAAAAAATTCAGCCCTTATTTTCCCATACCAGTAACAAGGAGTATCAGAGACTGGGGGTGAAGGAGTGCATAGGAAGAGGAGGTAGCTTGTGTGTTTTGACAAAGCGTTGGAAGGATCCCATACCCATCTCTCTTAGCAGATAACATTATGCAAGGGAAGAAGTCCATGCTTTAGAACCATATTGAACTAATTTGAAATTCAGTTCTCATGTTGACTGGCTGATTTTGAGCAAGCAACCTGACATTTATGAACATCTCATTCTTAAAATAAGAAAAATACAATATTACTAATTTGTACTAATAACAAGTAGATTTATTGTCAGCACTCAATGAGGTAATATTTATTTGTTTGTTTAAAACTTGTCCTGTTTTAGGCAGCATTTAAGACAGTCAACAAAGATAGATAGCTATAAGTTTTAGGGGAGAGTGATAAGGGAAAGGCAAATGGAAATAAGGTATGATGTTAATACTCACATGCATACACAATAAGGTGAAGAAAATAACATTACCTTCACAAATGGCACCAGAATCTCTTTGGGGAAGAGAAATGACTTTGCTAGAAGAGATACTTTAATGATGCCATAGGAGTAAGATGAGTCCCCTTGTGGGTTTGATTGCAGGCAGGTGCTCAGATGATGTGGAGTGAAAGCCACTCTGTATAACAGAGGGAGAATTTGGTCCTACAGAGCCAACCAGAGTAGTGGAGCTGAGGAAGAGAGATTAGAAGAGAGGAAAGGAAGGGGAGAAGCCTAAGGAAAGCTGAGAACTATGTGTACTCAGTCCATTAAACAGACCCCTTTCTGGCGACAGAAGGGGGAAAAAAGACCACCAATGCATGTATGTCTTACTTTAAGTCTCAGGAAGAGTTGAAGTGTTTAGGTGTTCTTAGTGGTATGCAAATCAAAAAGGAGTTGTGTTGTGTTAGTAACTAAGGTCAATGAGCTCTAATCCCCAGAAATTATCACATAGCAAGGGCTGAGTTTTGGGACTCTTATTAGTCATGAAATTGGGAGCGTCAAATCAGTTTTGTCTACATTTCAAGGGAGAAAGAAACCTCCATCTTCTAGGAGACTAACACCATGAAATCTAAGGGTATACCACCAGGTGGAATATAAAATTCTTCAAAGTTTATTAGGAGCCAGTGTAAATCAGGGAGCTTAAAGACAAATCCCAGTGTCTGTTAGACATAAATGACTCAGTGGTTCAGGGAAAGCACAGACATTTCTAATAGTGAGATTGGAAGAAAATTTGTCCTAAGGATAAGCATAAAGAGGAATGGGATGTATAAAAATTATAGCACCTGGATACATCTTAAAAATTCAAGATATTTAATGCATTTTAGCTACCTCTCCTGTCCTTTTCCTTCTCTACAAGTTTCTATGAATATTGTACTATATCTGAAATATCTTTGAAAATTGTAAATATTGTTAGTTAATAATAAAAAGAAAGCCCACGTACCAGATTTAGTTAAAATCTAATAAAACACTATTAAAAATATTGAGACATCCATAAAATATTAAACTGAATAAAAAATGTGTTCCTTATGAAAAAAAATTCTGTATCTTTCTAAGTTACTCTCTTGAAGTTAAAAGCATTCTCACATACTTTGAGTTCCCTCATAGCCTATTATAGCACCAGGTTTTAGACTCCTGAGTCCTGCTCCATGTAATGACAGCAGTAGTATAGAGTGAAGCAGCCTCGTATGACTCTTAAGGAGATTTGCATCTTAGAGGCAAATGTTCCTCAGTCTGTGTTTGGATGTTTGTTACATAAGATGAAGTCCAAGTCAAGTGGGGCTGCTTCTAAAGGTATCTGTCAATTCATGTCAATTCACAGGATTGCTTCCCTGTGCTTGAAATGTTTCAAGCACAAATCCATATAATAAGGAAAATAGGCTCCATGAAAATGATTATGAAATGACAAGCAGCCTGGATAGAGGATGTAGTCAAATGTCAACACTTCTGGAAATTATGAAATTCTTTACATATGAGGCCAGGTCAAATAATTTTTTTAACATATGATATGACCATTATGTGTTCCCCCACCTAAAACAATTCCTTTGATAGCTTTAAAAAATACATAAAACCAAAAAATATATATATAATTCTAGAATAAAATACATAAATAGTCATTGCATTTTTTTCATTTTTCTATCATTTCTTCATTTATATTTCTGAACTAGGTGAATTGGCTATTACATATTGACCCTAAGAATTTGATTCTAATACTAGGATTTGATTATAATAATAGTCAAGTGTTTGACTTGACTATCAGTAAAAGATCTTTGATTGACATATGAGTTCATTTGTATGAGACCTTGAGAAAATTCATGACTTTCATAGCAAGAGCACATCAAAAGAATTTTGAAGATTATGGCTGTTTTTACCCCTTTTATCTCTCCAGCATCTGTTTTCATTCAGCCTCTTTGGAAATATCTCCTTTGAGTAATCTAGTTGCATACTTTCTCTACTCCTTCTGTATCTTTGGTTTCTTCAGCGCTTTAATCAAAACAGGCAAAAGATAAAAGAAAAGTTTCATTTCCAAGGAAATGGCTTGTCAGTACCTGATTTTTCATGCCTATTCATCACTGCTAAGTGCTCCAAAACTGCTGAGCACAGTGTTCAGGAAGCAACCAGTACATCAGTCTTATGTCTATTGTTCTTGAACTGAGGTCCCTAGTGCCTCTTACATTATGCTCTGCATAAGTGAAATATGTTTAAGAACCTTTATGTCTAGCATGGGAAAGAAGCTCCTTCATTCCCATGTCTCTTTAAAAAAAAATCTCAAATTAAAATACTTCTGGGAGGAGCAAATCGTTTCATATATGTTACAGCGCATGTAAAGAGTGAAAGTGAGTACTTATTTCCTGGACATTTGTACCATTTCTCTTGTAAGGAACTAAAAATTTGATATTTTTATGGCTATCTTTATCTTTTTGCTAATTTATTCTACTGTAATCTTGACTAATCTAGTATTACTTGATTATTATTGTATTTCCTCTCCTCTGATACTAATCTTCAAATTCTATACCTGCTAATCATATTGTTTAATCTAAGTCCACTATAAGTAAACATCCTAAGATTAACATTATTCACCTTTTTCAATTAAAGATACCAGTTCAGATAGAAATTTGGCTGGTATTCATACTTGTTATTTTTTCTTGGATATTTGTCATTTTTGGCATATTTATCAATATTGTGTATTCCTGAAAGCATTAATATCTAGAATATCTGTATCTTAGTAGAATTGATAGAGCAGAATCAAATGGATCAATAACAAGACTTTAAGTGCATATGAAGGAAATCTATTACCTGCATTAAAGTCATTTTGTTCCAACACAGTTTTAACAATTTCCAAATAAAAATTTTATATTATTTTACATATTTTTATAAAGATTAGAAAAATATGTTCTTCGCAACCTGAATTTTAAAGTGTTCTTGAATTAGTAATTGTTTAATTTTATATGACACCATTATTTGTTAGATGGGCAGTAATATTTCTAATGGGAATATCTGCACTTTATTTTATTTATTTGTTTTTTATTATGGTGACATTGGTTAATGAAATCCAGTAAGTTTCAGGTGTACAGTTCAGCAGTAGAGCATAAGGCATATATATATTTGACCTCTTTTACCCCCTCTACCTCCCTCGTCTCTCTTCCTTGCCTACCTTCTGGTAACCACTAGTCTATTGTCCATGCCCATGAGTCTCTGTTTGTTTGTCCTGCACTTTAAATATCCAGAAAATACCAAGAATTTAAATACTGAGATTAAAGAGTACTCTCTTCCCATCATCACGTTCAGTTCAGATTTTACATCTGTGCAGTTAGAACTAAACAGTAGGTGGTTTTTTGTGTGTGTGTTTTGTTTTTAGAATAAGGGAAGGGTGGAAGGTTTGTTCTCTGAGGGCACCTCTAACTGTGTCAGCATAGGAGGGCTGTGATACATGAATGCTTGAAGCCTCTAGGAAGCCAAGTATGATATTCACAACCAAGTAAAAATGTGCTAACCTCATTCCCAGTAATCACAGTTTATGTAAAATTTGTATCTGACATCTAGTTTCTGATGTAAAATATGGAACCTATTTGAAGATTGCACATAGCCAGTTGGGCTCCATTAATAGAACTAGAATGACTCAAAATAAAGAGGTAATGAGTGCACTTGACCCTGCATCATTCAGAACTCACCTGGCTTGTGCTCCCTTCTGGGCTGTGGACGTACTAGAGAGGACAAAAAGGAGAGTGACAGGGTGGGAGAAACTCATGCCTTGTGACATATAAAGTGGTTGAAGGACAAAAATTGTTTAAGAAAGAAAATGATGTAGGAATTGAAGGACTGGTGCTTGGATGAGGCTGGTTCTTTGTAGCTGCAAATCTGAAATACTGCGTACATCTGCAGTAAGGCAGATTTAACCCCATTATGGGACTGGATGTTCTCATGGACAGAAGCATTTTATGTGACATAGTCTGCATGGGTCCAGGCGAGGAAGTAGGGATGGGCAAAGGTGCACTGCATTGTTTACTAGGTTCAAAAATCATGAGTAAATTATAACATCTGAACTATTTGCTGAAATTTATCATTTTTATGGTTGGGTCAAAACTTTAGAATTCTTCCCTAGTTTTCCATCTGTTTTTTTTTTCTTTTTTTGTCTTAGAATAGTAAACCATTCTTGACTCTTTTGTCTTTTTTGAAAAATACGTCTATATAGATAATGCATATCTTGTGTAAATTGTTTCCTACTGTTCAGTAAACTTTTCTTTAACTGAATCATATGTTTATCAATTCCATAATATTCTAATTTGACTCTAATTAATGGTGTGTAACATGATCAAATATTTTCTAAAGGAACATAGAGAAAGCGATTGGTCATGGAAGTTAATGTACAAAGAATACTTTGTCCTTTTGGTTAAGAGAATTAAATATTAGCTTATATCAGTAAGATTAGATCTTACTGTTTAATTCTACCAGTTTAAATTAAATTTATAGACTTTTAAGTTTTCTTTAAAAGAAATATTTTGTTTTAAAAGTTTTAGATTTATAGAAAATTTGCAAAGGTAGCAAATATAGCACATATACCCACTTTCCTCTATTATTAACATCTTATCTGAGCATGGTGCTTTTGTCATAATTAATGAACCAATATTAATGTAGTATTATTAATTAAAGTTTATATTTTATTCATATTTTCTTAGTTTTGCCTAATGTCCTTTTTTTGGTCCAGGATTCTATCAAGAATAGCACAGTACATTAAGTTGTCATGTTTCCTCAGACTGCTCTTGTCTGTGACAGTTTCTCATATTTTCTTTATTTTGATGACTTTGACAGTTTTGAGGCATATTGGTCAGGTATTCTGTAGAATTTCCTTCAACTCTGATTTTCTGATGTTTTTGTCATAATTAGATTAGGGTTATGTGCTTTGAGGAAGAAGACCCCAGAGGGCACCATTTTCATTTCATCAAAATGACATATCATTATTCATGTTAACCTTGACCACCTGGTTACATACAGACACATTTGTAGATATGAGTATCCACACAGGTTAGTATACAAACTGATATATATTTTTGTATACACATATTTTTGTCATGTTTTTCCACTGTAAACTCATTTTTTTTCTCTTATTTTTGTACTGCATTCTTTGGAAGGATTTCACTATGAACAGCACACACTTAAGGAGGAGGCAGTTATGCTCAACCTCCTTGAAGGCAGAGTTTCTACATAAAATATTTGGAATTCTTCTGCATAGGAGATCTGTGTATTCTCCTCCATTTATTTAATTGTTTATTCAGTTCTCGTATATGTCAGATTGGACCCATGGATATTTATTTTGTACTTTAGGTCATAATTCAAAACTATGCTGTTGCTCAAATTGTTCCAGCTTTGGCCATTGAGAGTTCTTTCAGTTGGTTCTTATGTCCCTTTGAAATATCCTCATCATTGTGGGCTTTTTTTTTTTTTTTTTAGCACCTTCTTGCTTTTTGCCATTACAAGATGCAGGCTCATCTTATACATTTTCTTCCACAGTCCTAGATTCATCCATTTCTCTATGAATCCCTGGTTCCCTTCATGAGAGAATTATATTAAAAATCAAGATTTGGGTTTTAGGCATGCTCATTATTCATTTTCAATGAATGTCCTAAAGGAAGTAATGGTAAGAACTTACATAAAATAGTTAATAGGCCTCCAGTTTACATTAATTTTATGTTAGGTTGAAAGCTAATATAGAAAATCTGTAATGTTGAAATTATAAGACTCAAGAACACGTACTTCTTTCTGGGAGCTAACAAAGTGTACTACCCAGCAATGCCTTTGTAGTCTAAAATTTTAGGAAACTTAAGAAAAAAAAAAGAAAAAGATTAAAAACAATTTTTCAAAGTTATATTTTCCCACTCAGTTTGGAAAAAAGAAATGTAGTGTGAATTTAATACTTAAGGTAGGCAACATAGTCAATAGATTAAGTTAATCTTTGACACCTCTTTTTAGCTTCAGCTCCCTCAACGCTTTATTGCACCCTGACATCTCCCATGCCCCCACACACTTATTTCCACTCACCATTCATTTATAGACATTGAGGGTAAAATGATAGGCAAAATCAGACACAGTTCCTGCCTACATGGATTTAGAATCAGGGAAGCACTAATCAAATTATCATATACACACACACACATACACCCACACTCATACACACACATATATGAAACTGTAACTGAGACCAATGCTATGGAAGAGAAGCACAGAGCATTTAAAGAAGCCATGAGGTGGCATTTGACCTGGTCAGGGAGATCAGGAATGGCTTCTCTGAGGAATGGTTGTTTAAACTGTGATTTGAAGGGTCAGTCAGAATTAATCAGGAGAATAAAGACAAGAGAGAGACCTTGATGTGCTATATGAACAAGTGGTCAGTGGTGAATGTAAAAGAAGCCAAAAGAGCCAAGGTGGAGGCAGGTACAGAGGTGGGAGATGAGGCCAAGCAGGTGGGCAGGGCCAGCCCATACAGGACTTGTCAGCAATGCTAAAGACCTGGCAGTGATGGCAGATACTGCATTTCCAAGATTGAGAATGCACTTCTCGGATGTGGTTCCATAGTGTAGCGGTTAGCACATCTGCTTTACATGCAGAAGGTCCTGGGTTCTCGCCACAGTGGAGCCATGGTCCATGGTCTACAGCCATGCCACCCTGAACAAGCCCGATGTCTGATCTCGGAAGCTAAGCAGGGTCGGGCCTGGTTAGTACTTGGATTGGAGACCACCTAGGAAGACCAGGTGCTGTAGGCATAAAAAAAACAAACAAAAAAAAGAATGTACTTCTCATCTGTGCTCCTCAAAATGTGACCCATGTTTCAAAGGGGAAAACCAAGTGCCACCCATCCAAACCTCTAACACTTCCATTTCTCAATGTGATAGAAAAGATTGTTCTGGCTGAGAAGGGGTGCATTGGTTAAATCCACACACACATAGGCATGTGTTTGTATTTATATATAGAACCTATTTTCACATTTCATTTTACAAGTGACATTACTGAAAACACTGCCTGTCTCCTCAAGTGTCTTTTAAAGTTTTGTCCTTAATCTTCTCTCTCTTCATTGCCTCTGCTGTCTTCGCTGTCTCCTCAGTGCCCATGCGCTTCACTTCCAACCCCAATTATAAGATAAGGGAAGGTATCCTAGAGGGCAGAGAAGGATAACTAACATGGCAGAGAGTAGGAGAGAGAAAATAATAGGGAAGAACAGCTTCACTTAGGCATTTTGCAATTGTAATCATCCTAGCATCTGTCTAGGCCTTCACTTGCCTGATCACTTTGCCATCTTTATTTGAAGTTAAGCAGAATGTGGTGCTTCAGCTTTCCTCATTAAGTGTATGCCATAGTCCATGAATTGAGACTCTTCTTTTGTCACCTGATGACACTGAAACTATTTCTTGCCTGGACTTTGTGCAATAACTTTCTAAATAGTTTATATGCCTCTAGTCTCACCACCTACCCCATTCTTCTTCCATAGGGACCTCTCTAAAGGTGAAAGCCAAGCCCATCCTTCTCCCACACATTCTTCTGTGGGTCTCCTGCATCTTTAGCACATTATTTCTCAATCTTGTATGCTGCACCCCACTGAACCATTTGTGGAAAGTGTTTTGCAACTCCTAAAATATGTCATCTTATTTCATTTATCAGCTTTGTCTACACTGTCTGATCGGGATGTCTCCCCACCCTCCTCCCCCATCTGCTTAATGAGACCCGCCTCTTCCTTTGAGACTTGTCTTTTCTTGGAAGTCTTTCTCACCCCACTCCCTGTGTTGTAGCCTACATCTTTTTATTTCCCCTGAAGCTTGCACATTGCTTTTATTTTTTTATTTTTATTTTTTATTATTTTTTGGTTTTTAAATACCACTTCTCAAAGAGGATTGTGCATACCATTTTCTTTTCTGTCTCCCTCAGAAGACTAAGTTTCCTGAGGGCTCCTTGTCATCTCTACCTCATTCATTGTATACTCTAACACCCAGCAGAGAGCCTGGCACCTACTTGGTATCTGACAAATGTTTCTTTGATGAATGAATTAATCCCCGTTTTCTGCTTCTCAAGTCAATAATCCCAAATTCTCCGTTGTCATGTGCACAAGCTGAGCTCTAACTGATGAATGTCCTCCAGGCCAGACTGTGTCACCACAAATAGAATGGGTTTTCCTTATTCAGGTGTCTCTAACTCTTTTCCTACATTCATTGCTTTGCAAAAAAAAAAAATCATAATACTTATTAATCGAAGCAACCACGTGCAACTTTTTAGAGCTTTGAGACACCCCTAGTGACTGTCCATGGACCTTGTCTGAAGTCAGACCTATAACCCATTCAGTCAGCTTGAACTGAGCTGATGGAGGTTGTATTTCTGGCTTTTACAGATTCCTTTCACATGCCTCATCTGCAATCATCTTCACATTGATCCTCAACTAGATAATAATAAAAATATTGTGTTATCTTGTACCAGGTACTATGCTAAGGCCTGTATATAACGTTTTGCTGAATCTTCATAAATATTCTTTGAAATAGGTTTCACTAACCTTGCAGATAGGGAAACTGAAGTACAAAGAACTCAGTAACTTACCCAAGCTCACATAGCTTGCAAGTGGCAGAGCTGGGATTTGAACCCAGGCCCTCTGAGGCTATCCCTTACATGCTCCCTCTCACCACACTACACTGTCCCTACTTGTTCACTTCCAATTCAAGGACCCACTCCTCAAATATTTTTTTTTTCTCTAACCTTTCTTCTATGGACCGATTTCAACAACTATATATTTCCTGACACTCACTTGGCATCTATCATTTTCTGTATTCTCATGTTCATTATCTTTTCATGAAGTATATAACTTGTGTCTCTTCTTGTAGCCAAAGACTTAGAATTTCTTCTCTCTGAGAGCTGGTAAAGCTTGATGGTTAAGAGTGTGGGTTCTGGAGGCAGGCTTCTTAGGTTGATATTCTGGCTCTCCTCTGTACTAGCTGTAGCACCTCCATCAAATTCCTTCACTTTTCTAGGCCACCATTTCTGTATCTGTACAATGGGGCAAGTTATAATACCTCAGAGAGTGGACGTTAAGATAAATAGGTTGATACCCAAAAAGCACTAACAACCATGTCTGGTACATAATGTCTACTCGGTAAATGTCATTCATTATGATTCCGTCATAATGAGTCTATAGGGGTTCTTTGCATCCAGATGATATTTCTAAGTCTCAGTTGAGTGACTGTTTTAGGGTATCTTCACATTGTCCTGTGTGGCTGCAGTGGATTGCATTCTTATTGGAAAGTTATGTTAACCAATGTGGTTCTCTATTAATAAGTCCTGCTGCTCCAACCTTGGGGAAATAAAATGTGAAATCTTTTTCTGTTCAATTTCTTTGACTCTTGATATTCCTCTGGGGTCTCCACCAAGCATTTCCTGTGGCAACTTTTCTCTTCATCCTCAGGCCTGCTGAGATCATTCGCTCAGCAGCAAAGCTGACACTTGCTGCCACCCAACCCAGCTCCTTCCTCAGGGACATGGCAATGCCCAGAGGGGCCATGCCAGCTTGGAGCCCTCTGGCCACAGTTTGGAATCACGAAACTGACAACTTCTTTTTCTGAACTGGGCAACTGTATCACATGCAGTTAATATGTATCAATAGCTAAACACCACTGAAAAGGAAACAAGGAAGAGCCTCTGGGCTAATAGCTATCTCTGATTATACAAAATGGCTAAGCCACGTGTAAAATATCTCACAATAACATGCCCTGTTGTCTTGAGGATTTGGCTTTACTAAGATGTAGTAACCATGTGAGAGAGTGAGAAATAGATTTTTTCTTTCTCTAGTTCACAGAAAATATAAAATATGATGCTTTCCTTAGCCATCAATATCAGTTTTATGTTAAGGTTTGCTTTGTTTAAAGTAGTATTGTTTTTCTGTTTAAAAAACAAAAACAAAAACTCTAAATAATTTTTCTAAAAGAGGACTCAAACCTAACTCGATAAGTGTATTTTATTTCAAAATGCATGCATTTGAAATAATTATGAGTGACAGAGAGAAAAAGTTTTTTAAAAAAATGATTTTAATGATTTTCATCTTGGTAGTTTGTTTAGAAATGTATTTCCATCCATAACATCTTCATTTGTCTTCTAATTTTCATGCAATTTGAAAGGGATAGATTCCTTACCCAAGGGATCATCCTGACCAAATCTCAAAGGGTTAGCTAAAGCAATCAGATTTTACAGGCAAATTTACATCTTGTCATTTCAAGAAGTGTTTCCTTTACTACCATCTTTTTAAACTTATCTTATTTATATAATATATGACATAATATATTCCTCTTCTAAGACCTAACCCATGTAACATTTTAGATAAGATAAATTATCTGTTTTTATAAACATAAGGATAAACAATTTTGCTTTTGTGATGAATAATAAATCCCTGCTGGTACGGATTTAATGGCATCCAAAGACTGGACTATCAGTGAATTCTCCCAATTTTTTAAGATGTTTAGATGCATTTCTTAGAAAGAAGACTGTAGAGTCCTCTGCATTCTCCAACATTTTTAAACATTAGTTGACATATGAAGTAGAGACAAATTAATGCCGGGAAGCAGGCAGTATGCAAGCAGCAGTCAGGAAGTACAAAGAATAAAGTATATACGAACATGTACATTATTCACTTTTAGGAGTTAACCTATTTTTTTTAAATGTTGTAGTTCTGCTACCATATGATCAAGGTACTGCTTCCTTCTAAAATCTGTTAAAGTAAATGTGCAGCCTATCCTTTTTACTATGCATTTTTCAAATTTCCAAACAAGAACTAATTATAAAGAAATAAATAAGCATCAGCTCTATTACCTGCCACTTCCAAAATCTGGGAGGGGCAATTTGATTGAGCAGCATAAGAAAGTTATTTTCTACAGGTGAGCAGTTCTAAGAAGGAATATACTTAATTTGTTTTCATTGAACAAATTACAAATCAGGGTTAATATCTTATTAATTATAAGAATATCCCCATTACTTGGGTAGGGTAGGCAAATAATACTGTAGTAACACACAATCCCACTGTAAATCCGCGTGACCCTTTAGACCAGCCATCTCCATATGTTTGCTGAGAGCAACACCTTTACATCAAACACAGACATCTACAATCCTCACAGCACATGAAGGAGTTAGAGATCTAAGCAATAATGATTAAATGCTTCCACCCAGAAAAAAAAAGAATCATATTTCATTTTTCTAAGCAATTCAACTTTGTTAACTTCATGGAGGCATGAAAGCACAATTCTCCTGTAGGCTCAGAGGGAGAAGAAAACTGGAAATGGATGAACAGTTGAAACATCTGCCTTAGTTTGAAAAGATAGTATTACCTTTCACTGTCATGTTTTTCAAATGATTCAACGGCTTCCCAGAGTGCTGAAGATAAAATACAAACTCTTTAGCTGGCCTTTTTGCTGTCACTCTCACCAATGTCCTATTTGCCATGTCCTATAAAACTCTCTCTAGGAATGATGAACTTAATTATTCTGTTTCTTGCTTATTTTTCCTCCCTTTGCACAGTCGGCTTCATCTACTAGGGTTACCCTTTCATAACTAGTCTCACCATCTATCTTCTTGGTAATTCTTCTTCCTTAATGATACCCAACTACTCCAGGCCCAGACCTCAGGATAGAATTATTGCTGTGGCTCCTCCTCTGAGCTTCATCAGCATCCTGTGTAAACTTTAACATAGTGCTTACTGGGAGAGACAGGTAGTGATGAGCTATTATCCTATCTCTCCTCCCTACTAAATATTAAAATTACCAGAGAATAAGAACCAAATCTGACATATCTTGATATCACCAAAAGAGTATCTAACCCAGAATAGGGCTCAATATATACTTGTTCAACAAATGAATGAATTAATTAATAAATAAATAAATTTTATCTGCCTTACTCTACCTGATCATTTATATTCTTCAGGGCAGTATATTTTTCTTATATCTTTGTATATTTTATAGAACCTAAAATGTGTATTTTATAGAGTAGCACACAAAAAGTGTTTAAATTAATTGAATTTATCTCAAATTCTATCACAGGAATAGATTTCTGATCTCTATTACATTTAGACTTTATATACTAGACTATATTTAAAAACATGAAGTCACCCATAAGCCACATCTAGGACTCATTTTTGTGGATTTGTTAAACTATATATTTCTTCGGAGTATCCACTGCCAAAGCCTTTGGTGTTGTATCCTAAACCAAATATTTGAAGAAACACTGTCCACAAAACAAGGCTGCCTTGTGCTTTGGAAAGTCTTTCAAACAACATGCCATTCCGTTAACCTTGACACTACTAAAGGCTTAAAACTACAGCACTTTGTTGGACTCTATGTCAAGAAACTTGTATTTTTAAAATGATGGCATGTTTCTTCATTTATAAGTAAATTATTTCCCAGGTACTTTGGATAGAAAGATTGAATTTTGGGAATGTGTTTCTCCCTTAGAGAATATGACTGATTCATTGAGGACATCATTCCAGAAAACTAGAACAAACAGATGAGAACTCTTCTTGAGTGTTATAAGCAACTTTTCAAAATATCTAGGAAAATTTTAATTTTTTAGCTTTCCTAGTCAGAAAGTCTTTAAAACATATTTTAACAATATATTCAGTGTTGTGGGAATACATTTGTGAATTATCAGCTATAATTGAACTTTGACATTATAGATGAACTCTGAGAATGACTCTGAAATGTTTCACATTAGGAAGTCTCATGTAGAACAATGAGCATTATTCACACTCATATCTACAGCTCACATCCAAGAGGGTCGCTGGAGGGGTAGGTGCTTTGAAATTAATACCATGAAACTTAAAAAAAATGTATATTTAATTCTTTTTTAAATTAATTTTCTTAAAGTTCATGTTAGAAATGAAATGATCTCTTTTGAATGACATTTCAATGACTCATACATATCAACAGGTCCAAAATTATAACATGGCTCATATGAAATAAGAATTATATTATTTAATTTAAATTCAGACTTTTTTCAATGCACATGTTTCCCTAAAAGATATTAAATCATTAAATAGTCTCATAAGTGTGGACAGACACCATGTTAGGAATTTGAATGTTTTATTGTGAATACTCATTTAGTGAATGAAATAACTGAAGTTAAGAACTTTCCTTCTGATCACAAAGGGTACAACCATGATTTTATTTGAAAATGGATTATTGGGTTCATGCTCTTTCTCTTTCCTCCATTTTCCATCAGTCAAGATTGCACTTGGTTTAAAAAAAGAAAAAGCTTGCAATTCTGAGTTTCATAACCTTCCTACTCTATTTGGGGATTTTTCTCACTTATACAGTGTGGTGTGGATCTATGTAAAATTCACATGTTTTGTGTGCTGCTTCTGAAAATGGGAGCAGTAGATATGTATCCATGATGTCTTCTAAATAGTATATACATAGCAAAATATTAGTATACTTGAATTCTCTGAAACTTAGTCAACACCCTAACTCTCCCAACAGAGAACACTTTAACTCTTCTACTGAAATTTCTTATGCCCAAAGAAAATGAACATGTAAGCCTGTTATCTAGGGGATTAGCGTAGAGTGACGATGAAAAATACACATTTTTTTAATGCCTCTAGTTTTGTCTTAAAAATCTATGTCTTCTAATATTTACTTTTTAATTTTTTTAAACATGACAATGTACTTTTTTTTTCTCCAGATTGTTGGTTTTGTCCTACTTTCTGTCAACCACATGCTGTGGCTTAAGAGGCTCAGTCTTAGAGTATAGAAAATGCTTCCTCCCTCCTTTTTCCCACATTTAGATCCAAATGAAGTAATGATTTGCTTTTCATCAGCTATCCGCATGGCTTGCTCCTTTCAAGTCTTTACTCAAAAGTCACCTCAGTGTGGCATTCTCTAGCCAACAGATTGAGAACTACAGTTTCCATGCCTAACTTCCACCCCTGCAGACTCCCTTGGAATATTTTTTTCTATCATTCTTATAACTTTCTAATATACTTTATAATTTACCTCTTTATTTTAATGCCCATATCCCTCCAACTAGAATATGAACTCCATAAGAAAAGGCATCTGGTTTGTTTTGTTTCCTGTTATATCCCCAGAACCTAGAACAGTGTTTAGTGTATAATAGATATTCAATTAAGATTTGTAAGAAGAAAATCGATAAATTTTTCTTGCTGTGAATTTGGAAGGATTCATTGTTTAGAAGTATTCCTAAAACTTACGGTTCCTGCACAACCAAGTATATACACTCCAGAGCCACTAGTAATATTTCATATTAAATATGTGTCATTTTATAAAGAAGTAGAATGTTGACAGATCACCCTATCTTTAGCTCTTTCCAACTGAAAGCTAAAGTAAGGTACTGCTGAGTTCTTTCTTTCCATATGTTCTCATTTTTCCTGGTATATCTTTGCCTTGTCAGTTTACACTTTCCTCCATTTAGCTCATTTTATTTGCAAATATAGCAATGCTGATCTGTGTTTGGCATTGTGTGGCTTCAGTGTTTTTTTCCCCCTTTATTTCTGCTTTGCTATTTTAGCTCATTTTTTCATTAGAATGCCTGTTCTGTAAGATATCAGCAACTAAAAAAGGGATACAATTAACCGTGATGATTAATGTAAAATGCTCAGAGGATATATGTTAGTGAACATAAACCTACTGACAAAATTATTTCTAAACTATGTTCTACAAAACACCATTGTATTTTAAACATCTGACAAAGTATGAAAGACTGGCTGCACTCCTCAAGTCTGCTCAGTGTCTCTGTGGCTTTTAGACACCTAGCCAGTCATCAAAAACTGCAAGGCTGGTGTGTAAAGGTTCTCAAACCCCAAATGCCAACATGGGCAGGAATAATACAATGTGGTCATTGTAATAGGTATCTACCATGTAGGGAGTGAGGAAGGATGATATAATTTGGAAATTGATGTAAAATCAGAACATATGGTATTTTCAGTAGTTACTACAACATTGCTTAGAGTGGTACAAAGAATCTTATGGATAAAATTATAAATCACAGCAATGCAAAGTTTAATTTTAGTATTGTAATACTAGGTTTAACAAAACTCCTTGTGGTTTATGTTTACTCCTGGGGAACCTTGAGAAGTGGTGAACAAGGAATGGTGTATCAAAGACTTCTGTACCTGCAAAAAGTTCATTTATTTCAGCATTCTACTCCTTTTTATTGTTCGATAAAGCTTTATATAAAGGATTAATAGAGATAGTGATTCTGCAGAGCATGTCATTAAGATTTTATTTATTAGAAAACAAACCTCCTAATCATTTAAAAATATAAATGGCAGCCATTTTATTTGTTTGCCATTTTTATTGCTTGCCTACTCTCTTCTTTTCTTTGTCCTGCTTATTTACAAAAAGGATTTGGAATTGCTTCTTGGCCTTCTGGCTAAGATCAAGTGTAAAGAGGATTTGCAGTATCTTACAAAAAGTATAAAGGCAATACAATTTTTTCTTTTTGATTCAGAGTTTTTAAAAGGGAAAACTGGATGAAGATTAAGTGGATATTCCAGCAATTAGAGTCATTGTGTTCAGAAATCTATTTCATAGCTAGATGGTGGCCAAATATAGCAGGAAAACAAGAAATACAATAGATGAGAAGAATTCAACATTGGTTTCTCAGAGAAGACAAAGTTTTCCTTTACCAAACTCTAACATGTATTTTCTTGCGGCATACTGTTTTGATAAAGAACAATGAATATACTCATTGTTCTTTATCCAAAGTCGGTGTCTTTACCACTGCTTTATATAGCAAAGCAGAATTTTGAAGGTATGTCTGTGATTACGTGCAAGTCACTTAACTTCTTTCTACCTCAGATCTCTCTGCTCTAATATTTGTAAACCAAAAGTATCTCCCTTATAGGATTGCTGTGCTTGTTAAATGAGAAGCAGTTCACATAGTAGACACCTAGTATGTATGAAATCAATATGAGAGAATGAGGGAGAATTTGAATAAAAAGTCAGGATCAGAATATTATGACACAGGTTGGAAATTCAATTATAGTTCTGTCAGGTGCTTAAGAGGTACTCTATCTCAGGTGTACAGGCCTCTAGTAGTGTAATGTGACACTTTCTTCCCCTCAAGAGAACTCAGCATAGTCAGAAAAATGAAAAAAAAAAAAGATAACATTCACATTATATTCTGTAGAAAGCTTCTAAATTTTTTTTTTTTTAATCTAGAACAAGGTTTGTAAACTCTAGAAGCCAACCATAAAGTACATAAAACATTAGGATAATTTTAGAAAAATTAAGGGAACCTGAACTGTATATTCATCTGAAGTAGGACCATTTCACCTCCTCTGACAAATAACTTGAGGTGACAAGGATCCCACTAAACACAGAGTGTCACATTCTAGTGAAGCAATTGCTCATCTCAGCACTAGCTGAAAACAAGATCAGGCTGCTTCATAATGGCATCTTTAACACAGGGAGTGAGGATTATGGGATAGCCTTATTTGCCTTTTAGTACTCTCATTACAGTTGGATAGACAGGCCAGAGGAGACAGGGATGAATCTGCATATCCATCTGAAATCAGAAAATGTCAGTGGTGCCAGGGACTCCATTTGCTTCAGTCCCCAGAGGGTTAGGTGAAAAGAGAGTGTACGGGGAGTCAGTAATCTCATAGTTTTTCAAAAAGTCAGGGATGAGGAATGATGATCAGTAATACCTTAAGAAAGGAGTTACACTGTTGCCAGGGACCAGTGATTCCTTTTGCTCTTTTCCCTATACTTTTCCACAAATAAATTTACCTTTTCTCTATGTATTCTGTCTTCTTACATACCTTCCCCCTCAGAAGTTTAGAATGGAAACACACTTATCCAGATAGTCATTTATCCTTTGTTTTTCTTTATTTGGTTGCATCATTCTGAATTACTGTGTTGAACACAAAAAAACAGGATCCTAAAGTCTTTGTAGACAAGTGTAACTGACCTCTTTTGGAAAAGTGAGACCTGCTTCTGACTTAGATGCGTACAGTTTGGTTATCTTTCCTGTCACAGTTTCAATTGAATTTTATTGTGTTCCTTCCTCAGTGGAGATTCAGAATAGTTGACATCTAAGGAAAACAGATCATCATAGAATTAGGAAGTATAGCCTTCTCTTCCAATTGCTAATTTATTTATATTCTTTTAGATTTTAAAGCTATTATTCCCCCAAGTTAGCTATCTTCCTTGGTGAATATTTCCAGAGAGTGATCAGAAGCTTAGAGGCTAGTATTAAATAGTCTACGTGCATATTCTGGCCCTATCTATCTAAGTCTGAGTTTCCTTTTCTATTAAGTCAGGAAAAGGACAATTATGTTCCTTATTTTATAAGGTTGTGAAGATTCAAGAAAAACATGATTCACATAAAGCAATTAAAAAGTGACTAGCATGTTGTAAGTAGCTAACAAGTTAGCCATTATTCTCAGAAACAAGTTGAGTCCAACTTGAAACAATAGCACTATGTAAAGAGTATGGACTTTAACCTTATTGTCAGTTACTAGCTCCGTAAACTTGAGATCTTGAAACTCAGTTTTCTCAGCTCCAAAATGGGGACAATAATATTCATTCTGAAATATAATTGTAAAAATGTAATGAGATGGTTTGTATGAAGAACTCACTGACCCCGGTGCCTGACATATTCAATGTCAGCTCTCCTCTGCTCTGCTTCTTATGATTTTCATGAGTAGAACTAATGTGTATAACACCTAGCATTATGCTAGGTATGTGGCAACTAAAGAAACTGTAGCTATAATAAAGTTTTATACTTTCCTCCATTGATTATCAACTCAGTATGTAATAGAGAGTTCCTTAAGGGTCTGCTAGAGGGAAAATTTAATTATTTTAGAAGCTTTGATTCCTCCAGGTTTCACTTTGTAATGTTTGCCTTGCCTTTTATTTTTTAAAACAATGGTTTATTACAGTAGTTTCTGAAATATTGAGTTTATTATGCTATGTTAATCTTTTTCATAAAATATTTTAAATTTCTATTTTCAAAATCTCATTAATCACTCATTAAAATGTTCTCAAAATGTTATATAAAATGAAAAAGTATATGTTCTTTCTGAAATTAGTCCTAAAGAACTCTCTGTATCCAATGGAGACAAACAGTTGAAACACGTTTCTGTGATAAATTTTACTATTGTTTTTAAATTCCATGAAGCACCAATTAAATCAGGTAGCAGCTAGAATATGAGGTGGGGGATACCTACTTACTCTTTTAATGTTGAAAGTGGAAAATTACTCCCTAATGACTAGGAAAAATGATCACAGAGGTGTTCATACCCTTCTGTGAGACCATAGTGTTCCTCTTAGGAGATAGTGAAAATCTGGAAGAGAATGCTTTATTTCTCACCTCCTAAAATGTCTTTCCCAGTTTTCTGTGGTGAGAGAAAATGAGACACAGTCATGCCTAACAGTTGGTGAAGCAGTTTACACACACACACACACACACACACACACACACACACACACAGAGAAAAAGAAAAAGAAAAAGAATTCTATTAATTATATATTATAGAATAATACGTACCAAAAATCTCGTTTAAACAATGCCTTTATATAAAAAGCATTTTGTGTTTATATATATAGATATATATACACATATATATAATTTTATAAACATATATATAATACATATATATAAACACACACACATATACATACACACATATATTTCAAAAATGGACACAAATAAAGTACATAACCTAATAAAGTAATATCTGTTAGGAAAACAAAAATTGGAAAAACTGCTTTCAAAAACAGCCCTGCAAAATGCGCCATGGTCAGAAAATTTCTTTGACAGTGTTTACAAACTTTAAAGAATGAAAACTTAGTATGTTACTTAAATTTTTCTAGGCGTTTATGAAAAGAAAGCAAACTTTACAATTCATTATATGAACTGCACCTAACTGTGGTAGAAAATTCCTCAACCAATCCTACTATTAAATAAAGAGATAAAATCCTAAGTACAATGTTAGTAAATTGAATACTGCATTTCATTAAAGTATTCATGCTTATGTCAAATAAGGTTGATTTCATAAATATACACATGATTCATTGTGAGAGAATCTGCTCACAGAATCCATCATATTAATAGGTTAAAAGAAAGAACAATAGGCTCGTAATGGCAGAAGTCAGAAGGCATTTGACTAGAATTTAATCTATATTCATTGTCTAAAGAGAAAAGGGCAAGTGAAATAGTAGCAGTAGAAGAATATAGTATCTATCTCAATAGCTAAAAAGATTTTTAACTGAGTCATTTCTCTTAAAATTTGCTTCATTATAAACACTATCATATCATATTAAAATATTCTAGTATTTTCTAGTTAGTACAATTATTTGAAATATAATTTGTCAAATGGAAATTAACTTTATAACTATTTGGGTATTTAGATGGAAGGAATGAAGGAATTAGTTGAAATATTATTAGAAATAATGTATAATTTTAATAAGGTGGCCAAATACAAAATAGACACAAGGAAATCATTAGTTTTTCTTTAAAAAAGTAATACCCAGTTAGAAATTATAACAGAAAAAAATTAAATACCTTTTAAATAGCAAAAGATTCCAGTCACAAAAACATACTATACCTATAAATGAAAATAATAAGAAATAAAAAGTTTTTTTAAAGAAAACAATATCGTAACTAAAAGAAAACTAAGAAAGATCATAATATCTCATACTAATTAAGAATTTAAGTGCTTTACACATTGCATATTAAATCTTCTGTTCATTTTATACAATCTTAAGTAGCTAGTGTTATTATCCCAATTTTACAAATTTGGTATTTAAGCTTCAGAGAAATTAAGCTACTTGCCCAAGATCATAGAGCTGAAGCTAGGATTTGAATCTGTGCAGACTATTTCTGAACTTCACTCTTGTTCACTATGCCAAGAGAGGACCTATTTAAGATGCTAAAAATGTCAGTTCTAGCCAATTAATCTACACAATCATTACCAATGAGGTATTGTTTTTTATTTTGATAAAATGGTTCAAAAATTTATCTAGTGGAATAAAATATATGAGAAAGCCATTAAAATTTTGAAAAGAAGCACAATGGGTGAAGGGTGGAAAGATGGAGAGTTCACCATTCCAGAAATTATAATGTTATAAAAATGATAAGAATTAGGACAGTAGTTCAGATGAAGAAATAAAATAATTTGAAAAGACTATAGATTCCAAATAAGTCTTGTGTGTTTGTGTTTGTGTCTGCATACACAGATGTACCCATAAATATAGATATACATATACACTTACAGAATGATTAAAGTAGCATTGTACAATGAGAAAAGAGATGGCTACTCAATAAATGTTGTGGAGGCAATAGCTAGTTATTTGGGAAAATAATATAAATTTAGGATTTTCCTTACACTTTACATAAAAACATATGTTAGGTAAGGTTTGATTAAAATTAAAAATACTATTTATTCATATATATTACATAATTTATAATATATAATTTTATTAACATAACAGGTAAAAGGTAATTGAGTTAAAATTACTGTAATAAAATGTAGGTGAATATTTACTTAATTTCAAAGTTGGGCGATATCTCTAAGCATACCACCAGAGCTAGAAAACATGAAGAAAATGTTTGATAGAATGATGTACATTAAAAAGTCGGATATTTCTACACATCAAAAAACACCATAAATAAGATGAAAGGTAAATAACAAATCAAGGAGTCTATCCAATATTGCTAAAGGCAAATTAACTTTAATGCATTAAAAATACTTAGAGATTAATAACAAAAAAGGTGACCATTCTTACCAAAAAATTAACACACAGTCAATTCACAAGAAATACTATTTACCAGTAAGAAGAATAAAAGCCCAAACTTGAAATTCAAATTAAATGCAAATTAAAAGAACCAACATTTTATCTAATCAAAGTTTTAAAGATTAAAAGGAAAAGATAAAGCCAGGTAATACCAAATATTGATTCAATTTGGAATATTCTTATTCACTAGTAGTGAAAGTAAAATTTTGAATAGTCTTTCTAGAAGGCAACCTAATAATAATTGCCAAAAACCTAAAAAAACTATAAACCAGCAATTTCTCTTCTAAAAATTTATCCTTAAAAAATAAGAATGTGTGAGAAGATTTAGCTACATCATTGTTTAGTTTGAAAATTGTAAATGAGTCAAATATCCAGCAGTTGGGATTAGTTTAATATATCAAGGGACACACTCACCTGTGATGGAATACTGATATACAAGGGTAATTTTTAACAGATTTTCAGGGTTAAATAAAAAAAAAATACATGAACAATATATAAAATGAGAGACTGCTTTTTAAAATAGGAAATATATTTTTACATATACATATATATCTACATATGTCTGTGTATACACACACATACACATATAGTAATTCATAGAGAAACATCTGAAAGAATATCCCAAAATACTAACAGTGGCTATGGCTCATGGTATTATAACTGATTTTTATATTCCTAGCAAAGTGAACTCTCTGGGAGTCTCTTCATCTGTGAAATAAATGAGTCATGCTAGATTAATTTTAAGGTCTTTCTGTAAAAGTCTCATAATTCTAAGATCAATGATAGTTAATAACCTTGGTAAAATGGTTAATTTGTTTTTTTCAATTGAATTTTGGAATTAGTAGATTAAAACCAGGTGTATCTTGAGCTATCCCTTATTTTACTTAAAATTCAAATCCTGTTGTTTGTTCTTTAAATTGTGTATGTGTGTGTATATACATATATAGCACAGTTTCTTTTACAGATGCCTTTTTCGGTGTGGAGTGGGGTGGAGTAGATAATGAGTTACATTGAAATTAGATACGTTTCCCAATCAAATTCTTACAGACATAAAGAAATCTTGTTAACATGATATATACATTTTAGAGTTTTGTCTACCATCTGGAGCTCTAAAATTCATTCTTGTTTTTGCAGTTTCTTTAATCAAAATTCAAATTGAGAAACTATAAGATGCAATGCATAAAAATTTCTTTTGCTAAATCAAGATTTGCATGTTCTCTAGAAACTGGTGGGAAATGATTCTGCTTTTATTATCTAATGAATATCACCCTACTGTTATTTCTTACTAATAATGAAAATGCCTTGACAGTAATAAGAAATGGTATTTCAAGTGGTTATTCAGTACCTTATTGTGATAGTGAAATTGAAAACACACCCAGTTTTAATTTGCTGTCAAATACTCTATATTTCACAATGGTTGTTTGGAAGCTATATACATTGGTAGCAAAAGTGGCTTTCTAAAAATACTTTGCCTCAACCTTGCTTAATTCAGGTTGCCAGGTGGTAAACCTGGAAGACGTCATGAACTTCCAAGAGGGAAAATATCTTATTTGCCTTATACCACTTGAGGATTGTGTCAATTATTGCTATTTGTTTAATGCTGGTGTTGACATGGTGCCTTTGCCCTGAGGAGCCCCAGGTGCTTTATAAAATTAGCAATTTACATCACAGCCTTTATGCCTGGGAGTGCACATTGATAATAATGATTCATGGGACATACAACTATCCTTAACTCATACTTCTGTTTGCCCAGTGAAACAAAACAAATATGCCAATTCTCTCAGAGAGCTAGCAGCAAAAGGTTCTAGTGGGACGTCAATGGGAGTTTCTCCCTTGCGTTAAGTAGATAAACTCCTCTAAGGAACATTTGCCAAACACCCTGCAAGTTGAACTTTACTATACTTTGTTTCAGGACCCATACCTTCCTCAGTAAGAAACTCACTTTCTTTAGGTCTTTGCTCAAATATCATTTTCTTAATGAGACCTTCCCTGACCATATTTAAAAAACAGCAAACAGCAAAACAAAACGAAACAAAATCCATTATTAAGCCTAGGCATTCTATATTTGCTCATCTTTATTATTTTTTTTTTGTAGTGCAATGTATTTACATGGTCTATTTTTTTTTTTATTAATTGTCAACTCCCTCCTCCTACCAGATTGTAAATTTTATGAAAGTAGATCAATTGTATGTTTTCTTCAATTATGATTGCCTGGACATAATAGGTGTGCAGTAAGCATTTGTTGAATGAATGAATGAATGAATGAATTTGGCTCAATAGTGCAGCAAGAAACAATGAATTTTTTCTTGTTTTTCAAATAGAGAAGCAGCAAAGAGAGGGGTAAGCCAGCAAGAGCAGACTTGGATCGCATCAAGATTTATATTACATTCCTTAATATCAAAAAGATCCATGTGGTGAAATAGTGTATTAGAATTTTCTCCCCTATTAGTTGCAAAATGTAAACTGATTTAAAAAAAAAAAAAAAAACAGAAAAGCAGTTTATGGGATTTTGAAACCGAGAAATCTAGGGAGTACTGCTTGTTTTCATGGGTGCAAAGTTTACTTCAGTGCTCTTGAGATGCAATCAGGACACTAGCCTTTGTCTTTCACTCTCTCTCTCTCCCCCTCTGCACTGATGTCTTTTTCAGGCTTTCTCTCTGTGGTAGTAGAGGCAGCACCAAGGAGAGTCTTGCATGTATAAAGTCCAGGGTCATGAGAGCATGTATTTCCAATGTGTCAAATGGCTGATTTAAACTGGGCAGACTTGGATTAAATGCCAGCCTTGAATCAATCATTTGACTGACCAGGCTTCTGTGCCTCCCAGTGGTGAAGGTCAGTCCCATCCTTTTGAGGGTAGCTTTCCAACAGAAAATTTGGTTTCTGTTATTAGAATAAGAAGGGGAGGATGCATGACAGGTATGCAGAGATACATTGTGACCAGAAAAATAAGTCATATTTAAAGAATTTTTCATTAAAATGAGGCAGAATTTCTAAATCTTTTGATGTCAGTGTTCTACTTTCATATATCAGGTAACCGTATAGTAACAGCCTAATTATGCAAATTATATTTTGAAAGGGAAAAAAATGACCTTTTGTTTTGTTTTCAGTGACTGGTCCTCTCACTTGTCTGCCTACATGATAAGTGTTGATATTATTCCCAACTTAGTCTAGAGACAAAAGTGTGAAAAAAATGCCAAATTTGGCTGTGTAAAAGTAAATGTTTACTTCAGGTTATTATTGCTTATTTTCTTTGTATATAATTTAATAATTCTATCTTATCTTATTCTACCTTATTAATTATATGTAGACAAGCTGTTAAATTCTAATTTTTTCTATATTTTTTAATAGGAAACTACTTAAAATATACTAGAAGTTGTACAATTTTCTGTTACATATACTGTAATTTGCATTGTGTATATACTACTACTTTTCTTTGCTGTAAAAAAGTATATAGAATGTCATGGATAAATATAATTCACAGATAATGCCAAAACTTAATTTCAGCCATTACTTCTTGCCTCTTTCCATACCAAGAGATACTTAATAAAAACTCCCAAAATGAAAGTATTTGATTTCCACTTCTCATCATTTCCTGTCTAGTCTGTCCATAGACTAGTTAGAGCTAGAGGACGAATGAGATAGTATATAAATCAATATCCTATTAATGGATGAACATAGAATTAACTTTTAGGCAGAGCTATCAGGGAATCAAAGTATGGCTTGGTTCGCATGAAAACACATGGCTATGTGAATCAGTGTTGTTAGTTATGCTGTACTGTATGATAAAGGCATTCCTGATATTAGCTTTGATACTAGTCTTTTTACTAACTGAGTACTCACTTAGTTTAGGTTACTAATTCAGTACTGACTCAGTAGTTCGGTAGGAATATTTTCCAAATTATCTACCTACATTCAGGAATTAATAGAATCAGCTAATTCAGTTTTAAAAAAGGCTCTATGGGTAAGCATTTCTAAATTAGTGTTTTTATTAAGGCACAGTGTTCTAGTAATTCATCTTTCTTCATTCCTCTGAAATTATGGTTATTTCTAAGTTGTTCCTTCCTGGGTAAAAGATGTGGGATAGGGAAAAGAAAGGCTTTCTTAGGAAATTGTTTTCTTTCATGCCCTCTTGAAATGGATTTATGATTAATATCCATTGAAATCCTATTTATATCCAATCCATATGGTAAGATTTTTCTTTTTAATGCGGTAAAAATTTTCAGTGTTTTTTGAAGGTTTAGATTTTGCGATGAGAGAAGAAATGAAAGGCATACAATATTAATGTGTCCTTAGTATTCCAACAAATAATACTGCTATATCAAATTTATAGTGATTAAAAACAGCATAACTCAGGGCCACACTGTGACTTTTGTGAGCCCTATGTACTTTTGCTATTTGTGGGCCTCTTTTATAAAAAAAAAAAAAAAATACTAAAAATTACACTTTAAAATTACATTGATCTAAAGATAAATATAATTTAAGCTGGATTGTATTCATTTGTTTTCTTATTTTAAAAGAAATTAAAACATTTTCCTAGGCTTCTAAAAATATTGTGGGCTCTGGGCAGGGTAGTCATGGTGCCTAATGGAGAAATTAAGATGGTCCTGTTATAGCTAAACTTGTTACATTTTAAATCAAACAGCTTCTTACTGCCAATTGTTCATCTTTTCAGTTCAAATGTATTATTCTTATTAACATTAGTGGCTACAAGTGAAGTGGTAAGGGGGAGACAGGAGTCGGAAAGGGAGCTAATATAAACTGGTAATAGGCTCAATCAGCAAAAATACTGCTGGGAATCCTCAGGTTTAGTACCTGCAGCCTCTTTTCACAGTATTTAAAGCTATTTTACTTAGTTTTTCAAAATCCTTGTTCTTTAAAAGTCTGTATTTTTATATGCTGATGCTGTGAAAGAAAATGTAATCATGATTATATTTACATTGTGAATTTGTAAAGTAAGAAAAAACTAGAATTTTTCATGCAGAGAGTTCTTAGGGTTTTACTCAACATAGTTCTTCAAAGTAAAATTAATATTGGAGTATTTTTTCTATAATCCAGGTGAAAAGCTAACCTATTTTTTTTAACAAAGTAAACACTGTCATATGTTTAATAAAACTCCATTTTTTCCACTGAGGGTGACTTTTACTTGAATTTTTAATTCCCAGTTATCTGTAGTTTTAGAAAACAGAACTAACTTGAGTACATAAATTCTGTCTAGAAGTCTTTTTTGAGAACCTTTTAGTCATGAACTATCTAGAATGAACTTGAATAAACTAATTTAATTTCAACACTCATGCTTTTGCCAAACATCACTGGCAAAGTAACATTTTTTACTTGATAGGTGTCAGAATCAGACATTTATGGATCAAAACCCCCGTGCTGTTGCTTAGTGGATGTATGGCCGACATTTCTGTCAGCCAGGTGCCAGGCACTGTTTAAGGAACTGAGGGTGAAAACATGTATAACATATAGTTCTCACCTTCAAGGAAATCAGGGTTAAAAAGGAATACAGGCAAGTGACAAGGTTATGAAAATAATGATGGAAAATGTAGAGATAAAAAGAGGGTATATGAGAGTCTCTTAAACTAGGTTATCCACTGAGTAAATCATGTTGGAAGAAGTGATATTTTTGCATTACTCTCTACCACTGAGCTTCTCTTTCTCTACACATAATTGGATAGTAACGTCAGAAGTCTCTTAGGTTTAAAGCAAAAATGTATAAAAGTTATCTAGCATCAAGCCTGTGACGTGCTTTTTGCATAATGGTTTCCAATTCTGATACTCCTTTTTTTTTTCTCATAAAGAGCATGTCAACAAGAAAAGATGAAAGAAATGATGACTCACCAATTAGGTAATTCATCCCTGAGTAGAGGAGTTAAGAATATATATAGGTCATGAAACATATTTCAAAAAGAAAGTTTGTTAACACGTCCATATATATCATTTATCCCAGGTATAAAACTAGAGGGTGTGTCCACTCCCTAACAAAGACAACAAAAGCAAAATGAAGCTCTTCAACATTAATGGTCAAAGTTTTCTGTTTCTGTTCATACATTTGGTTATGCTGCAGAGAGTGCTAGAAATAAACTAAAGTGCTTCTTGTAAAGAGTCACCTTGTTGAAAGAAGTAGACTAATACTTTAGAAGCATTGTCATGTAATACTTAGAAATTGTGCCTCTGTTCTTTCTATAACTTGTTGACTTGAATGGGAGTTACACTTAGGGTACCCATTAACACTACATGGCATTTGGAAAAGCACTTGTCAATTCTTCTTCCTAACAGTTCACTTCCCACAGTACTCACTTTGGAGATAGCTTTCAATGAATAGCTTAGGATCTCCCAGACTACCTAACCATAATGGGACAAGGTGCCATGTGGCCATGGGACTCTCTCTGTTGCTCTGAATGTAACTAATAGTGATGGGTTTCTTGTTTTGCCCTTTCCTTTCCTTGTTGCCAGAAGCAAAGGCTGTTTCTCCTCAGTCTCACATGGCCAGGTTAGGTTTATCTTTCATGGTGGCAGATGTAAAGAGTCAAATCCTATGATCAGTGTCCCCTGGGCCCTTCTCTGAAATTCATGTCAGAATGGGAGAACTCATTACCAAACTTGTCGAGGATCCCCTCTCTCAGCACTTCTCTACACTGAAAGGCCTCCTTTCTATCCACACTAGAGACCAGGCAATTCTGCCTCAATCCAAAGCAACTGCGGCCTTTGGTAGCTTTGTAACTTTTGCCCTCTGGCCTGGGTAGAATTAGCGTCAACTGAGTAATTCAATCCTTGAGCTTCTTCTTCAATGAACGAGAGAATCTAAGAACTGGCTTCCAACTGCCTCTTCCTTGTGCTGTTTTCTTTGGTGAAGTGTGCTGAATGGTGACGTTCCCTTTCCGCACCTCCCCTTGTGCCACTACAGAATCTGTGGTCTGCATGCCCCAGTTGTGGAGCTGGCCTGTGGCATTTTGCTGCCACAGGCCTGTGAATGTTTTGAATTGTGTGTTTATATTTCCAGGGCTACAGTTTGAAAATTGAGGGAGCAAACAGAATCCCAAGGTCAAACTGCTACTGATTCCTCATTGGAGGAATTATTTTATGTCTAGATTCCTATGTAGCTCCTATTTTCCTGACCTTCATTTCTTTGGTAAGAAATGCTTTCAAGTAGGTTTTTCTGTAAGAAATCCCCATGGAAGAGGTGTTTACATGAAATGATGGGTAAGTAAAGTTTGCCTGACATAAAGAACCTCGGAAACTTTCCCATAATGAAAAGGTCTGGCTTGTGGGTGGGCTCTTTTCCATCCAGACAGACAGGAATGTGGCTAAGCAGCCAGAAGACACATGGACTTGTGACCACCAGGACAGGCACCTCATTAGAAAAGTCCCAGCAGCTGTGCCTGTTAATCTCTTCTGAATGTACTAGCAGGCATTCAATTTTAAACTTATTCTAGATTCTTTTTATGTCATTGTAGTAGTCATTTCCGCCCCCTCTCAAAAATTTCTTCATGTGGATTCTGTTAAAACTTCTTTTGCCTACTCCCCCTTTGACCATATCACTTGAATATGTATATGGATTTTACTAATCAATGAAAGAAATCTACATGCCTGGATGAGGCCATTTCTACTTTCTTTGGTTCATTCCTTCTAAAAGTATGTTTATTCAAACAAATATTTGAACCTAAATGGATCCATTTGAACATTTTAACAATTAGCATGAACTCGATAGCCTTAAAACAGTTGCCAAAATTTGCTCATAAAACTCAGGTAGCATAATCACCTGCCCCTCTCCCTCCTCCAACTTTGGATGGATGAATTCACTGCATCTCAGCAAGTGCCTGAGTACAGAGTAATTTATTTTTGTGTCACTTCATGACGAAAGCCCAGCTGGCATTAGCTCAAGTTATGCAGCTGGCTATTAATTGAAGAAAACTCCTCTGTCACTCCTCAATCAAGCACGATCTGATTCAGCAGATCCTTTTCATTCTCATCCTTTTTATTATACCAGAAGAACAAACGTAAATGTAAATAACTCTCACTTGGCTCTGCTTGTCATGGATTGTAAATTAGCTGGCAGCATGCAGACTTATCACATTAATAAAAGCTCTGAGCTGTTCATCTCAATCGATTTTTGTTTCTAGAAGAGATTTGAATATTTCATTTCTGAAGCTTTAATGTTGTCCAGTTGAAGGCATTATTGTACCCTGACTTTGTTCTCTTATACGCTGGATGACTAATTTTCAAAGTAATTTCAACAAAATTTCAAATGACAGTACTTGTGGGGCAGGTGCTGGTCTTCTGTGAGTTGACATTCTCTTTCATTGTCATGCTTGACTGTGCTTGTGGTTATATTTTAAACAGAATCTCAGGAGAGGTTTGTTCAGCATTTTTTAAATATATAAATGTGTAACACACAGCACATGGTGTGCCAAAAATTTTTGAAGAATGCATTTTATATTTCTTAAAATATGAAACTTCTTGGCATGAGGAGATGATATAGTATGTAAAACTCGTGGAACTCTTCCATAAAATTAAATTCTGTGCAGAAATGACAGAAATTCTTGCGTGAGTTCTAAAATAGTGCGTCAATTCAATCCTCCTGAATATGAGAATTTACCAACTCATTATTTCATGAATATATGTTTCAGCATCAAGGACCTCCTCTATGCCCTCCCTCCACCTCAATTTCTGTCCTCTGTACAATGTACTTCTTGGGTGCCAAATAACTAGTTATTATTATACCCTGAGCCCTGAAAATGAAATTGAGATAGGAAAATTGTACCTTGCCAAGACTTAGCGTGTCATTGAGGGGTTCAGTGAGATTTTAGCAGTAGAGACTGGGAAATAAATCAGAACTTGGCAGAAAAAATAGAACTTGGGTGCTAGATGAGACCTGGGAGAACTGGCTTGTCCCTAGAGGCTGGTCTTGTGACTCATGAGAGGAACAGTATCCAAAGGGCATGAGAGAGCCTGGCTTGGATTAGGCTGTCTCAGGTTACAGGAGATCCAAAGCTAGAAGGGGCAATAAAACACTGTGGTATGAGGCTATCCTAGTTTGAATGTCTGACGCACGGCCTAGTGTCCATGAAGTAGACCTCAGGGGTTATGTAATCTGGGAATACGAATAGATGATGCAGGAGCCAAAGGTCACAGCTGACCTCTAGATCCAAATCTGAGTGGCATGACCTAATTGCAGCTCAAATTCTTGTAATAGACCCCTCCCTGGTAGGATTGTTTAATGAACTTGGATAGGCTGAGGCTACAGTGAGTAGGTTCAGCTGAAGGAGCTATAAGAGCCATGTAAAAATATGACTGCAGAATGGAAAAGAAACTTCGAGAAAACCATTGGTGTTAAAAAGAAATGGGAATTATACTTGTCTACCTAATAATTACAAATCGTTTCTACATAATTCTGAAAAAGTATTTAGCCCAAGTTGTACTCCTTATGTAAAGTGTGTATGGTAGGGTGTCTCAGGGTAATTTCTTTTCATTCATAAAATGGCAGACAATTTAACTGAAAAGTGTTTTACTAGTCTGGACATTGTCCGAGTATAAAACCAGAGATTTAAGTCCTGAAATTAAAATGTATATTTATTTTGAACACTTGCCAGACATCTAGTGATGGATTTATTTATAGATGAGGGGTTAGAAAAGGTTACATTCAAATAAAATAGCTTCAGATTTATTTCCTTCGTTTGTAGAAGCAATCTCTGTTTTGGTATAATTTAATTTATGATCTTTAGTGTCATGTCACAATTCTTTAATTGTGCATCACCTATGATGGTGATAGTAAGAGCTAGTTAGGCAATAAATGTTAGATATTGAGTGTTTTCTATTTAGAAGCACTATTTTAAATTCTAAAATAAAACAGTGAACAAGACAGCATCTCCACTCAAAAAGAACCTTCAAAAACAGTGGGAACTCATGTAATATTTTGTAATGGTCACAGCATAATGTGTCTGAATTCTTCAGAAGCAATTACTAAGGGCATCACATTCTTTAAATTCTGATACACTTTACTTGCCTCAGCCTATGCCAAAACTGATAAGTAGAGCTTCCTAAGACAGTTCCTTTTTTTCTAAGAAGATCAGAATAACAAGTCTACAAGACAAAAATAATCCTCCAACAGCCCAAATTCACACAGTTTTCAACTTGTTCTGCTCAGCACAATGATACTGCAGAGAAACACAGAGATAATGCAAAGCCTTTGGAGCAAAGAGTTTTCATAAGTATCACTTTGTTGGTGGACTTCACAATTAGTTCTGCAGGGTTTAAAGAGGATTTCTTAAGATTGCTCCTGTAAGTTAAGGCTATAAATGGTTTAATGCAGGATATGACAAGATTGAAAATCTTCTCTTTCTTTATGGCTCTGAAAATTCATATGAGTAGCCACCATTTAGAGAGCAAGAGAGAAAGAACTAGAACTTGAAATAAACTTATGTGTGGGCTCTCATTGTTATAGGCTTTGCAAAGAGCTACACTATCATCATTTTAAACAAATGACTCTACTTGTGCCAGCTTAATTGCCAGCTTGGCTCCTGAACAAAGAAATAGCGATTATGGAAAAATATGTTTACTGTTGAAGGTAAAAACTCCGTAGAATAATCTTTGGGTTGCTTTTCCGTTTATTTATTTTTTTTTTACTTGCAGAAAGAGATCTTTTCTTTCTTTTTTAATAAAATGATATACTCTTGTGCTATCACGTTTCAGTACTGAGTACATGCTTCACATATTTAGGTAGCAAAACTGAATTAGGTACTGATGACCAAAAAAAAAAAAATAAAATAAAATAAAATAAATAAAAAAGGAAGATACAGTGGGTAGTGCATGTAAAAATGGCATTATATAGGCAGAGACAAGATGTGCTTCTCTACTATAAGCCACATAAGTTACATCTCAAAGTGTGGTCCCCAGACCAGCTGCATCAATATCCCCTGGGAATTTGTTAGAAATGCAAATTATCTGGTCCAATCTCAGGACTAAGTCTGGGAGTGGGACTAGCAACTTGCATTTTTCAAAGCCTCCCAGAAGGTTCTGATGTGTGCCAAAGTCTGAGAACTATTACTGCAAAGTACACCACAAAGAAAATGTAGAATAACTAAATTGGTTTGGCACCTTTAAAATGAATTATGACAACATTTGGACACTTGGAGAAGGACATATTAATCCATAGTATTTTTTTTAAGCAGAATTCTACATTTGGAAATATGGGTTAAAATTTCAATCACCAGGTTTTTATTTTTTTTAATTAAAGAGTAAGCAGAGAGGTACAGTGAGTATTTACATAATTGTGTAGGAATAATGACATTTTTTTCTAGCAGAAAAGACTATCTCATGGAAAAACTTTACTAATATTCTGTCTAGACACATATTACTTTTTTTGAGGCAGGAAACAAAAGAAAATTGGCTGCTTCATCAAGTTCAAGGAAATGGTGTTTTAATTCTGTAGAGAAGTAATTTCATTTTCTTGGAGAAATGAGTAGACTGATATTAGTAATTTAATTTTGTTAAATATAATAATGGTTGCCACAGTTCTTATCAAGGCTGAAAGAAGTAAAATCAAATAGATTTAAATCTAGCTAGTGATTAGATTTTTTTCTTTTGGGGTAGGGGGTGATGAAACTGTATAGCAGAGAGGTAGCTTTGTAATAGTCCACAGCTAATTATCATGTACTATTTCCTGAAGTACTTTGACCAGATAGCTAAGGGCATAAACAGAAATATGAACTCTCTGGCTTTTGTGTATAACTCCATTCATATTCATTCATTTAATCAATATTTCTGGAACACCTATCATGGACTTCTTAGTATAATGTATCAGGGTTGGACAAATGAACAGGACAGTCACAGCCATGTTCTTGTGAAGTCAGGGGTCCAGTGGTAAAGCTCAATGAGTAAACAAGCAGTTACAATAAAGTGTAGTGACTTTCAGGATAAGGCAGAGTATAGGATGCTATGAGAGCAACTCTCCTGGACTTGAGGGCATGGGCAAGGGATGGTCAGGAATGGTTTACAGAAGAGGCACTAAAATTTACGGCCAGAGTAGAAATTAACCAGATGAAGCAAGGGCAGACCCTGAGGAAAGTATATGCAAAGTCCAAAGGCAGTGAGCTCTTGGCTCCCTCATGTGACTAAACACGGCTCCATCTAGTGGAGCTTAGAGGACAGGTGGCATCTGTAGGGGTTCTAGGGAGAGATAGGAGATGAGGCTAAAGAATATAAGGATTCTGGACTTTATTTCAACAAAATGGAAAGCCTTTTGTAGGATTTGGCTGAATTTTAGAGACTGGTTTGGGGAAGCACAATGCTGGAGGAAGGGAGATTAGTGGAGACACTCTTGTTCTACTTCAGAAAACAAGTATTTATAACTTGGACCAGCAGCAAGGTAGGGAAGAAGAGAAGTGAAATGATTTAGATGGTATCCATTTAGGAAGTAGATGCAATGAGACCCAGTGATTCATTAGGTATGGAAGCAAGAGAGAGAGACAGAGAACCTAGTGGGCCATTTGTTGAACTAGGAACACAGGATGGGTAGCAGATTTTAAGGTGAAATGGTTGATATGTTCCATTCGGACATGATGAGTCTGAAAATTCTATGATTGTCTAAATAGAGATGAATAAACTATTAGAAATGCAATATAGGCCTGGAGTCCAAATGATCTGAGCTCTTCTCTTAGCCTACTCTGTCCACATAAATGCATTGCATGCTTTATCATGCAGAAGCTATAGCCAAGGAACTTTCATTTCAATCCTTGATTACTCCCATAGTGATTGGGCATTACTCTTGATGCCGGTTTTAAGTAAAATTTAGAGCTACAGAATTTTTCTGCAGGAAATCCTAGAAAGCAGTTTGGTTTGCTCAATGAAATATACCTACCAGGTAACCTCATATATTATCCTTCGGTTGGTATTTTATTACAACAATGGAAAATATGAGAGAATTAGAATGGTCTAACCCCAATTTAAATACTCCTACCCTCATTTACATTAGAGATCATTCCTCTGTAACAGTAAGATGTAAATATTTTACTATAAATATGTTGTTTGGTGACAACAACACTAAAAATGATTAGGTGATTATAATAGCAAAAGGGTAAAATAAGTATTCATTCTTGAGTAAGAAGAATTATGTTTCTTATACAACTTTCCTTAATTTTATAATATTATAGCAGTGCATCTCCAAATAAAATATTTAAATTAGAATGTTAGGAGCTTTTTTTGTCATTTGAAAAAAGAAGTCGAGCCTACCTTATCTATTGAATAATTGCATGAACAAGTAATCGTTGTCAAAAGCTGAAGACAAGTCTCATATACATTATAAACTACTCTGTAAATTTTCCCCAAAATTTTCTCCATAATTATAGAACTTTTAAAGTTATTTTATTTTTGAGAAACTACAGGTTGTCAGAGAAATTAATATATAGACTTATAAGCTCAGGAATAATGATAGCAAGCATTGTCTTCAAAAACACTGAGTGATAAAAATCCCATTAATGTTTACAAGTTATCAAATTGGAAAAGTTAGAAAGTGTGTGTATTTCCGATGTTGACTTTTTAAAAAAATACCTTACTTTGGTTTATTAAATGGACAATTAAGCCTACTACTGTGATATGCTACATGTAAACTTTTTCAATTAATAATTGGAAGGTATCTAATTGAAATACAAAATTCCTGCTTATACATAATGTTCATTAAAGCTGGACAAGCTGAAAGCTGGTCAAAACTATTAAAGTTTGCCTTCAGGCATCTCATTTTTTTGTTTCCTGAGCTCTTTGTCTTTAATCAGGTCATCAGAACCCTTATTCTCTCTAATAAATGCTTATTCCAGCCAGTACAATGTCTAGCTTCATATCATAAATTTGTCTTAACCATTTATTAAAATATATATATATCTATATGAATACATATATACACATAAACATATGACATATTTAAATATCCAATAAACTATATTAAATCTTCTGTAAATTTAGGATTTAAGTTTAGGGTGGATCTTTATTGCAGCTTACCAAATTGTTCGTACACCAACTATCTATTGAATATTAATATATAGAGTAATATATTTAGAACTAAGGTCCTACTTTATGTAGGATGTCCCAAATTGATGGTGGTAAATAAATTAAATTAACACATTTATGAAGAATACAAAAATACAGAATTATCTGTGTTTTTCCATAATGTCATTCACTATAGTAGGTACACACTAAACCTCATATTAAAGAGAAAAGAAAGTTCATTCTAAAAATTCTGCAAAGGTAATTTGAATAAAGACCTTAGAAATGTGCACTCAGAGCCAAAATCTAAGAGAATGGAATAGAGAGAGAAGAAGTTGAATATAAATAAACTAACTAAGGAATCTTAAGTGAACCTAGACTTGGATAGTGCCAACATTCATGTTAAAAAAAAAATCTTTAAAAGTAATAAAAGCTACTCTTTCTAATCACAGGTTTCAAATAGAATTTTATCTATTTTTGATATATTCCACATTTGTGTATCCAGAATGGTCACTTTCATAATTGATTCTTGTATCTTTATTATTTAAAAATATAATCCACTGAGCCCTTTATTTTGATATTTCCTCTCTTTTATATTGTTTTTCTTTTGCACATTTTTCAAACATTTTTTTCTGCTTTATTTCTATGGCTTCTTTGTACTCAAAATTTAAAATATTATGTTAACATCCATGACCTAAAAGAAATATTTTTGTTTTAGGCATTTTAATTATTTAAGAGCATTGTAGTTACATCTCTGACCAGATTTTGCTGCTGTTGTTTGTCATTATTTTTAAGGCTTTAAAGAGATCGCTTTTTTGTTGAAATTAATATTGTATTGTATAACAGTATATTGTATTGTAATATATAAGCACCATACATGCACTGATGTTGTTCAGGCATTTACACAATCTTAAGTATGCACAAGGCAAAGTCAATTTAGGGATTTGGGGAATTACAGGATCTTCCATTTATAAGAAGATTTTATGAAGAAAAGTTAACCCCTCCAAAATGAGTGTTAAAGTCCAGTTTGAATTTATAGCCACCTGATGCCTTTAAAAAATTTGTTCATCTTGTGTCAGTAAAAATAATATATTTATTTTAAGTTGTGACAGTGTTTATGAAAAATTTATAGCATACATATTAAAGATAAAAGTGAAGAAATTATGCTACTTTTTTGTATTTTCCATGTGATTTATGTAGTTACTTCCTATAGGAAATTTTAAAACACTGGTGCTGATAATGAAGCCCAAATAAATACCAGTTCAGTGTACTTTCACACATATGTTATGTCATTTGTTTTTGCATCATTCCCTAGGAGGTAAATTTATAACATTTGGATTCATTAGCATCATAGTAGATTATTAAGCAAAATAACAGAATGAATATTTAATGCTACACTATCAAATTGAAAAAGCCTTTACTTATACATTTAAGCAGTTGTTCTCACCCACCTCAGATCACCTAGGAGAACTTTTGCAAATCTCATTCTTAAGACAGACATCCAAACCAGTGACATCAGAGTTTCTGGGGACAGGACTCAGGGGACAGTATAGTTAACATCACTAGTGATTCTACAGCTTTAAAGGCTCATGTGTTTAGATTGGGCCCACCTACATATTCCAGAATAATTTCTGCTTTTCAAGGTTTCGATCACATCTGCAAGATTCCATTTTCCATGTAAGATAACATATTCATAGATTCTGTAGAATAGGCAGTGACATCTTTGTGGGGCCATTATTCTGCCTACCATACCCGTTACTGGAATGTAAGTTAGGTGAGGTCATGGAATTTTGTTGATTTTGTTGTATCCTAAGCACTTAGAACATAACCTGGCACATATTATATACTCAATAAATATTTTTTTCAATAAATTAATAAATAAAAGCCAGATAATGAGCAAATATTTGAAGTGCATGTGCTAGAACATAAGCCTCTACTAGCTGCATTTGAAAAATGTGTCACTTAAATGACCCTTAGTTCTTATTTGAAAAATAAAATGATCACTTTGTCCACTTTACAGAGTGATTAAAAGTCAGTATGATTTACATTGAAATGGTTTGAAAAATTTTTTAAAAATTTTTTTATATTTATTTACTTTTATTTTTTCTTATTTTTCAATTAAAGCTGACATTATTTTATATTAGTTTAAGGTGTACAGCATAGTAGTTAGACATTTATATATTTACAAAGTGACCCTCCCAATTAATCTAGTACCTACCTGGCACTATACGTAGTTATTATAATATTATTGACTATATTACCTATGCTGTACTTCACATCTCCATGATTATTTTGTAGGTTTGAAAAGTCTTAAAGAAATGTTAAGTATTGACACCATAGTTTTTAAGTTTGTTTTAGTATCCTTATCTAAATACGTGTGTGTGTGCGTGTAATGTTTTTTTAAGCTCAAAATATCAACACTTCTGGTCAGATTCACTCTCCAGACTTTCAGAAATCCCATTCAAGGTTCTAAAAAGATATTTGGGAAGATTCTGCAGTGAGGCTGTAGCTCTCTTTGCTTTATCTTCCTCCCAGACATTCCATCTCATGGCTCCAGACGAGGTGTTGTGTATTTGGACCATCTTAGGAGGCAGTGGATAGTGAGAGATTATAGGGTCTTTCTAAGCTTCCCCCAATAATCATGTATGATAATTTAAGATAAAGGCTCAAAACTCAAAAGGTGATATTCTGATTCTCTATAAGGAAGTAAAAATCTTGATCTAAATAACATAATTTTTCACATTTTCCTGAGAATATGTGAAAAAAGAACTATTTAATTCATACTGCATTTAGAAAAAAAAAAGATACCTAAAACTTGGCCTAAAACAAACAACTTAAGGACATTCACACATGAGTTCTTTGGGACCATTGGCTCAATATCATCTACTAACAGCTTATAGCACTACAAAGGGACCTCGGATTTTATCTGATCCTGAACTGTTGCTATAATAAATTGAGTGCTAAAGAATTCAGCGCAACATTGGCCATTAATCTTAATGGACTTATTCACTGATAGTATCTGAAGAGGCCAAGTCAACGGTTTTATATAGTCATCTTTTTAAGAAAAAAAACAATAACAAAAAAAAAGCAATAAAAAAGGTGTCTTATTTTTATTTTCATTATACCATGTGTTTTAATTTTCAAAATAAGATGAATATAAATTCTATGATCTGTGTCAGTAAAAATGTTAACATATAAGGCAAATAAATACCCAATTACTGGTATAAAATTAACATTGTACAATGATACTTCACAGTAAGTATGCATTACCTGCTACTCAAAGTGTGGTCCATGAACCAGCAACATGAACATCACTTGGGAACTTGGTAGATATGCACATTATTAGACCCTACCCTAGACCTACTGGGTCACAATCTTCAGTTTAACAAGATCCCGGGGGATCCATATGCACATTAACTATAAATAGCACTGTACTGAAACAGTACCTTGAACTCTCAGTATGAGCCATACCACCATTTTATGTTCTTTAGATTCTGACAGGTCCATTGAACTCACATTATTCTGAAATCAGTGCTCTATTATATCATGTTTTGAGAAGCTATTTTCATCAAGTGACCTTACTATCTCATGCCTCAAGAGAGAGCTACAGAGAAGTAGGTAGCGAGTATTATATTTTTTAAGGTTCAGCAAACTTATGGCCACATATAGTTTATATTTCAAAACCTGAAATTGATCAACATATTTTTAAATAATAGTTTAAGTATAGCGGTGAAGGGTACAGAAGTTTAATTAATTCAAAGGAAAGTAAATTGAAAATTCAGCAGAAGACAAAGGATAATATACACTTCTTGTTGAATTAGAATTTTCAAGGTGCAAGAAGACACCAATGCCCTCTTGTTAAGAGCTAGTACATGCAATGACTTGACCTTTCAAAGGCCGGTGCTTGCTCCTTCTGTTGATGATCACACAGAAACTCGCCGTTATCCCAAGTAGCATTGTTCCTACTTCTGAAGCTTGGAGACCTACAGGACAAGTGAAATTCTACTTTTTGTATCTTTGACTATAAGACCTGTCCTTTATGGATTCTATTCCTTAAGTTAACTACTCCTATGCTATTGGATCTTTTTCATATCCTAGTTACTCTCATTTAGACTAACTCCTATCTTACAACATTCTTTTTTAAAAATCTGTGGCCAAGGGTTGAGCAAATTATTACAAATGTGACCTAAGGAGCTCAGAGCACCAGAGAGGCTTTTTTCTAACCTCATCCTAGACATCATAAATGAATGTAACTTTAAATCACATAGATTCTTTGGTTGCCACATCTTATTTTTACATATTGACATACACATCACTAAACATACCCAGTTTAGCCACCAACTCCTTCACCCGTGCTGACCATTCAATTATATATTTCTGTCCTAACCAAAGTGCAAGACTTCAAATGTGTCCCTGTTTAACTCCATCTCATTAGATTTGGACCATTAAGCTATTTTGATATCCTCATTCTATCATCCATTCTCTTAGCTATTTTTCCCAGCTTGATGTCATCTTATTCTTTCCTGTAACCAGATCCCTTTGCTTAATAAAGTCTGTCACTGATTCCTCAGTTCTTCTTAAACCAGTTTTATCAAATGTTTGTTAGGATTTCTGTAGCTGGTGTTACTAAGTGTGAATTTGTTTTCTGGCACACATGTATGTGTTCTTAAATATGTTACTCAATCACAATTACTCTTAGATTTTGAACTTGTTATAAGGGATCTTTTGTCTCTTCTTTATAGTTTTGCTTACCTCGAAGTATACAGTTAATATTATAGACTTTTGGACCATGGTTGATGGTTAACTAATATAAAAAGGTGAGTTAGGAACCTGGTGTTTCAGATATAACAGAAGATGCTTAGAAAATGCTTTTTAATGAATAAAACTCAAACTTTTCTTAGCAAAATATAAGGTTCAAATGAAGATTGGGGTGCATCAAAGAAGGCTATAATTGGTTTGTTCTTTTCAATTTCTAGCCCATGGTGATTGTATGTTAGCCAAGTATCTTGCATTTGATTTTAAGACAGATTAGAAGTAGATGACTCAGAAATGGGTGACTCGATCAAATTATAAACCCCTTGCTGCAGTGACTCTTGTTAATTCAATGTCTATGACAGCAGAATCAAAACAGGAGGAATTGTACACAATTTAGAAGCAAGGCCATAAAATTATTCCTTTCAGCTGGTGACACCTTAACTCCTTAAGCATACAACATTTTTAAAGGAATAAAAATGGGCTTCATTCTAACTTTGTAAAGAAGACTTGAATATATGAAGTTAGATTTTTTTCTCTCATTTAAATCAAATATATCAATCCTCATTCATTCTGTCTCTCTCAAATGTTAGGAGGATAATTTTCAAATAAACTTTTCCTTTGCTTGCTATGTATGATATACTTTTCTTCCATGATTATAAAAATGCAGACAGCGTGAACATATTGCTGGAAAGTGGATACTGTTTTGGGAACTTCAAAAGCCTCACAGAATTAAAAACAAACATTATAAAAAGTATTTTTAGTACCATCCAATTTTCATAAATTGATGCATTTGTTTATTTACATATATATAAATTTACATAAGTGCTTATACTCAGAGAGTAAAGGATAAATGTATGAACACACTCATACCCACACACCACCAAACAATTCAGTAATTATTTCAGAGTGAGTAGGATTGTAAATACTTTTAAATACTCACATTTTTCTTATATTTTCTCTCATTTTGGCATAAAAAGAAAAATACATTTTTTTTAAATTAAAAATTTCCCAAAAACATTCTTTGTATTAGTTAAAAATGGAAATGAATAAAATATCTATCCATAGGAAAATGGCTATGAAAAAAAAGGAAAACTAAGGTATAAAATTAAGCAATGGGCAAGAAATCTTTTGGCCATTTTAAAGGCTGACCAACATGCAGATTTCCTGTGGTTAATACAAGATAAGCTAACTTCCTAAAACAGTAATTGTAATAAACAATAAAAAAATACAGATGTTTAGCTTTTCCAACTTATCTAAAATTATAGTAGAGAAAAAATTAATTGAAGCAAGCATAAACTTATTTATTTTAAAAAACAAAGCTCCCAGTTTTAATGTTTTCTAGCCAAACAACCAAAAGAATGGGAGGTAGTAGACATCAGTCTGTCCCCTTGGCCTAGTCCCTTAGCTGTCATCGATGTGTGTCTGCCAAGAGTCAGATAGAGATTCCAGGGCTTAAAAGATATTGAATGTAGTAAGTTTCTTCTCATTGCCCCATTGTGGTTTGTACATTAGGCTGCAGCACATCCTTTTTTGAAGCTGTGCAGTCAGCTTCTGTGGGACTGTTTGCCTTGTGACATTATTGGAGGACATTTATTTGGAGATGAGTATGGCAGGAACTCGAGAAGCACAACAGGCTCCACTGCGTAGCACGGCATACAGGAAGCAATGGTAGGGCATTTTTGCTATATGTCTATTTTCATAGCTCTTAAAAAATGAAAATGTTTATGACTGCTAGAGTTTTTTTTTTTTTTTTTGGTAAAGGGAAGTGTATCTTTTTTTTTAAACAAAATAGCTTGTGAAAGTTATAAAATTGTTTTATTAGGGGCAGCCTTTTTTTCCACTATCTATATTAATGAGTAGTCTTCTATGATAGTAATGCAACTAAGGTCTTCCAAAAGAGACTGTAGACAACCCTGTGATCCTGTAAGAAATCTTGTGTAATGAACTAACTCCAAGACAGATATAGAGCCCTCTCAGAACTGTATAGAAAATCCAGATGTGTTAAATTTATATAGAAACAGATATAAAACTCTTTTTAGAGCTCAGTTTGTATAAATATCCTAGGAATTCTTAACAGTGGCATAGATTTTAAACTTCTGTGTTGACCACAATGTTTGTGCTTTTGTAGGTACACCTTGATTTACATTTTTTCAGTGAGAAAAAATAAAGAAGGGGTTATATGTGTGAACAAAATGTATAAATAAGGTCAAAGGGAAAAAGAAATGAGAATGAGTCAGACCATTGAGAGCCACATGGTATATGTTGGCAGTAATTTCCAAAGCCAACTACCTCAATTCAGAAGATTAGCATTTAGGACTACTAATTAAATTACAAGCTAATTGGACAGGAACTGAGTTAAGTATACTGATGGTGCTTAATAAATATTCATATTAACAATGATAGAAGATGTTCTGTTCCAAGGCTTAATACCTCTAAACCTTATGCCTTGTGAATGTTGAAAAGTCAGTGTTGTTTTGCTCCTGACTTTTCTGTCCCCTTTAAGTGTAATTTTTACTTAGGTTGACTGAAATATATCCCTGTAGCAGTAGAAGCCCTCTGTAAATTGAGGAAGTTCTCCATATGCAATACTCTGGAAGGGGCAGGCATTTCAGAATCACATCCTGTAGATTGTTAATGTCAAGTGGCATAAGCAACTTCACCTGACCACAAGATTCTTTGCCTGGAATGCAGACTTTAATCAGCAAGTGTTAAAAATTGTTGGTGATTTTTCCACCTCTCTTGGGAACAAAATGGCCTTCTCAGATTGTAGCTTTGTGCATTAAGAGGTAGTCTGGTAGCCTAAGTGAGTTAATTTACAGATTGAACATCACACACACACACACACACACACACACACACACACACACACACACACAACACAAGTAATTTAGTACTGGGAGAATCACCCTCTTGCTACCTGATTGCCATTTCTGCAAAACAGTAGATAGTAGAGCAGTTTGTGTGTGGCTAACAACTATACCTAAGACTTGGCTTTATAGAAGAATAATGTTTACTCCAGTATCATAAGCAGAAATATGTATGTACTGACCTTGATTCATTGGACTTGTTTTAAAACTACAATCCAAACACCCTTTTTTATTTATTTTTTCTGATATTTCTACATGGTTATTCTTAAAGAACAATATTTAAATGATAGCCGTTCAATGACTATTCCAAGTAAATTTTATTTTTTTTCTCTAAGTAGCTGAATTGATTCACAAATATACCTTACCATGAACTGTTTTATGTTTTAAATTTGTGAATACTGGAGATTATACAATGTTCCATAACCATTCCAAATCTGAGTTTCCTTTTCTTTTAGTCTCAGTGAAAGCTTGTTCCTATTCATTCAGCACTCTTTTTAATGTATATGAGAGCCAGCTGCACCTTATCTGAAATGTAAATTAATGTGAAAAACTTTTACATTCTTAATAAACAATCAGCCACTGTCTTCATATTTTCAGGTTCATCAATAGTCAACATTCAACCTTCAAAAGTTAACTTCAACAATTAACAAATATTTAAGTGCTTACTATTTACCATGTACTTTTCTGGGGAAGACAGATGCCGAATTAAAGTGCACCATAAATGATAGCAGAGAGGTGGGAAGGATGCCTCAGAATCAAATAAGAGAAGGACATAATTATAGAGTTGGGTCAGAAAGAGATAGAGTATAGTGTTAGAGCAGATAACTTTTCTAGAATTCACCAGGAAGTTATGTTATTTGGGATATTGGGAGTTGGAAAAGGTGGGAATATTTGGGAAATGAGGGAGAGCCAGATAATAAAGAATTTAATATTTACTCAAGGCAAACTTAGAGGCCATTGTGGTGGTTGGCTGGTGAAGAATGAGTGGAGTATGGAGGGGCACATGTAGAAACTTTTAAATTTAAAATATTATACAGAGCAAAAACTACTTAGATTGCTGGAAATGACCATTGCTTTGATGTCATTTTCTGTAGCCTGATCTATTATTAAATGTACATAATGTAAGTAAAAATAGCTAATGATCATAGATTACTTGCTGTGTACCAGGAACTTCTCTAAGCCCTTTGTCTTTTAACTTATGTAACTGCCACAATCCTATGAAGAAGTCGCTCCTGTCAGCCTCATTGAACTAGTGAGGAACCAAAGCCCAGTGAGACACAGTTACTTACCCAAGGCCACAAAGATAGTATGTGCCTGAGCTGGGTGTTGATGCCCAGCACTGTGGCCCCCAAGTCTATACTCTTAAGAATGACACTTGAATGCTGCCCAGTCCTCCTTCACGAAACTGTCTGAATAGACAAAGCTACAGAAAAGAAGTCCTAGAACCTAAAATGAAGTTTGAAAGATAGCTGTAAAAGTAAGTGTTTGAACTTTAAAGATTAAGTGAATTTGATCTGCCTTCCTTAATGGCATTTGTAATCAGAACATTTATTGCAATTTACAATAAAATTCTAATATATTTCTTTTTTAATAAGTTTTTATCATAAATGTTTGTCGAATTTTTGTTGGAGGATTTTTTTTTTTTTCATTTCTTGAGGGATATGTAGTTTTCCTCCTTTAATCTATTAATGTCATGAATTATTTGAACTTCTAATGTTTATAACATTTCATATTATATACTATTCATAAAACGTACAGATATATTTACACTCACAAATATGTATTTATTGCTGCTTTATTTACTAATATTTGGTTTAGAGTTTTTAAGCTGTCTTTATGATTCTGATTGGTTTTATACAATCCTTGAGGCATTCTAATTTTAAAAAATTATTGTAAGTAAATTGGTTATATATCTTTTTATTCTAAGCTCTTTACATTTAACTCATTTTTTATACTAATTTTTTGAGATATATTCTATTATCATCATCATTTTACTGATAAAGAAACAAGTACAAAGAGGTTCCATAACTTGCCCAAAGTCACATATCTAGTAAGCGATAGGTCCACATTTTATTAATCTGTGTTTGTTGAACAGTGAAAATAGTGATAAAGAAAAAAAGTTTTTGGTTTAGTCACTGATTTACTAATTCATTCTTGAATTGTTCTTGAATTGAATTCATTAATTCATTTTCAGACATAGTTTATAAGGCCAGTAAAAACTGATTTAGATCCTGGTGGGAAAAGACAAAACTAAACAAAACAAAACATATTTTTGAAGCAGAGCTTTGGTACTTTGTAGTAGCTTCCCATTCCCTATCAAGCAATGATGCTAGACCCTGATTCTAAATCAAAGAATATACTTTCCTTGGATTTGTAGCTTAATGGCCAGAGTATGCCAGGAGTTCGATATACCTAATGATTTCATTTAAGGTATAAGTCTTTATCTGAATCCATCAGTGATTTAGCATAATTAAATAATGAGCAGATATCTTTCCCTTTTTGTAAACTTTCTTAGCCCTAATATACTGACTTCCACTTTAATGAGTTTTCTTTTATAACTGAATCTCAGTCTTTCTTTCTGAGATTTAAACATATCTTTTCAAGTTCTATTCCTATAATTGAGCATATTAGTCAACAGGTAGAAGAAAAATTAAAATAATTATTATCCTTAAATATATATATATATATACACAATATAGATTATTTAAATTACTGAGCCATAATTATACAACAGAAATACAATTTTTATTTCTTTTTCTTTCAAATGTTGTCCATTGATATACATTATTTTATGTTCTACAGTAATAATCACATATGGTATTTTATCTCACTTTTTAAACCTAACATTATTCCCTTAATGCTTTCCAGTCATCTGATACAGTCTTCACACGTATCATTTTGATTCATAAAATATTCTGACTTGATTGAAAATTTCTGCTTTTTTATGTTCAAGCTTTTTTCCTCATTTACTAATATTGTAAATAATAAGTCTAGAAACATCTTTCGAAGTTTTCTTCATCTTTTAAATTATATTATTAGGATAAATTCTGAGTGTTGGAATAACTAGGTTAAATTCTAGAAACATATTCATATCTCCTGTTACTTTGTATCTAGAAAGATGCTCTGAAGAGCCTCTAAAGAAGCCCTTAAGACCTTATTTTTAACTTATTTTTTAATCTTTTATTTTGTCTTCCATTATAAATAAGTCAAATTCTTTCTTTCTCTAAATCTTGTGACAAGTAAGGACTCACATGTTTTATAGTAAACCAGAAAAAAATAATTAAAAAAAAGACTTAAGTAATATAAATTATAGTTATATTTTCTGATCTCCTTATTATATCTGTTGGATGCCATGGTGCCACCACTTTTCATTGTGCTTCTTTTGCCTAACTTAACTGAACCACTGAGACCTGTACTAAGATTTATTGTATTTTCCTACTTTTTCCATATACATGGAAAATGATTCCTTTAATTTCCTATTTCTGTATTTTTCTGGGTAAGTTATGCCTCCTTTAAGTTTTTCCTATTATTTGTCTAGCTATTTATCATCTATCTCTTTCACAGTGCACCCATTCCTTTTCTCTCTATTGCATTGTGTTTCATTCATGTATGTCTTCTGGTTTACTAGTCCAAGCCTCTCCTATATCTAATTTGTTGTTTAATCTATATATTTCATTTCTACTTTCAATTATTAGATGTTCAATTTTAAAGTTTCTATTTGTTTTTGTTTTACATATTCCTGGTGATTTTTTTAATGGTATCTTACTCATCTGCTAAATATTATACCATTTCTTGTATTTCTTTAAAAACATTATATTTTAGTCATGTGGTAATTCCAATATCTGTAATCTTTGTGGTCTATTTTGCAGTTTATTGTTTCTGTTGATTGTTTTTATGGATGTTTAATTCTTTTTGAATTTAGCGATTTTTTTTGTAATGATCCTTACTATTTTATTTGTGGGAATTATTTGTGTATAAAGTATATTTTCTAGAGACAATTTGCTTACATAAAATAAGAGAGAGGGAGAGAGTTACATTGAATTTTCATCCTCACATATATATGCCATAAATTATTCATTTTATTGCTTATAATCATGTGTTTTGTTTTGTTTTGCTTTTGAAGTTATTTCAAATCATGCTATGAATATTATTCAACATATCTTTTTTGTGTACATAAGCATTCCTATTGGGTAGATACCCAGACTTGAAATGCCTTGATCATGAGGCATGACTTCTTTTCAGTGTTAGAGGAAACTGCCAACAGTTTTCTCAAGTAATTTTTCCAGTTTAGATTCCAGCCAATACTGTTTCAGTTTTCTGGTTGCTCCACATTTTTGCCAACACTTGTTATTAACTTTTTTTACATTTTAGTCATTTCGATGGGTATGTAGTGGTATGTCGTTGTAGTTTTAATTTTCATTTTCTTAATATCTACTGATTTTGTGCATGTTTAAAAATTTTTTGTTAACCATTTTATCCAGCTTTTTGAAGTGTTCCCTACTGGAATTTTTTCACCTGTATAGCTAGTTTACTAATTTTTTTTTTAAGCTAGTTCACTATTTTACCAGTAATTACTTCAGTCTGTATAAAAGACCAACTAATGATCTCACTGTGTATTTTTATTCTCAACTTTCTTTTTCTTCTCTTCAAAACTAACTTTAATTTTTTAATACTCTTGAAGTCAATCTTTAATTTGTCCAACCTGTCTTTGAGCTCCCCCTGCTGTCTTCCATTTAAAGTATATACTTGTTGATTACACATAATTAACTTTAAAATAATGGATTCTTAGATGATAAGCTATTTTAAACAGAAACATTTCCTTTTTCTAAAGACAGAAGATATCAATTAATTTAGATGCTAACTCAGGGTAGAAGTAATTTAAAAGTAACATTTAAAAACTAGTATGTTAAAAAACTTTCATATTTTATCATTTGTATTAATGTAATGAGTTAACACTTCAAATTATTAAAAATTATACAAACTATTGAGTCATGTTATCTCCTCAGCTATACTGTAAACATGTCGACATCAACAACATAACTTATATCTCTTTCTACTTCCTCACAGTTCTCAGAATATTTACTTTGACATAATCTAATAATTAACTACTAAAATAATCTAAAAGTATCTATTTAATTGTCTTGCTACATTCCTATTCATAGTGTACATTTCTTTAGGGCAATGTAGCTAAAATAAATAAAGCATACCAATCATGCAGTGTTTATATACAGTTTATCAGTCAACTGTGACAGATAATGTCTTGCTATATTACATTATAAAAAGATTCTCCTTTGTTGAGCTTGCCAGCTGATTAACTTCATAAAGGCCTATAACATTTTAGAAAATTATCAGGATGCAAGAAAATTTATAGCCTTAACAGTGTGGATTTGAAGCTATATAATGTGTACATGAAATTATGGACTTTGGATGTAGGTAAGTCTCAGTAATAATAACATCTAATCTGTAGGATTTTTATAAAGATAAATGCAATAATGTGTGTAAAATGCTTGGCACCATAACTGGCACACAGCAAATTCCAAGTTGTATTTTAAATAGCTATTGTGTTATGAATAAGCCATAAATTGGCATTTTTCCTCTTGAGAATGTTCAATTTAAATGTTGAAAATCAGCTTTTCCACTGCCCATGTTAATTTCCTTAACATTAGTTTTGGAAATGGTGCCACATACCCTTATATTAATGCACCGCAAGAGGCCAATCAAATCAAGGTGTAAAAAGAGTAATTTCCTGCTCGTCTCAGCACCCTCTGTTAATAACACTGTTTGAACATATTCTAGAAAGACTACTGATGTCAGAGCCAATTGAGAATTAGGCAGGTAGATGTTTTTAACTTCTGATAATAATATCATTTCCACACTCTCCCCTAAGTTTTTAATGTATTAAAGCTGAAGTTCCTTTTGGCTAGCTTCTGAGTATAAACTGAAGAAACATGCTATTTTAGCTTAAGGAAAGATGCAGAGGGGGAGAACCAAATAATCAAAATATAAGAGAGTAGACTGTTTTGGCCATTGTGTATATCCAGTACCCACCCAAAATTTGGTTTGAATGTTGAGACTAATAACAATAAAACACACACACACACACACACACACACACCACACACACACACACCAACAGGTTTTAAAAATGTATATTGCCTACATAAATGGGAGAAAGCTGAGCAGGTTGATTGGCTTGGAGACTTTATGGTTTTTAAAGCGTGCAGCCCAAGCCGAGAGTGCTGCTTGGTAGAGGCTTGTATGATTTGAATTTCTCTCCAGTTTATCAGTTTGCCCAGATGTGGGGCAGAAATGAAAAGGGAGGGATGAGATACAAGAGCGGTCAACAAACATCAAAAAATGGAATTAGACTCTTTATTAGAGGGACCAAGATGTATGAAAACATAGAATAGATAACAATGATACAAAACCAATGTACCCTAGGACTGAGAACTAGGGTAGCTTTTTAAAAGCATGTGTTTCTATGGTTAACAAACTTTAACCAAATTTTATTAGATGGGAATATGTTTTCCCACTGTTACCTCAGTTACACAAGTAAGAAGGATCCTGTTTGCTTTAAATTACTTAAAGTAATATACTATTTCTTACTAATAAATGCAAATGAGTTGCTACTAAATATGTATATATTTAAAACTGGTACTGTTCTGATTATATTATGAAATAATAAAGTATATAACTTTCTTAAATAAATAGAATAACAAACCGGTATTGGATTTCAAAGGAACTCTGCATACCTCTGTATCATGGCAAAATGTCAAGTCTTGTACATATTGCACCTATCACATGTCATTATGTTTACTGTTTGCTTATTTTTTATTCATAATTTCTTCTGTTCATTTAACAAATATTTTACTGTTCCCTCAACATGTCCCAGGTCTACTATAAAATATCTAATATTTTGTCCTAGTCTTAAGAAGTCCATAGCTTTTGGAAAAATAGTAATATAAGATAATAACAGATATGCAATAAAGTCTCTAGTACAGAAATATATTTATTATCCTGGGATGTTGCTTTAGACTTCCAGCATCTTTATAAATAGATATATTTTAACAGAATAGATGCATTGTGATGGTAATGAAAGTCAACAATTATCTATTTTTTTTTTGTTTTATCTTCCATCATATACTATTCTATAAAGTTCTGACCCAAAAAAAGTATTCACTCATATCAAGAGAGTGAATTGCATTCTGCTTCAGGTGGGCTCACACATGGCACTTGGAAACACATTATTGCTCTGGCTCACTAAAAGGTCATAATCCAGGATGAAACAAAGATTGAAAATCCCAGCAGAATATAGTGGAAGAATTCTGAGAATATACACTCTAAGGTTTTTTAAAGTGAGGAAATAAAACCTCAAGCTTGTTGAACTTAGAATAACCCTGCTCTGTTTATTCCAGTCCACTAGGCAGTTGTCATTTATAGATAGCCATGGATCATAGCACATAAGTACCTTAGATTAGGTGTCCTTGTCTAGTTATATTACTTACAGGTTAGCACTGGATATACAGCACTTCCATTGTATTGTGCAGTCTGTTTTTATGAGAACCTTTGCTCTCTACCAATAGTAGAGAGAGTACTTCCATTGAGAGAAACCTGCCCCAGACATTTATCAGTTTCATTCAGCTATTTTACTGTTTTGATTTTCCTTTTGCTTGAAAGCACAAATTTCTGAGAATCTAATTGCTGTGTCTCCTGTTATTCTCTTGGAGTGGACATAGATGATGGACCTATCGAGCTTTCATCGTTTTGCCATTCTCTGTAAAATTACCTAAGAGCTCCAGAGCATGAAATTAGCATTCAGGCATATTGTAGTCTAACCTTCTTTTTTTCTACCCTGAATGATACTGAAATGAGGGGTGTTCAACAGAAAAGTCCTCTTTAAATTATATGTTTGAATGTTTTACACTTGTCTTTGAGTCTTTCTTGATTCTTTTCTCCTAATACAGAAGCTACATTATATTTAAATTATATTTAAAAGACTGATATTAACTCTTCAAATATAAATAAAAGCAATCTCAGCAAAAAATAAAAATAAATAAAGCTTTTAATTTCCTATAAAACACCTTTATTTCATTAATATATTGTGTATTAAAAATAGTGTGGTTTCAGATGTTAGCATGTCCTTTCCACTGGAATATCTCCATGTTTTAGATCCTATACCACTGTAAGGAGAAATAATTCTTGCAATATTCCCTGAGGAGTGTCTTATAAAACAAAAAACAAAAACAAAAACAAAAACACAACCAAAAAAAATAGAACAAAAAATAAACCACTTTTGGGAATAAAGAAGTTATCTAAATGAAAAATAATGTTGTTTTTAATTTTCCTGAGTTCAGATAATTATCTAGGTCTAATTTATTTTGTTCCCAAAGTGAACAAAATGTTTCTATCTTTTTAATGTTCACTCCAGGTTTTAATTGGTGGAAGTGTTTTGAAGAAACTTCTAGTGCTCAGCACTCAAGTTTACAGTTTTCTAAATCTAACCCATATTGCCTGAGACCTGACTCTCACAAGTTGGATGTAATTAAACAGATATCAAAATTTTTAGACCATTATTTGAGTGGGTGTTTCATCTTTGAAAGTCATGCCCTAAAAGTCTGACCTCTTTCTCTTTGCTTTGGGTTATAGTCTTGTACTTATCTATTAATTGAACTTATTCATTTAAGCACTTTGTTGTTCTCTGGTATTTCACATAAATTTGATCCAGTCATTCCTTAAATATTCTCTATGGACTAACATGCTATTCCATGCTAGTAAAGACCTTTTAATTTAATAAACATTTACTAAATGATTGCTCCCTTCTAAGAGAAATACACTATGTTACAAGATATGAGGGATATAGAGATGAAGAAAAGATAGCCTGGATCTTCAGAGAAATTATAGTATAGTACCCACCTAACCCCTTTTATTTGCAGTTTCGCTTTTTGCGGATTCAGTTACCCACAGTCAACCATGGCCTAAAAATATTAAATACAAAATTCCAGAAACAAACAGTTCATTAGTTTTAAACTGTGTACCATTCTGAACAGTGTGATGAAATCTCTCAATTCTCGCTTAGTCCCACCTGGGATGTGAACCACGTCTCCACACCGTCCTTGCTCCTCAACCATTGGTAACTTAGTAACTATATTGGTTATAGCTGTGTGCAAGTAACCCTTATTTTACTTGACAGCAGCCCCAAAGTACAAGAGTAGTGATGCTGGCAATTTGGATATGCCAAAGAGAAGCCGTAATGTTCTTTCTTTAAGTGAAAGGGGGAGTATCGTACAATAAGATATTTTGAGAGAGAGAAAGAAAGAACACACTCACATAACTTTTATTACAGTACATTGTTATAATTATTTTAATTTTATTAATAATTTGCTGTTAATCCCTTACTGTACCTAATTTATAAATTAAGCTTTATCATAGGTATGTATGTATGTATAGCCAAAAACATAGGGTCCATATCTGTAGTTTCAGTTATGCAATGGGGGTCTTGAAATATATCCCTTGTGGATAAGGGGTGACCATTCTGTTGAGGGGAATGGCAGTCCAAGGAGACAGAGGAGTCAGTAGAATAAGACAAGACAACTTCTCCAGATCTCTAAAGGAATTATTAAATTTCCTGGGGAAACTTTAGGTAATTTCAGGATTTTAGCTGTCAAGAATATGTTCATGCCTCTTCAGGCTTTATCTTTATCCCTAAACTCTCCCTTAAAATATATACTCACTACTGTTTATTCCCCTTGACATTCCAGTTAACAACTCAGCTTCTGCCTATCAGAACTTGAATTCACATCACTTCCCTGACCACTTGCTGTTCCATTATTTCCTCAGTATAGTTAGCTAGTGCATCCAATTGGTCACCAAAAGTTGCTGATTTTATATGCTAAAATTTCTCAAGTCCTTCCCTTCTTATCAATTCTATTATGACTGCACTCATTGAGATCCTCATCAGCTCTCATTGAACCATTGTAACAGTGTTCTAACTGGTTTTCAGTGCTTAAGTTTTCTTACCACTTAAATTCATTGCTCATATAGCCACTGGAGAAACTTATCAAAAACATAAAACTAACCAGGCAACATTTCTGCTCACAACTCTTCAGGAATTTCAAGAAACTACAGGATAGGGTACCCAAACTATAGGAAGGTTTGCAATAACTTCTCCAAACTCTTTTAGCTTTCTCTTTGAATATTCTTAATACGATTTTATTTATTATTGAAATGAGGTCTTTTTGAGAGATCTATTAATTTTTATAGGAGGAATGCAGGTATAAAAGGTGGCAGGACTTTTTGGTTCATATCTAGCTGCATTCATTGTCCTGTACACAACCTACAGTTTTCTCCTTCTAGAACATCTACTTTCTTTTTTCTTCCTCAAATACCAATTTCTGATTTTTCGAGCTTCAACTCAAACTTCATCTACTTCTGGATGCATTCCTTCACTTTCCTGTTTTCTCAGAAGCATTTAATACCCCTTTTGTGCTTCTGTATGCTGCCGGTGTACATCTCTCATTGTATTTGTTGTGTAATACTGAAATTCACTTATGTGGGTATTTTCCCCCAAAGATTACAAACTCCTTAAGGTCAGGAGCTATTCTTTACGTACCCACTCTGCTTAGTGTATTTGTGTTTTTTTTTTAATTGTTGAAGTGACCAAATTTGAACTTTGAATCAATCTTTCTAACATCTGTGTCCCAACATGAGTAAAGGGTATAATACTGATTTTTTTTATTGGAAATAAGAAGCTGACAGATTAGGCCACCTAAAAATATGTTTAAAATCAACAACTATATGATAAACACTCAAAATTAGAAGACAAACAGACTAAGAAATATATATATATATATATATATAACAAATAGTTAAAGATATGCCTTTGTTATTATTGAGAAGAATGTGTAATGGAAAGAGTTTTGGTTTCACAAGGTAGTTCTTCTGGAGACCAAGGATAAGATAATCAAGAGTGCTAATGTGAATATGGTTGGAAAATTGAATTCTGGAGTCTAAGCTAAGTAAGGAAGAAAATAAGTTGGTCCAGCATGGAATACTATAATATAGAAAAATAGGAAAGGAATACAGTACTAGAAGTGACCATGAGGAAAGAGAGATCAGAAAGGCCAAACAAAGGAGAAATGGGAGGATTAGAATTTATGAACTTTTTTCTAAAAGGTGACACAATGCCCAGTCAGATGAGGATGAGAGAATTGTTTATACTTCTTAAAGATGGAAATAGAATGGAGATAAGGGGTTGAGTATATATGATGAGGTTTGTTAAAGCTTGATAATGAATTTCACCATGAAAGTTAGAAAAGGGTTTGGAGGTTGATAAATAATAAACACAGAGAGAGCGCTATAGGTAGATGTGATGTGCTTGCAAAGGGGAAGCTTTGTTGAAGAGTGGAGCTAGGCTAATGGACTCCAGGAAGCATAGCAAACAAGAAAACCACTTCTGATAGAATACGTTTTGAAAGTTTGTGCCATCAGGAGAAAGCTTGATTTCAATGTGATCAAATAGCTGAACAAGTGATCAAGGGTGTATGTGATTTGCTCACAATATCACAGTGGCTGGAGAAGACCCAGAAAAGGTCATCAGGTGGTAATTGTTGGTGGAGAAAGCAAGGCTAAACTGGAATGGGTATGGCAGAGACAATATATTGACAAAAAGAGCAGCCACAGATTTTTCTGCATTACCTGATAATTGTGGAGTTATCTGAAGAAGGACTGAACACAGGAGCCTTTGTTAAGAGACTAGCTTTTTGTTATGGAAATGTTTAGAACAAATTCATTCATTTCAAGTTAGGCTCCAAGCCAGGAACAAGGTTTGAGCATACCTCAAAATCTTTCTCAATCACTGAGCAATATTTTTGTGTGCTTGTCCTTGGGGGAGTCTGGAGTCTGGTTGAGCTGCTACAAAGTCCTAATACACGTGCATGAGATCCATTATTAGACATTAAAAACGTTCTCTAGTCTTTCAGAAGATGGAGTTTAGGAACAGTTAACAATAGTTCAAAAAAATTATTGTGATACCTTGTCACAAATTATTTTTTCAATAATTAATGAAAATCTTACACACACACACAATTACAAAAAGTGCATATAGAAGAATTTAAAGCACCCTAATGAAATTAAAACTATGACTAACATTTTAATTTTCTTTTGATACTTTCTGTAAGAGTCAATGTAGAAATTTTCAGGGTTTTTTCCTTGGATTCACAATCTGATATTTATGTCAAATTAGAGCACTGTCTTTTCCTAACAGATGTTCAGGAGCTTAATTTGTATTTTAACTCTAGCTAGTATTAATTTTGAATCTGTAATCCATCATTATACCAACATGGCAATGCCTCAGAAGTTTAATGTCTATATAGCTTCTAGAAAGCTCCTTCATTGCATGTCTAACGCATTGCAGTATTCACAAATGGATCCCAAACAATTCTGGCAGCTTAGATGATATTTTCCCTGCTGTTTGTTGGTCTGAACTCACCAGGTAGTAACATTCAGAGAATTACATTGTCTCACTGGGTTGCATTGCATTTTCAATATCATGCTCGAGTCTCTTAAAATAAGTATTTCTCTAATCTTAATTGAGGTTACTAGAGTCAAAGCCAAGTTTACAAACTTATGTTGTTTCTAATCTTATTTCCATGTCCGTATGTTAAGTCATTTAATTTTTGTAGTTGTTGTTTTGATTGTTATAATGTGGTCAGATAGGATCAGATCTCTGTTTTATGCACAAACACATATGATCCAGCTTCTTTCATAATGTTCTAATATCCTGGTAGGGTACATACTCTTCTGAGATTGTATGTCTTCATGAATCTAACTTAAACAATAATATATTTTCACAAATACATAGAATCAGTCTTCCTGCCTGTTATGGTGGATGCTAAAGTACCCTGCCACATCAATCTCTAGTTAATCATTCAGTTTCTATCCTAGTAACTTACCTACATGTTAAGACATTGCTGTTTACTGGAGAAAAAATTATTTAAAATCTATGTATAACTGGATGAGATTCTGGTTACTTATTAGGCAATTTAACTCGAAAATGAGAGAAGATGAGGAACAATTGAGGCCTTATCGTATTTCAACAACTTTACATTCATTTTGAATCTTTACAAAGGATTTTAGACACTTGCAAAAGAATAAAGTTTTCTTCTTTTCAGAATAGTCTTTTTTTCAATGTACCTAATACATATTTTGTATTTTTTGCCAAAAGTCCTGAACTAAATTATTGGAGTAGAAAATACATAATTTAGAACCAATCTGACAGTTTAATTTTTTAAGTATCTTATTCATTGTATTTAATCATAGTATTTATTGTTATGTTTAGATAGATAAAGTAATAAATATCAGAGGTCATTTACATATCTGTATGGATCTACTTACATTTAAACAGTGATACTGAAAGTACTATGAGTTTTTATTTCATGTTTTCAAAGAAATACTGAGAAAAGCATTTGTTATCAGTTATTATTCAAACTGAGAGTACAAACGTTTTCTAACAAAATTTTCCTCATCTTTATTGAAATGTAATTGACAATTAATTGCTCATATTTACATTATACAATTCAATGATTTTTTTCAATTATAGTTGGCATACAGTAATATATTAGTTTCAGTTGTACAGCATAGTGATTAGAGATCTACATAACTCACAAAGTGATCACCCCTCTAAATCTAGTACACTTCTTCCCCCTTACATATTTTTTACAACATTGTCGACTATGCTACACTTTGTATCTCCATGTCAATTTTGTATCTATTCATTTGCACTTCTTAATCCCTTTGCCTTTTTTCAACAATCCCCCAACCCCCCTCAAAATATTCTCTGTACCTATGAATTCATTTCTATTTTTGTTTTTGTTATTGTTTATTTTGTTCTTTAGATTCCACCTGTACATGAAATCATGTGGTTTTTGTTTTTCTCTATTTGACTTACTTTATTCAGTGCAATACCCTCTAGGTCCATCAAGGCAATATTTTTTTCCATCCCCTTCTTTTTAGTCTGTGTGTCTTTTAATCTGAAGTGGTCTCTTGTAAGCAGCATATGTAGGGGTCTTGTTTTCTAATCCATTCAGCTTCCCTATCTTTTGGCTGGAGCACTTATCTTTTCCGTTTGAGGTTCTTGTTGATAAATATGTAGTTATTACCAGTCTTTATTCATGATTTTGATACATATTTTTCTTCTTAAAGAAGTCCCTCCAACATTTCCTGTAATACTGGCTTGGTTGTGATGAATTCCTTTAGCTTATTTTTGTCTGGGAAGCTCTTTATCTGTCTTTCAACTCTAAATGATAGCTTTGCTGGATAAAGTATTTTGAGTTGTAGAGCCTGGGTTTTCAACACTTTGAATATTTTGTGCCAAGCATTTCTGTCCTGCAGTTTCTTTTGAGAAATCAGCTGCAAGTTTTACGGAAGCTCCCTTGTAGGTAACTAATTGCTTTTCTCTTGCTTTTAAGATTCTCTCTTTGTATTTAACCTTTGGCATTTTAATATGATATATCTTGGTGTAGGCCTCTTTGGGTTCATTTTTGGGAAGACTCTGAGCTTCCTGGGGTTGTATGTCTATTTCCTTCACCAGGTTAGGAAAGTTTTCTATCATTATTTCTTCAAATATATATTCAACTGCTTGTTCTTTCCCTTCAGATACCCCTATGTCATGGATGTTGTTACCCTTAATTTTATCCCATAGGTTCCTTAAAATATTATTATATTCTTGGTTACTTTTTTCTTGCCATTCTTATTGGGTGACTTTGGCATACCCATCCCCTATATTGGTGTTTCAATCCTCTTTTTTCTCCACTCTGTTGATTTCCTCTAATATATTCTTCATCTCAGATAATATAGTCTTCATTTCTGACTTGTTACCTTTTATAATTTCCATTTCCATTTTTATGTTTTTTATCTCTTTGTTAAAGTTATCAGTGAATTCATCTACAATTCTCTTAATTGACTGAGCATCTTTACAACCAGTGTTTTGAACTCTACATTCATTAGATTGCTTTACTCCATTATTCCTGGATCTCTGTTCTGTTCTTTCATGTGGTTTCTGCTTCTTTGTCTTCCCATTTTAGCTGTCTTTCTGTGTCTTTTCTATGTACTAAACAAAGCTCTTAAGTCTCTCGGTCTTATTTGTGTGGCTTTGTGAAGTAGATGTCCAGTGGCACAGTTCTGTGAGGGGCTCAGCTGCAGGACAAGTTTAGCCCCAGCCTGTGTCCCTTTGGAGCCATCTGTTGCCTCAAGTTGCCTCAAGAAGCCACACCAGAAACCAAGTTCAGCTGCCACCAGTGTGAGTTTTGGCACAGCTCACCAAATGGCACAAGACTGCAGAGGACACATCTAAGTACGGCTTGGGTAGGGCCATAAGTTGGAGGAAGCGGCATTTCGGGGAATCCTCTGAACAGAGAGACCTCTGTTATTCCAGTTTGATGACATCTCAGCTATGGCAGTGCTCAGAGAGGGGAGGACTCAAAAGAGGAACAATGGATATCACCAGCACTTCTGCGCAGGAGAAAGCCTTCCCTCTGGCCCTTGCTCCTACAACTCAGTGTCCCCCTGTAAGTCCCTGGTGCCCCCCGCCCTGAGCAGATGACCCAAGCAGCTGACTCAGTGCTATTCTCAGAGTGAGCAGGTCTGTCATTGAAAAAGCCCAGTTGCAGACATGGGCCCTTTAAGAGGCCTCTGCATCTGCAGCTGTCAGTTGCAACTGCCATGGCCTCTGTCTTCTTCAGCCTCTGGAGACTGGGCAGCCTTACATCCTTGCCCCCTCCTACCTCCAACCATTACAGTGGAATTCTTCTTTCTCTCCCTAGTTGTAGGGCTTATGTTCATCACCACAAGAGACTCTGCTTACTATTTTCTTCATGTTTCTGTCTCCATTTTGATGTGGTTTCAAGAGAGGATGAACAAAGCTTCTATCATCTATGCTATTCTGCCTCAGTTCCTCTTAAAAATTTTAAATGAAACTTGCTTTCAATATTATGTGATTTTTCTGTGTAGTAGATACTTAATTAGTATTTTAATTATCACTGCTGACGTTACTACTAACTTGCCTCACTGAACTGTCTGTTCAATCTCATAAGTAAGATGGAAGGTGATGGTGTATTGCCAAGAAAACATTTGTAATAAAGGAGGGAGCTAATCGAACTAATATTTGAAAGGGACCTACTATGTGTTATCCACTTTATATGTTATATCTAATTTAAAGTTCACCTCAGCACCCCCCACTGAAGCAGCAATTATCAATTCTCATGCTATTTATTTATGTATTTATTTATTTATTCGTTTTTAAATAAGATATTTTAAGCATAGAAAGTTGGAGAAAGCAATATGCAATGACATATATAACTATTGCCCAAAAGTAAATAATGTTAACTATCTTATGATAAGGCAAATTTGCTTCAGAAAATTTTTAGAAATAAAATATCACATATATTCTTGAAATACATTTTAGCCCTGACATGTTCAAGCTGAGGAAAGGTAAGCTCAGAAAGAGATAAAGTAACTTGCGCAAATTCACTCATCTAGTAAATGAAGCCTAATTGGATCTTCCATTAAAAGCTCTGGAGTTCATGTTCTTTCCCTCTGCTGTGCAGAACTTTCTCTGTGCTCCCTAAAGGACTCACAGCCCCAGTAGAAACAAACTTTGTAGAGGTGCTTTATAATAGGGGAAATGATTGAGCCTTTATTTTTGTGGTACCATATCAGTTGCCAATTAATTTTGGTGCATAATAAAGTATTATATGTTCCCCTGTTCAATTATTTTTCATACCTCACCAACAGAACAAGATAATTTTGTTATAATAGCTTCATTACTTGAATTTAATATTATTACTCATTATAATGTACAAATGGAGGTGTATAAAGTAATGCACAAAAATGATCAATGTAGAGTATAGCAAATAAGCAATATGGTATTTCTAAGTAGTTTAAATTTGGTGCCTCTGCATATATACTCTGAATGGAATATTTTTTTCAAATTTAAGAAATCATTTTTAGTTGGTTTTATTTCTTTTACTCATTTGTCATTTACTTCTCCAGTGTTATTTATAAAGTGGGAGTCATAATATGCATTTCATGGGACTATTTGAAGTCATTTGACAGAATGATTAGCATATAGCAACTACTTGATACTTATTATGGTCACTTAAAAAACTACTTTCTATGTGGTAGTGGGATTGGAAAAAAGCCAATATGCTAATTATTTTTTAAATAATTTTTTTTGACTAAGTTCGATCAACTGCTATTTAAAAATTTTTTTGGCATGTGGAGACCTATTTTGAGATGGTACTTATTCCATAGTTGATTTAGAGAAGAGAAAAAAAAATCAATCTTTTTTACTTGTAAGGGTATCTCATTTTTGTGGGCATATGGGAGTCCAAGGAGAAGAGCCAATATTTGAGAAATGGTATTCTTGCTGCACTGGAAGTAATAACCAATTGTTACCACTTTATTAAGGCAATGCTATTATTATAATTTCATATCTCTAGAGAAATACTAGGGATTTTATTAAACACATACTTTTAAAAAATTGAAGTCTTATATGCTATTATCTTTATATGTGAGAAAACAACTGCATGGGGGTAAAAAGGGTTGATAGGTTATTAAAATATAAAGAAATAAGGAGAAACTGAAAATGCATGATATTGTCAAATCTCCCTTGAGAATCAACCACAAAACAATTTTTTTAAGATTTTTTTCTCATTAATAAGTCATTCTGAGCTCTTTTTTTATGTAGGCATGAGGAACTGAATAAGAATTCATCCTCACTGCTAAGATGCCCCAACCCTTATTAATTCACATGTTGAGAATATTAAAGCAATGAAGAAAAAAAGAATACAGAAACTCCACATATCTGCTTTTGTTAAAATAACAAAAACCTCAAATTCTTACACTAAACTAATTATGTTTTCCAAGCTGTGTTCCTTAAGATATGCATTTTAATCATTGTATATAATTCTCCCTAGAAATTGGAAGGTCCGAAAAACAAAGTAATTCCATTTATCAACTTAAATTGCATTTAATTAAAGACTAGTTCTGACATATCAAGAGAAAGGCTAATTAATATTTTCTAGAAGATTGTGTTTTTGTAAAAACTTAAGAGCCTAAGTTAGTATAAGCCCTAGGAGGAAAACAGTATTGCAGTGAGCAGTGGCAAGTTCTCACTAATATTAAAATAAAGAGTTTGGCTTGGGTTGGAAAGCAGCCCAAAACTTATTTACCACAGAAGTTTGTCCTTTTCCTCCTTTATTGACTCATCTCAATTGGAAAGCACAGATGTTCTCTACATCTGCCTCTCTCCCACTCACCCTTAAATTTTACTCACCAGCTGAACCATCAATCCTAATACATACAAAAATATTTTATTATGATAATAACTTAACTGTTGCATTTGAATGCATACTAATTTCCTGAAACCATGAATATTCCAACCACACTTTGAAAGCTCTCTGAAGACTCCACAAAAAACAATTATTCCACTGGTTATAGTCCATTAAAAAGTTTATTGTTCTGCCAAATATATATCTAGTTATTCTTTATATGAATGCATAGCTTGGCATTATGTAACTGTTTACTAAGCAGTGTGTACAGCTATGTGCACAGAAATGTCACCATTACCAATTTTATTAAAAAGCCACAATAAATGGCAAAGAGAAGAGATATTCCTTATAATGGTATGTTGAATATGTATTTAAACAACTTATCTATCCTGAATTCATTTCTGATAGATTAAATAGCTGTATTGCGAATCTTATAAGATGCACATCTCTTTGCTGTTTTTTTTTTTTTCCCCCTCAACTTGTATCAACTGAACAGCTCAAATTATTTGGTGCTGGTAAAGTGTGAAATTGTGCAATAAATAAGGGAAATGAAACCTATAGACTGAATAGACTACTAGCCATGAATGTTGTAGCACTTTTAAATCCATTAAAGTTTACTTTGTTTATCTTTTTGTGAGAGGAATGTTCTTGTGGATGTCATTGGGTCTATCTTATATGTCTGTTCACTGGTTAATGAAGACCTACTGAAATCTGAGAGAACCAAGGGGCATCCAGATAGAGCCAAGTCTAAGTAATTAGCTCAAGAATTCTTCCCACAGAAGAGCAAGGGTAGTGTGACATGGACTGTACACAGTGTCTTCCACTATACACAGTGTCTGCTGTACAGAGGAAGAGATCAGGGCCGGGGGCGGGAGGGTAATGGAGTGGCAGAAAGTGCTTGCAATAGTTCAAGAGAGCATCTTGGCAGGCCTCATTTCTTACAAACTCTTGTACTATGTGCCATTTCATGCAGCTCAAGAATGGGAAGTTAACATTTGTCACTTCTATCTTACAATTGTAGGAGGCAGATATTTCTCCCTCTGAGTTGCACAGCTCACCAGGTTACACTTGTACAAAGATTGCTTTAAAACTTAAAGTCAGTTTCATAGCCAAGGTATAATTCCTGATGTGCCTTTTTGTATTAGCTTCATTTCTAGTGCTTTTTAATGTTCTCTTTCTGATCTACTTTTTAAAATGTTAGCTTATGTACCCTTAAAAACTGTTTTAAACCCTTTCTGCGGAATAAGAATGTGTATAATTAAGTAGACATATAACTAAGAAAATTGGATAGCTGATAACATCGTTTGACCCAGGGGAAAGCTGAATTTAACTAGCTTGTCCAAGATTGCACAGTGTGTTCCTCGTTTGAGGGGGGTGCAAGCCTGGCTCCTGACCTGGCCTTCCAATCTATACCTTGCAGTCACATTTCCCTATTTCTTCTTAGTTTCTGTTTTAACTGAATACACATGAAAAATTTAAATGATTTTTAAGTCGTTTCCATTTCTCTGCACTTAATAATGCTTTCTGCTTGAAATCCTCCTTCCTTTTTTACTTCTAGTAGTTCTACTCACCTTTCCAAGAACAGTTGGAAATATCTTCCCATGAAGCCTTTTTTTTTGGTTCTGAAAGAGCATCATTACTAGTCTCAGAAGAGATGTAAAAATGATGTTCTTTCAGGATCTAATACAGAAGTTCCTTTCTTCCCTGTCTCCATATTGACTAGGATTTTATTTGTTTGTTTCTTTATTTTAATTTAGATCATGGGTTCTAAAAGGATAATCCTAATTTTAAGTGGTGGACTTATGAACCATATTATCTTACTTCCCCATCTAAACATTCCTGAATCAGATGAGTTTTAGTTTGGGAACTACAGCAAGAAGGCATATAAATCATATTTATAAAGTTAAGTGTATTCAATGGAGGGAGAAAACATTTTATTTTTATTTCCCACAACAACACAAGTATATCAAATATTGACTTAACAATAAATGCATAATAATAAGCTAGTGTTTTTAGGCAAGTGACCAAGACATTGGATATTTAATCTTTTAAAGGTTTATAGACCATTTCTTGTATGTGCTTTCTATGCTCAAAAGGTGAAGCGATATATACTAATGGCTAAGAACATGGAGATTTTAATGTGGTTAAACTTCAGCTTCACTACTTGCAAGCTGTGTGACATTGAGCAAGTCACTTAACAGCTATGGGCCTACATTTCTTCACCAATAAAATGGAGATAATAATAATAATATCTATCTCTTAAATGTGTTGTAATGGTTAACTAAAATAATACATACCTATAAAGCATACAGTAGGGCACATGGTAAATATTTTGTAAATGTTAGCTGTTATTATTAATTCATAAAGAATTAATTTAAGATGGCATGGAAAAAAATCTATGATAACTAAGATGAAAAGTTTACAACTGTTAGTGGAGAAATCATTAAGATGATATTTCAAATATTTGAAAGCCTTTTCTATTTCTGAAGAACAATCATAGAAAGTCTTTTGTGACATTAGATAGTGACATAAAGACTGAGGGAGGTGAAGATGGGAGATGAGTGTTGAGGGAATAAATGAACCAAATAATATGGTTTCCAAGGCAAAGCTATTTTCAGAATTTCAGAGGTGGCACATGCATCATTATTCTCAACTGGGTCATGTCCATGAACCTACATGAGGTAAATTTTAACAGGGCACTCATTACCTCTGTTCTAAATCAAACTATGGAGTTCAGAAAAAATATTCTATATCATGATAGTGATCATAATTAAGGAAAATGAGAAAGAGTTGATCATTTTCTACAGGTCTGCTGTTTTGTGAGGTGATGAAAGGTATTCAAAAAAGCTTAAACTCGTTTGCTAATATATCAAAGTAGCTTTGATGGAATTTAGATGGAAACCTCATTTTAAAGAGAATTGGATTGTCAGAACCTCAGAGACTCAAGCAGCTGGCATAGCAAGTTATCTGAATTTGATCTGAATTGACGTCAGGGAACTGGGAATGCCCAAGGCAATCCTGCCTTCCACTTCTTTATGCACTATTTTGACAATAGTGAAAATGTCTGAGTATTAATCATTTTCTGACTGTGTTAGTTCTTATGAAAAATAAGAGTATTTAGAAGATTTTCTTTTTAGTCTTTATTTAGGGCATTTTTTTAGAAAAACTATTCTGCAGCAAGGTTGTATATAACTCTATAATAAATTTATGTACTTATATAATAAACCTAAAAATATGGAACTGCAAAGCTTGGTAGAAGTCTTGCTTCAGGCATCATTCTTGGAAAGAGAGGGTTTTTTTGATTTTTGGGTTTTTTTTATAAAACGTTATTGGTAGAGACTTAAATTTTAAGCCAGACTTTTATGTCCAAATATAAATGTTAATTTTCTGGGTATATCTTAACAAAATACAGTGTGGGTATATAAGTAGGGCCAGATGTCTCTGTCTTAATTACTCATATTCTTTAATAAATAACGATGACGTACAGTGAAAATAAAGCCCAGATGGCTGGCACATTGCACAAATCATTGGATACACTAGATAGTCATTTTTTAGTTTCCTGAATACTAATAAATAATACAGATTATTTTTTATCTATCCATCAATCAAATAACAAGTGACTGCTCTGTCTACTATGAATTAAGCACTATGCTAGTGACTATAAAAACCTACTGACATATTACCATAACATCATTTACTTTTGTTTCTGTTATACTCAGGCTCTAGACTTCTATAGGAGACTCAGCTTAATTTGGATATTTTCAAGATCAAAACCAGAGCTGAGTTTGCCATGGTAGTTTCTTAAGTGTTTTACTGGCTTGGGTCTTATGTATCATGGTGGATGTTATAGGTTGTCAAGTAGTGGTTGATAAATCATAGAATCATGGAATTTTAGAACTCTCAGAGAAATTTGGAGCTGACCCAAGTTACATTTTACAGAAGAGGAAATATGAAACAAATGACTAGGTGTTTTCACCAGAGCCACTAGTTTGTGTCAGAACTGAGGCTTAAACAATAGCCTGCTAACTTGTGATCTTATGTTCTTTGTAGGATTACTGCATCACAGAAATGTACAGAATTAAAAGTGCTATCATGGGAATTAGGGTCAAGTATTTTGCGTTTGCTGCTGCTGTTGACTAAGGATAGGATGAAGGAGGGGGAATATACATTATCAGTGAACCTATTGCATTTGTTTGTTCTAGAGTGATGATGAGGGTGTGGACAATAAGAAAATAGGATCTGGCTCTACGAAGTCTCAGTGGGGGCTCTGAGTGGTCTAGAATTACCTAGACTTTCTCAAAATACAGGATTCTATCATCACAGAGTCTTGAATGACAGGGAATTATTTTCCTAGATATAATATATATAGGGCCAGTGCCGAAAAATAAAGATATACTAAGTGATTGGCTCCAGACAACCACAGTCCATTACATGTTCAGCATAAAATCATAAATATTATTTATTGGATACTAAATCACCAGTTAGTACTGGTGTTAAGAAAAATACATTTGGCTTGGAGCATTTAGATGTGAAGCTTATGGAGAAACACAGCTTAGACTTGTCAACTAAGAACCTGCTGGCCATGGGGAAGCCTAGACCCCAGTGGTATTCTTCAGAGAAGTTGTACTTAGTTGGGATGCTCCATAGTTGATGGTATTGGGAAGAACAGCTGAATTAGGGGAGACAGCAGAGCTGTGAGTAGGACTGCTCCAAAAGAGGAAGAGACCCAAGTGAAAACCAGAATGTGCCTGTCCTCAACCCCCAATATATTGTATCCTTTCTGTTGAAAAGTAGTTATGTTGTCCCTTGAGCAGAAACCATAATGCTCTTTACTACAGTGGTTTAATTTCAGTGTTTATGCTTCTGATGTTTGCCCACTTAGTTAATCATCATTAGCCTTAATAAGGAATAAGCAGGTATGGTTCTTTTTAGTAAATATGACTCAGCTTTAGAGGCAAGGGGAGATGCAGGTGTATTACTAAAAACTATTATGCATCCTGAGCGCAGTGTGGGGAAGGGCTATTGTTGCCAGGCAACTAGCCTGAACAAGTCATACATATAACTGAGTTTTATATATGGTCATTTTGACACCAACCTATTGCCCTTCTCACTATTTCCTCCAGGCCTTGGTTGAAATGAGCCACTTGAAACAAAAGGACCAGGAATTATTACCCCATCAGGAACTCTGGAAATCTGCTGGTAGCTTCTCTCAGAAAAATGAGAGGAAAATTAAATTTTACAAAGTATTGGTTTGCTTGCTATAGGCAGGCCCTTGGAAATAGTAAAAGATTTTAAAGAGTATGTGTATTTTTATCTATGGAATTTCAAAAAGGGGATGGAGTCAAGTTTGTACATGTGAGATGCTCACATATTGTTTAAATTTTTTAAAATTTATTTCTAAGTATATATTCATGTGTGAAATAATGATTGAGTTCTTATGAGATATAGCAAAATGTAGGTTTTTATTAGAGGAGCATAAGAAGGTAGTTGTCATTAGAAAGATGTCTCTGCTGATAATCATTAAGCAAGAATCAGAAAACTTATACTATGATAATAATTTATGTTCACTTCTAAAACCAATCCTTATTGTCTAAGGCATCACAATAACTTCAGTGCGTCCATTAGGAAAAGAGCAAGTAAGAATCACTATTATTTTCTTTCATTTCATTGATTTATTTTGATATATTTTTTATGAAAAATCTTGAATTTCCAAGAGCATATTTTCTTATTACTACAAGGATGATTTTGTCTCTTATTTGTAATGGTACTGCAAAATGATTTCCTGTAGAGCTTATTATTGTAGCAGAGGTCATTTTAAAGAGAATATTTTAAAGAACAATGTCAGAATAAATGGCTCTTTGCTCTTAACACTCACTCATTCCCAAGAAAGAAGACTAGTAGACAATGATAGAACCAGCATGTTTCGATAAACACATCATCACTCAATTAACTGAAGTAATTTTCTAAAATTATCTATTAAGGAATTAAAACATGCAATGCTATATATAGAATACAAGAAGGCTCAAGTGAGTTTTACTATGAAGAAATATCTGTCATTCTTTAATTGACAACCCAGAGAGAGTATGAGCATTAAGGTGATCTGGGAGGCTAAAGGTTTATTCTCTTAAGTATGATGCATGGACTTAAAAAGAATGGAAATCTTTCTTCACTTTTTTTTTTTGAGGAAGTATGTTTTATATGTATAAAGAATATAAAGAGAAAGTTATGCCTTCAAGCTGAGGAATGGTTTCAACAAAGCATGACTACTAGTGACAGTGATGGGAATGCCAGAGTGACCAAAGGGCTTTATTTCCAAAAAAAGTCAAATTATAGAATCTTGATGTTAAGAGAGACCACAAAATTATTCTGGTTGAGGGGTTTTTAAACTGTGTCCTTGTGACACTCTTTCCCATCACCACCCAGAGCTACCTATAGAGCAAAAAAAGAAGGGCCAGAAATTTTATGAAGATTTCCATTTGGAAGATTTTTGAGGCCTAACTAAACTCTCATTTTAGAGATAAGGCAGGTACAACTCAGAGAGGCTAATGAAGTATTCAGAGACACATAGCTAGTTGGCGCCAATCCCAGACTGGACTTCCTGATTCACATTTTATTATTGGTGGCAGTGGTAGAGCCTATATTTTATTACTTCTCAAAGTATTAGAAAATGTATCTACTACGTCGAACAAGTAGGACTCAAGGAATCCAGTCAGAAAACATTTGTCTTTTCCTCCACTGTCCTTAAAACCCAGTGGAGGGATGAGACCCAGAATGCCTTTCTCTTCTTTATTAGTTCTGGCCTCTTTTAAAAGCTTGAATGTGGCATACCAGCTAAGAGTCAGAAGATTCACCTTTACAAATCCTTGGACATGGTCTAGCAACTCCAGAGTGTAGGACAATTCTATTGTTTTGACTTTGACCTTTGTTAGGAGTTCTGGTAAAACAGGGGAGAAAGAGCCCCCCAAAATACCTTGGTTCACAAGTAACTGTTGAGTTCAACATGCCATGTGCATGATACTGCCTGGTCAGAGCTGTCCTGGTTACTCTGCAAACACTAAAGCCTATAGGCCTTGACTTCAGTCCATTTCAAGAGAGGAAAATCACATAAATTATTTTAGTCAGGACAATATGCTTTTAAGGAAGTAGACTCCATAAAGGCAAGACTCGTCCTGCCATGTTAGTTATTATTACCTGTCTTACACACAGTAGGTGCTCAATAAGGAAATATGTAAACAGAAATCTATTAACATTAGCTCAAGTACAAAGAGATTTATTGAAAGAATACAAAATAATTTTAATAAAATAATATGCTAAAAAGTAATGCCTGGTTTTATAGAGTGCCCCATCCTTGCACATTGGTTCCATCCACCTCTACTGTGAATCTCAGTGACCTAACATGGCTGTCACCATGATGATGTGACTATAGTCCCCAGAACCTGGGTGCTGGGTCATAGTGAGAAATATAAGATAAAGGAGGTAATATATAATATTGTCAGACAATGTTTTTTTATTAAATTTTAGGCCATTTAGAGGCATGGGGGAGAATTATCTCCACTGTCACACTATAGAAATACATACTTCTCTGTGCCTAACAATAATATTGCCAAAGAAAACATCATTTCTCTTATGAAAATTACTCTACCCTTTTTAATAACTTTGAAAATTTAAAAATATGATTACCTGAGTGAAAAAAATTCATAAACTTTTGAGTATTAGAATAGTCATGAAGAAAATCTTAGAGAATTTCTCTTTTAGCAAGATTATTGAAGTATTCACACTTAAAAATTGTTTTATATTGAAAAACAGAATTAAAAAATACAACTTCCAAAAATGTCTTCTGTGAGTATGAAGACCAATTTGTATGCAATAAAATGTTAGTAAAATATTTGGAGAAAAGGACAAGGAAATCCTTAGCAGTGGAAATTAAAAATTAATTTGCATACCCTAGTCTGTATTATAGGATATATACCACAGTTATTCTATTAGAAGATATTTTTACAAGTATTGCTTTGATTAAAATTGTGACTGGATAAACTATTTTTTATGTCATTATAGAAGTTCATCAGTTTGCTGACATGGGACAAGGATAAGCAGCTGCAATTGTCTTAGAGCTCAACAACCTAGTGCAGAAATACATTTTATTTTACCACCCAACATATATATTCACACACATTTATATGTAAATTTAACTGACACAAAAGTTTTGCAAAGTTCTACATACTCATCTATTCTATTAGTTTTAAAATTTGTCACAACACATTCCATTTGATTCATAGCCTTCCCATTGGTCATGAGCCCACAGTTTGAAATATATCCACCCAAGGTTAAAATGCAAATAAAGAATTAGAAAATATTATCAAGGATGAAAGGGTTAATAAATAGAAAATTTGTATTATTCCACCTCTCTTTCCTCTGAGGTCAGATAAAAGGAAATTAGTCTAAAATGTGTGAAAGTACTGATCTCAAATCATTTAGACTTAACCATCGTTAGTAAGGGCAGACTGTGGTCTTAGTATGGTGTCTCCCTTACAATTGTGGTGACATGAGTCTTCTAACCCTAGAATTACCTGGGGAGCATTGAAAAAATGTGGAAGTCTTGGTCAAAAAATGTGGAAGTCTTGAATCAATCTTTGAGCACAGGACCTGAGCACCCCTATTTTTAGAAAGCATCCAAGTAATTCTAATATGCAGCTAGGGTTCAAATCATTGGTGATAACTCTAAGTCCATACTTATGTCCTGTGCTTTGAATAACTTTGTTGCTCTAACAATTCTTTTTTATATAATATTTTATGAGATGCTTCATGTGATGTGAATTACCCAAGAGCAAAAGATATTAAATATTACTGAGGTTAGAATGAGTAAATAATTATGCACATTGACGAACCTTATATTTTAAGATAGTTATTAAAGTATTATATCTGTAATCTGTTTATTAAAATATTATAAAGAATCCATTTACATGAGCAGGTTATATGTTAAGTACTACTTTGCTAATTGAATATGGCTCAGGAGAAATCCAATTCATTCAATCAAATGGATAGTTTTGAATATTTATATTTATTCAAATGATACAGAGAAATAATCTTCAGCTATTTTATCTATTATATTTTCAAATAAAAAATGAATTCTATAATTAAATCATAGATTTTAATTAAAATCATTGCACAAACACACATACTCTAGCTTTTGATCTCTGTGTTATGTAATGGCTGAACTATTTTCCATAGTGTCTTGAAGTTTTAAAGTATTAACAAATAGATCTTTCTGTACCCATTTTAATAAGAAGATAAAATTATTTTTAGTTAGCATATCCATTTTTCACACATAAACAGACACTTAAGAGGTTCTTAAAAACAGAATGTTCTTTTAGGTAATTTCAACATTTTCTCTGCAATCTTATTTCCAAATTTAGTTTAGATGTTTTTAATCTACCTAAAAAAAAATAATGTGGCTATTAACTTTAGGTCTGTGAGTATACAGATTATTACTATTTCTAATTAGACAATACTCTGGCAAGAATTGCTAATGCATAAAAGAGAATAAGGTATGGATATTCCCACATCATTATAGGAATAATTAAATGTTCTCAACTAAACCCAGTTTTTTAAAATTTTAAGTTTGTTACTTGAACCTAACCAAATCTATTTCTTTTCATCTCATTAAAATATATACACTTTTAGCTTTCACTAATTTGTTTTATTGGATGTATAAATGAGCATAATTTTTCTTTAATATGCATTAATAGCCTGGCCCTTTGTTTTTATTTTTCAAGGATAAAACATAGTGAATTATATGAATCATCACTATATGATTGTTTTAGGAAAGTAAAATCAATTTAGTAGCCACTGCTGCTCAGTCAGGGAAATAAGCAACTTAATGAAAAGTTTATCTCAATATTACTATCAAGTTATTTTTCAAAGCAGAATTAATATTCTCATTCTAATTTTCTGTAAGTGGAGTTTTCAACTGCCTTAAAATATTCTCTGTCAGTTGTGAATAGAAATTCAAATTCTTGAATTTGATAATGGTATAATTTTGTGTTCCTTAGTTTGTATTTGTAGACTTGTGGTCCCATCGTTCTTTTTTAGCGTTAACTATTACCTCTAAATATTTATCTATAGATTGTTGAAACTTATTATGAGATTTAATTCAGTTACCTTCTAAAATGATCTATTGCTACATGTTTTAATGGTATTAAGAAGTATAGTTTGTTAGCAATATTTCCAAGTTCTGTCTATTTAAAATGTGGTGCAGGTTATTTATTTTATAATTATAGGTTACACAAATACTACATAAAATCTCTTTCCCCTTCATGAAACTGATGTTGAGTTGAGTTATAGGGTTGGGGGAGATAGACATTTGACTGCATGCTATATGGTTTTCTAAAGTATGTAATCCAAAACCATATTCAAGGCAAATGCAATGCCAAGTGGGCAGTGCTTTAAATGAGAATGTGTTACTCATGAAATGTCTACCCAAAGATGATCTCATCTCAGACTAGTACTTATGCAATAGTCCCAGAGGAGAATAATTCCAATGGGAGTAAATTTGAACATATTTAGCAAAATGGCCATAAGTTACGCCTCTCAGAGTAAATATAGATATGCTTGCATTTTGCAAATGATGTACTTGCAGGCATTCACCAGGCCTATTATAATCAGTTAACATTTTTTTAAAAATATTGTTGGAATATATTCTACATACATAAAAGTACCTAGCTATAAGTGTACAGCTTGACAAATGACCACAAAATGAACATATCTATGTAACCATTATCCAGATCAAGAAATTGAACATTATCAAGTCTCTCAGAAACCCTTGGTGCCCTACTCCAATCACCCCTACCCAAGATAATCAATATTCTGGCTTCTAATACATTAGATTAGGTTTTGTCCATTTGGTTATTTGTTATTTTTTTAACCTATATGTTTTTTTTTTAACTTATATGTATTTTTGATTGAACTGTTGCTTTTTTTCTAAGATGTTTCATAATAGAAGCAGAACTTAATTAAATTTCAATTTCACCATTTTCTCCATAAAATGGAGGGAAGAAAGGGAGGTTGTGTTACTGGAAAAAAACTCCTGCTTCTCTTTTATTTTTTGTACTATGACATACATAACCAGGCTTTAAGAGCTTTGCTTTTGTGTCTTTTTTGTGCTCGACAAAGTTCTTGAAAACATGTAGTTTTGATTCTTTACATGTTCATTGTATAACTTATTTTGTATGGTTTTAATAAGTAATTGGAAACAGTCTGAAATGTGGGGACGGGGGGAAGAAGAGTTTTTTAAAAAAATTCCCATGCTCTGTAATTTCCTTTGGGGCTTAGATGGCCAGTGGGAACACACTAGGAGCTTGGGGACGTGGAGGCATGCAGTGATCAGCAAGTCTGGCCCTACAGCAATTGAGTTTGGACATCTTTGATTATGATAGTAAAAAAAAAAAAAAAAAAGCGCTATATAGAAGGTTAAGCCAACTTTTCTTTGTTCATCTTCTTATATGGAGACAAAAGTGAACTGTAAAGATGGGGTAGAAACAGAATCATCAGCTCTTCTAAGACATTTTTTCCCTTTGAAAGTAGCTTTAATTAACCTCCTGGTTAGAATTCAAGTTAGTGTTCCTGCTCGCAAGGCTAGTTGTCAGTTTAAGGTGGCAGTAGTAAAAATTCTTGCCAAGCCCCATATTGATCTAGGTGAAAGTAAGGCTACAGACTTGCCGTCGATCAGAGAGTTTTAGAATCAAACTAAGATTATGCATTATAATTTTCTACTTTATGTAGGACCAATATCTAGTCATAGTTCTTAGCCTTCTTTGGATTAGAGACCCTTTGAGAATCTGATTAAAGCCATACACATTCTTCTCTGAAAGGTGTACAGAGGCTCACACGATTTAGCTACTGGCTTTATTGGGTAACAGACTACTTTAAGCTAATTCGTGAACCCTTTTAGGGATCTTTGAGCCTTATTTTCTAAAGGTTTTATTCTAGATTCTAACATTCTAAATTTCATTAATGAAACAATCTGGTAGTGATGGAGGTATGTCTCTCATAATCTCTAGGGAAGGAGACTATGCAGCCTTTATCATTTATACCTTCCTCAATTTCGTCCCCCTTTTTATGACATAAAGTTTCTTTTATTTTATCTTATTTCCAGACAAAAATTATCCTGCTTTAAGTTAATTTTTTTCATCCATAAAATAGAAGTGCATTTCTTGGGAAAAATTGTTAACACCTTTCTAGTGGGGAGAAAAAGAAAATACAACCCTGTTTCTATACTTGAAAATAGTGATTAAGTCAAGCTTTAGCTGCCTTTTAATTTTGGACTTAGATGCTGGGTGTAACTAACCTTTTTTTGCATAAAACTCTCCATGGCTTCAGTTTTTAATATTTTAGTTATACATTACAAGTCAGGATGAGCTAGATTATTCTGCAGTAATCCAAAATCTTAATAGCATAATACAATGGTTTATTTCTTACCTTTTCTGTATGTTAAAGATAGATTGGCAAGGGGATTCTTGCTCATTGTAGCCAGCCTGGGACCCAGGGTCTATTTCAACACATGCTTCCACAGTTACCTTAACAAAGAAAAATAATGTAATTAATCAAGCACAGGATCTTAAAGCCTTCACCCATGAGTGACACATACTACATTTGCTCAAATCCACTGGTCAAGGTACATTACATACCCATGCCTGACATCAAAGTGGTGGAGAGTGTGCCCAGAAAGAAGAGAACTAAAAGTGTTTGGTAGATATATTAATCATAGTTTCAGTCTTTTCTGGACTTCCCCTTCAATTTCTTCTAGTGTTTTAGAGATTTGGTTGCAGTTAAGCAAGAAAAAAATGTTTAAGCCTTGTTCACTGTATTATATAGTATACCTGAACTTAGATAGGAACACAATGCCATATAATGAAATCAAAAGAAATAAAATATAAGCAGGAATTTAAAAAAAGCTGAACATAACACTGAATCACTCATTAGTATTATGTCACCCTAGGACATCAACGCTTGTAATAATACATGTACTGTGATTTAAATTATATAAGAACATGCCCCTCCCTACTTCACTTTAAAATTCCTAGTCGAGATCAACTTTTATGGAAAAACTGAATAAAGAGTGAACACATTATCCAGAAAATATTCCGGTTTGTCTGTAAATTCTAAGCTAAGCTCTGTATGGGAACTGTCAAACAATTGCCACGTTGCTCCATTTGTTATTCAGTAGAACTGACTCCTGTTGTCCCACTTGGAGTGACACGTTGAGGTGATAAGAAACATGGCAAATTCCCTTGGTCATTTTCCTCTAACAGTTTACTTTAGGACATCTTTAGTGGTCTGCACCTTTCTTTCAGCCTGACCGTTTGCTTGAAGATGATGAAGAGTGATGATGACAGATTGGATGAGTTCTAGCTTTACAGATTTCTTAAACACATATGAAATGAATGCAAATTCATCGTTAGGAGTAATAACATCTAGAAATCCAGGCATTGAAAAGCCCTCATACAGAGCTGTTTTTATTGGAGCAGAGGTATTTTGAGAAGATAGACACAACAAGCAAGAAATTCTCATTCTTGCATAATAAATAGGAATTCTGACAAAGTCTTCTTGACTGTTTTTCATAGGAAGGAAAGATGTTATTGATTGATTGTATGGAATGGTCTGGCATTGGCTACAGTTTTCTAAATAATACTCTTTATTATGGGCTTTAGATATAATTGTAAATATATATATATATATATATATATATATATATATATATATATATCATCATTCAAAAATTCCTGAGTAAATTGCATATATTTTTGCTGTAATAATGTGAATCATATGATATCTCTCTTTAACCACTGAAAATTAAAGAGCAAAGCTTTGATTAGAAATTGGGGTCTAAACTGTATATTAGTATAGTTGAAACTATGAGAGTAAATTAGCTCAGTGAGCTGGTTCATGTGAGAAAACGAAAGATCTAACATAGTCTTGAGAATATCCTCATTGAAAGAGCTAAAGAAGAAACAAAAAATGGAGCAGATACAGAAAATAATTCAAAATGCACTCCCCACAAAAATTAAAACAGAAGAACCATATTGCACACTACTAGAATGCATAGGTTATAAAAAAGTACTTTCAAACTATGAGAACTAGCAGTAAGGTAATGGATTTTGTAAAGCAATAAACCCTACAGGAAAAATGTTTAGCATGGGATCTATTAATATTTTAGACTAGGGACTTTATCCAACTGCCTATTAGGAGTACATCAAAATTATTCCAATCTACCTGTTATTTCACAGATTTCTTTTTATCAGTATTCATTCTTTAACACTGCAAGAAATAATCAGGCTCTACCCAGAATTTTTTCCTTACTTAAAAAAAATAATAAATTTTGCTCTTTGGACTATTTTTAGGCCAATTCTGGACTAATGTTGTACTTTGAACTAATTTTCCCTTAATCATTATAACAAATAAATTTATTCTGTGCATATCATATTTTAGGCTTTCTTCTAGGTCTTTATTTCTTCCCTTCTATATTTCTTCACTTTTTTTTTTTTTATGAGAAAATGGAGTGATTCAACAGTTTGCTGTAACAATGTTAAGGGTTATGAACCTAGCTTTCTCTGACAAGAAAATCTACGCTTATTACTAGACTGAATTTATTTCTATTTATAGTATCTGGTGGGATTAAAGAATTGGAGGGTTGTATGTAAGTAAGAAAGTAGTCCTCATACAATCTGTTTTTAGTCCTCATTTTCCAGGTATTTTCAGTCAGAATTCTTTTTTTTTAAAGAGCTGTTAACAAATAACACTTAGTTTCTAGTAACTTTTAAATTTTTTTCTGAAATGCTAGCCCTCTAATTAGGCTTAGTATGGCTAGCTAGCTGTCTTTAGCATAGGTTTGAGGTAGGCACCAGGATCATAATACGGAACTGGTTTACAATCTTAATTTTAAAGCATATTGGAAGACAAGTTTTATAAATTGTGTTGAGAGACTTATATGACCTGTCAAAACAATTCATAAAATTCTTATTTTAAAGGGGAAATTAAAAGTCAAGTTGATGGAAAGGTTATATTCATAATTTGCAGGAGATGAACGGCACAGATAGGGTGTCTTTGAAAGCTAATGAGAAAGCTACTTGTCAGGCAAGCTCTCCAAGAGCAGTGTCAGCAAGTGAAATGGGTTGTTGCCTTTGGGGAAATGATTTGTGCTGTATGAAAACAAAGAAAACCATCTTGATTTAGGAGCTGGGTTGATTGTGGCACATCTCTCTTCCAGCTATTTAGCTCTCCTGTCTTACCATTGTAAGCATAAAATCTACCTTTGCATATGAAGAACACTGTCCAAACTTGGCTCCCAGTCGTGTGTGTAGTTGGTGGGATTTCAAATAATTAGATTGGCATTGGAAGCTTCAATAGAAAGGAATATTTACTTTAGATTTGTGTTTACTGACCTTTTATAGTTTAACTGGCTAAACTGGAACAAAGTCTGCTTACTTAGAGCCTAATAAAGTGTAGTCTTTTCAAAGACAGTCTGCAGTCTGCAGAATTAAAGAAATATGTGATTACTCTTTTTGAAAAAAAAAAAGTAGCCTTTTATTTTATTTTTTTCTGTATTGTCTCACCTCAGTGTTATTTGACCTGCCTCTTCCAGGGATACTTATGCCATATCCCTAGTCTGTATGTCTATATATATTATATATATTTTGCATGTATGCATATATACACACACACATATATATACAGCTTATATATATATATATATATATATATATATATATATATATATACTTTGAACAATTTGAACTTTATGTAGACTATACATATTAAACCATTTTAATGTGAAATAAAGCAATTTATCACTTTTTAACCTTTTTTTCATAAATACAAAAATGGAATATTGTAAACAAATTATTGTGAACACAGAGTAGCTATGTTGGGAGCTTGGCTACTTTGGGGCTATAATATGTTACACTATCACCTTAAAAATAAAGAAAAAGAGGCAATACTCTATATACTACTGGAGAAAGGCCACAGTTAGAGCCAAACTGCTTGTCACTTTATATTCCTCAGGCCTTTTTAACCATCTTTCTGTTGGATGATGCATTTTGTAGCTGTTGTCACTTGTACAATTGGAAAGAGAAATGGAACTGAATAACATGATTTGAAAAAGTATAGAGGGATATGAGTCTTATGGTGATCCTTGGGATTTACGGAAGCCTTTAAAGCTATTTGTTCTGCTTTGTGGTGCTTTGTGCCCTGTGTCAGTGTATGTTTTCATCTTCACTCCACTTTTATGTTCTAAGATATGAGATGTTTTTAAAATTGTTCTAATGACTTTCACTCTACCTTCAAGTCTTCTAGCTTCTGGCCAACCCTATTAGCATCTTTGATTAAATACTTATAGTTCTTTCACTCGTTTAAGCAGAACAAAATGAATGTCTGTGTGCCAAGAAAACATACACAGAATCTTTTAAAATGGCAACACAGGTTTACCTGCAAATATGATCTATAAAAAGCATTTCCATTTAGCTTCTGATGAGTATAAATGTTAATATGGAAGTCAGTTCATAGTTTGCTGGTATTATGACAAATTTTTTTAAAATTATATTTTATTTAGTAGTGGAGCATCTTAATTTGGTAAAGCATCTCTTGGTATAAAGTATGAAATTATATATACTCATGTGAAGCACAGTTTTTTCCTTTTAAATGTACTATAGCATCTTGGAAGTGAAATCAAGATTTCTAAAGATCTAAAGCAAAGAAATATTAGAATGTAATCAAAACATTTTCTGAAAAAAATCAAGTTTTTATTTTGCTTTATTCAGATAAAAATAACTCAAGGGCTAGCTAAGTAGTAGTAGTGAAAGTGAAGATATCATAGGTCAAGAGATGCTAGACAAATGATGCTAAATGAAAGTGCACTCAGATTCATGAGTCTGCACTAAAGAGATTTTGCTATATACTCTGTAATATTTAAAACTATTTCTTAGATCAATTCACTGATGAAATTGCGGTGGGGGTGGGGGACATTCTTTGTTTGTTTTGTTAGTTATTGTTAACAGTTGCCTGCAACAGAATGAACTAACATAAAAATAATGCCTCTCTGAGTGGAAATGTGGAATGCATCTTATTAGCAAGAATCAAAGTATTGTAGGAATGGAAAGCAACATTGATTGGTGGCACATACGAATTAAAATAATACATGCTATGCCAGTTTTTTTATCAAGCAAAAAATTAAATAAGAAAGAGACAGATTCCCTATCTCTGTCCCTGATGTTGCATTACATCATGAGGTTTTATTAATTCTGGCATAATGACATAGCTTAGTCGCCTCGGAGAATTATGTCTGACAAGTAGCACTTAAAAAGGAGAGAATACACACCTTTGAGTATGTGGTTCCTAAAGCTATAGTACATGTAGACTGGTGTCTGGCTGGCTATATAAAAATCACTTGAGGTTTTTATTTAAAATGAAAATCCCCAAATCTTACCTCCAAAGGCACTGATTCAATAGATTTAGGTGGTTCCTGGGACTGTCCTGTTTTTACCAAGCAGCCTAAGTAATTGTGACACACCATAGGCTGGGGAAATGATGGCTTGTGCCTCTACCCTTTGCATTAGTTTACCAGCCAGCACCAGAGTAGGCGACTCTTGCTGTGTTACCAGAAGGATATGGATGTTCTCTCCTCCTTGTAAATGGGAACTTTTCTACTCCTCTCTCAACAGCCCCATTTTCTCTTGGGACTCTTTCTCTTGTTTGGCTCTTTTCTGTCAGGAATGGAATAGGAATATTCTTTCTTCTACAGGAACTGTTTCTTTGGCTTTTGATAAGTGACAGTGTAAACAAATTTTTTCACTTGATATGTCCTGTGCCTTCCACCACCTATTCTAGAACTGTCATTCATTAGAGGTATGCCAAGCACATTTCCTGCGTTCCTTGTGTAGAGGGGTTTCTGTGAGCATTACATACTGTCAGAGATATCATAATACCTATACAAAAGCAGACACACTAATCAAAACTACAGACATTTTCCATTTAGGATTTAAATGTAGTTGTTCTACATGTTCTGTATGTAAAATTTATTCTTTTGCTGTATGCTGCATCTGATTCTGTGTTAGCCTGAAAGTCATCTATGTTAATCATGTCTCAAAATCTCAAAATGTGCCTTTTTACCAACATTACAATGTCTCAGATTAAAGGAAGCCAACGGCCTCATAGTCATGACGATAACTGTTAGCAAAGCCTGTGTTTCTCTCATAGCCTGCCAGTGTCAGGAATGTCCCTGTCCTTTCTTCCTGATGTTGTTTGGAGACACAACATTGAAGCTCTGAATCAGAGGAGGTGCAAGGTCTAGAATCAAGATTTCCTGGCGTATAATGATGAAAGTATTATTATAGGCAGTTAACAAAACCTGTTAAAATACAAAGAAAGATGATAAATTTGGCTTTCCGGGATGGAGTCTGTGATAATGAAATACTAAACGTGTTATACTACCATGTTTAGAAGATTGAAAATAAAACTTTACTTCACCTATTCATTGTAAAATTAATAAAGAATGCCTTTTGTTCTTTTAATGTTCTGAATAGTGCACATCTTATTTGTGCATTCCTTGGCTACTTTGCATGCTTTATTTGCTGGATGGTTCAGTGGCAGTAGATGCTTTAGGAGTTTTTATCTCTACATCAGTGCTTTGTTAAGCAGTCAAGTGTGGCCATGAATGCACTTTAATCCTTCTTTTTGTGTTTTGTTTTTTAGGTAAGTACTTTGGTATTCTTCTTCCTTAATGCTGAAAGAAAATGCACCTGTCCGATGTAGAACAAATGGCTTATAAACGCGCACAAAAAAATAAAACTCAAAAGGTAAAACAATGTGAACAGTAAAGAACGACACCCTAGTGGATACCGGTAAGAATTTTAAGTGGCATTCAAATATTCCTCTTTTTTCCAAGGAAGGGTGCTAACAGTACATGGGGCAGGGGGTGGGGAATTGTTGCTGTGGAGTAAGGAGAAGACTACAAAGAACGTTCACAAAATATTTATTCACACCTGCTTATTGGGTAGCTGTTTCTGAGCTTGCTTGCTATTTCCCAAATTGGAAATTACTCACCTAAATGCAGCTTTTAAATATTTTCTGAACACCCCAGTGGAGACAACTGTGGGCAATGCTGAGGAGTTGTCTGTCTGTTAGTTTCTAAAAGGGAATCTAAAATAGAAAATAAACGTTCATATTTAGTTTTTATTTGTGTAGGTATGATACCACCTATTTAAATGCTTCAGTAACATATGATCATGAATAGATGTATAAGCTTCATATAGAAAAATCTTTAAATTTTTTAATAAAAAATATCTATAATCTGGAAGGTGAGAGAGATACACCAATGAACTCAAACATGGTATTTCATATATTGCATGTATCTTTTCTTTCTCATTTTATTTATATGTCTCCTATGTATATATCAATAACATAAAATATGATTGAATTCATAATGCTTCAGTGGTATTTTGCTTATACTCATGGTCATTATTTGGCTATAGATTTCAGCATTTAAATGTATATGGTAAATAGAATGTGTTCAAATTAATGTCAGTGTAGCCCTTCAATAATATCACTTTACATTTAATATAAATTGAAATTTACTGTCCAATGTAAGTGAAAAATATATTAATAGAAATGTATTAGCATTTAATATGAACAGATTGCAAAAATCCAAAGGTTTTAGAGATTGCCAACAGGGACTAAATTATTTTTTCTTCCAATTATTTCACTTATCTCACTCATTGAGTTTCCTGCTCTTCTAGAATATCATACCTCTGCTTCACTTATTTTTTGCCTGTATTCAATTATGACTCCATATCCTACACAAAACTTTCCTCAAGTACTACAACACATCCTGGTTTAGCCCTGTCCTAAAATCATTCTTCAATAGAATACATGTATGTTTGCTGGGGTTGCCATAATAAAATACCACAGACTCAAATAATGTGTGTGTGTGTGTGTGTGTGTGTATTTTATTGTTGAAAATTTAGTGAAGTAATTGTCTTACAATTATCTAAATCATAATTTATACTGAATTGTGAGGTAATTGTAAGACACACACACACACACACACACACACACACACACACACGCATGAGGGCTAGAAGCCTGAGATTCAGGTGTCAGATGAGTTGGTTCCTTTTGAGACTTCTTTCCTTTGCTTACAGATAGCTGTCTTTGCCCTGTGTACTGACATGCTCTTCCCTCTGTATGTATCCAAATCTCTTCTTAAAGGACAGCAGCCATATTGGAATAGGATCCACCCTAAAGACTTAATTTGAATTTAATTACCTCCTTAAAGGCATCTTCAAATACACTTACATTCTGAAATTAGGATTTCAGCATATGAACTTCAGGGGGAATACAATTCAGCCCATTATTATACATACTACAGTTTCTCAATTATTTTCTAATTATTTCATGTAAATTAGTTCTGTCCTTCCCAGTTAGATTACAAGTCACAAAAATAAAGACTGATCATATTATAAATTTTATTTACTTAATTCATAGTACATAGAGTGCTGGACACAATATTAAATAATAAATATTTATTGTTTGAAAATTTTGGAAAGAACAGGGGAAGAGGACCAAGTGAGAGTCCTTTTGTCAGTTCTTGCTGACTTCAACTCTTTCTCTTGATGGAAAGAACCAGTACCATTGGTCTCAGGGTCAGGCAGTGGTCAAATGCATGGCATCTACTTCATTCCTGGGAGTCCAATGAGCATTTTGGTCAGCAGAGGCAGTCTGGTACAAGAACATGCTGATCTCTGCAAATGAGTGAAAGTGTAAAGGGCATTGAACCTAGGCACATACCACAGAAAACAATTTGGGTTTGTGGAAAATAATTACCCAATTAAGTCTTTGATACTAAAGACAGGTTCTTGGAGGATAAAATAATCTACCCATTAATAATCCCAAGGAAGTAAATTGAGTATTCTGGAACTAAAATAAACTTTACTTTTTGAAGTCATGTTTTAAGTTCTAAAATCCTGCTTAACTCTTTACTAAAAATTCTGAGTGCAAAACCCTCAAACTTACATGTAAGACAATTACCTCACTAAATTTTCAATAGTAAAAGAGAATTCAGTTTGTATACTTGCTTCAGTTTTTGTAATATTATCCACAATTTCTAGAGCCAACATTCAAAAGTATTACAGTGCTTTAAAACAGACTCATCCTAAATTCGAATTATACGAATGCTCATTTAATGCAATTTTATAGAAAATTCTAAGAAAATATAAAACTTACCAAACTTTAGCATCACCACATTGCTTTCTGTTAGTAGATGTATGTACTTGGGCAAGTTAGTAAGCCCAATTGAGTGTGCAATGCTTCATTTGTAGAAAGGGAATCAGAATACCTCTTTCACTGGATAGTTGCTGGTATTAAATTAAGAAAGCAAAGCATTTAGCCCAGTCCTTGCAAAGATGGTGAGTTCAACAAATATTCTTTTTCTTTATGCCTTTTTCAAGTTGAATTTTACTTAGTGAATTAACCATCTATTACAGAAAATAGTGCAGATTTGATTAATTGATTGATCAATTGATTCTTTCATTTCAACAGTGTTTAGGTGTTAGTGTCCACTATGTCCTGGTTTCGTACTAGACATTAGGTAAATGTTGATAAGAAGAAACATATAGTGTCTCAAGTGTCATGGAGAGATGGGCATTAACTAGAAAGTCCAAAAATATATGTAAAATTAAACCAATGATAAGTGTTATGTTATATAGAGCTAGGAGATTTTGTAACAAGAAGATCTGTCTTTTGAGGGTGCGTGGGAGATATAAAGAAATATTTCTCTTAGAATATTATAAGTGAGCTGAGTTTGAAGAACCGTATGTGTGTGTGTGTGTGTGCGCGCGTGCCAGTAGTAATGGTGGTTAGGGTGTTGTTGGTGGTAGTGAAGGTGTTGTTGATGGTGATGGAAAGGAGAAATAAGTAAATAAAAGATGAGTATCCAGGGAGCAACATGTGTAAAGTTCTGATGCAGGAAGCGATATGTAGTATACGGGTTCCCAAAAAAAGCTAGTGAGGCTGGATGCTAGAGCTAAAAGGAAGGAAGTAGCCTGAGAGGAGAGTAAGGATCAATGGAGGCAGAACTTTGTAGACTATATTAAGGAGTTTGCCTTCAATCCTGAGAGCAATGGGGAGCCAATAAAAGGCTTAAGAGGATGAGAAGAAGAGGTCCATAACATATTTAAATTTGCATTTTTTTGTTTATTGGGGTAACATTGATACATTTGCATTTTTAAAAGATTTGTTTTTTTCCCCTAATGCTTTTGCAAGAAAATTGATTAATAGTATGTGTATTTATAGCAAACACGTAGAAGTATTCCACCATATAGTTGTGTTTTTTATTGCATTAATTTTGTACATATGATTTCTGAATAACCTGAGATCCTTTAAGGTCCTAGAACATTCTATTTTCTGAATCAGTGATACCTAAAAAAGAATGTTGATTAAACTTCCAATTACAGCTACTAATTTGACCTAATTAAAAGGCAAAAAAAATCTGGCAAAATCTCTCTGCTAATTTCACTAAGCAGTTGCATGGTCTAGTAATGGAAAATTCAAACAATAGAATAATTGTCATAATTCTCTTGGAACACCTTTGTTATCAGAGATGAACCCTTGGCCACCTGACTTTAGTAGAAAGCTTATTGAATATGTGGTTCAATGAGAGGACAGCCACTCTTTTTGATCCACGATACATCCTGTAAATCAGGTTGGCACCAGTCACGAATTTTAATGAGAAACATTTGCTTTGTTTCACTGGCAAGAAACATTACTTAGAGATGCTGTATATGCAAATTTAACCTCATTTTCCATTTCTTCTTAAAGCTTTATATGTTAACCCTCTGAAACAATGGATTACTATAATCAGTAAAGATTCATATCAGAAGTGTAGGGAATTGGAAGAACTCCTGCTTAGTACATGTGTTTTCACAAAAAGCTCATGTTTCAGTGTGGTGTGAATGCATCTCTATTCTATCATTTCAACTGAGACCTCTAGATTTCAAGCTAGATGTTGACCTAAGTAAGTCAAACATGTGCAAGTGGATTCCATTCATGGGCAAGAAAAGTGTTGCTGGTGGTATATGTTTGATAATTGGGAAGAAAAATTCATCTGTTTACCAAAGACTGACTATCATGTGAAAAAAATAATGATAAGGTAATTTGGAATTGTACTCATCTGATTGTTGCAAAACCCCAAGATGATCAGAACCGCTAAAATGTTCTGGGGATGCTACTTCAGAAATAAGAGGGCCAGTATGTACATCATTTGGCTAATGCAGTCCCCCCATAGACTGCCTTTCTGGCAGCCTGAACCAAGACACGCCTGGGATATCTTAGTAAATCTAGAGGCACTAGCTAATCTTACCAGGGTAAATTGTAGAATCCAAGTAAATCGCTCTGTCAAATGACACAATTAAGCAGGTGATATAATAACTAAGACTAAAATAATTTGGGAAAGAGATACGGAGGTAATTTAGGTTAATTGTTCTACTTGCTCTTCTCTGAAGTGTTTATATTTTAACTTTAGAAAAAGAACAATTGACTATTATATAATTGCCTTAACTGATATGTTAATTTGCTCATTCTAAACAATTTTATGAATGCTCTTATGTCATTTACCTCTAGTACCTAACCAGACCATCATAGCATAGCTAACGTCTTAAGAGCGAGAGCTTGCAAGTACCAACCATGTATGATAGTATCTTTGTTAACAAAATAAAATAATTTTTGCATTAAATCACGAATACCCAATATATTTTTCATTAAAAATTCTTAAAATGGACAAGAAATAGAGACCAGATAGGATCATGAGTGAAAGGTTCTACTGAAAGCCTATGAAAGGAATAATCAGATTCCAGAAAAATCTGTCTAATTCACAAGATGACATATTAGGAAAAAGAAATTAAAGATCTAAAAAACAATCCTTAGGAAAAAACCTAGTTTTCTCTGAGGAAATGATTAGTTAAGGCCTATACAAATAAACCAATTAAGACATTATGACTGAGCAAAAAACATCAGACATATGACCAAACCAGTGGAAAAAACATAAAATTCAATCTGTAAATTGATTAGGTTTTTATCACTATTCATTTGTCTTAGCTGAACTGAATGCAGGAAAAAGGGCCAAAATATTGTGGCCTAGGAGGCAGTCAAAATGATCTAGACTAAATTCTAGAGAGTAATTTCTTAATTACCAAATTATTTTATATTGTCCTTTAGGAAACTAAGTTTTAAAATGTTGTCTTAAAATATATCTAAGAAGTTTTAGTTTTTTAATATTTCTTTTCTATTTTTTTGATTATATAAATAAAATAATCTTTTTATAAAAAATTCAAACACTGCAGGAATGTAAAACTTAGATAAAAATTCCCATTTTCTATCTTCTCTCCCCTCCCCTTAGGTAATTAAGAGTTTTTGTATGAGTATTTAAGTGTTTTTGGGGGGAGGGGTACATGTAAATATATATTGGTTTCAGCAAACTTTTTTTTACATAAAATTTCTTAGCTATTTATCTGCAACCATATACATCTCTCTGCTTATGAAGTTGTAAATAGAACAAAGCAGTATACTCCTCAGGAGAAGCCCTAGATATCTGAAAGTAGTCCATAAAGGTAGAGTCAATTTGTGACTGGCTTTGCGTGAGAAAGCTAATGTCCTCCCCATCCCAGCTTGAGGTTCCATCATGGTGGCCACATGTCCTGGCAGAGCTCATGTGCTACAACAGCAGGCAGTATGGGTTAAAGAAGAGGCTTTGAGTGACTTATCAAGTAAGTGTTGGTAATAAGAGAGGAGGCTATGGTCCCCCGTCCCTGTATCATTCTTCTTGCTGACCTCTTTTTTAGGGCAACTGTAGAGAGAAACCTTGTCAGTGAGGGGGAGCGACAACTCTCTTAGCTGCTGAACTGTCTAGGTTTAGACACCAGCTCTCTAGAGGAGTTGTCTCAGAAAGCCAGCTGCCCAGCCCCCGATACCTTAGGGAATTTGCGTGTCCCTTTGGCCAGGAAAATGTAGCCACTGGTTTCTTGGAAAGCTGAGTGTGGGCGAAGCCTCCCTAGATGAGAGAAGGGGGAATCGGGGGAAGCTGCCAACAGTTCGTTCATTATCCACATAACCCAGTATGAGCTATCAAGGTCATTTTTGTATAGTACCACCCATGATGCTGTTCTGGTTAAATCATTATTCCTGGACAAGCTTTAAGGGTAACAAAACTGATGTCTCAGCATCACTTTCTGGTTTGGTAACTCCTGTTTAATTTTCTAACACGGTCGATTTCTGCAGCACGTTCTTCCAAGTAATTCAGTGTTCTTTAATGCTGTCATGTCTTCTACAAAGAGCAAGATAATAAAACATTTATTAATTAGCATACTACTTGCCGATTATAATTTTATTAAAAGAATTTCACAATAAAATGCTCATTTTTATATGAATTTTCTATATTTACATTTCTTTCCAATTGATATCTATGTAACATACTCATTTACTTAAAGTGTATATATAATTTTGCCCTGTACTTTTTTCACTTATGTTTATTTTCTAAACTTTTCTATATTACTTCCACATGATTATAATTTTCCTCATTCGATGCCTTTTAAATATTGCATTATAGAGCATCTCTAAAGGTTAGAAAGCTTCTCATGCTGATTTGAAGCTTATCTGATTGCATGTCACTTATTGTTCTTAGCTTTATGACTTAGAGAACTAAATGGCTGGCTTCACATGGTCTGTGAAATCCGATATTCTATGTAAATTTTGTACAAATGTGCAGTATTCTAGAGAGCGTGTTCCTGTGTTCTTCGGATGGCAGAGATCTATAATTAGCTAAAAACGACACAGGACTGAGTCAACTCTTTTTTCATAGCTAAAAGAGTGGAATAGATTGAATTCATTAAGTGGGTATCTAATTAGGGTCATGAAGTTGGTTAGATTTTTTAGATTACTAGAACTTCTTATCTATCTTTGATTTGATTTCAGTATTATAGGATTGTCTGACCAGCCACGCTTTTTCAAATTCCTGTTAGATTACAACCTTAGCGATACATTTATTTCATTTGGGAAATGTTAAAAATACTGATACTGGCCCCACCTGGGAGATTTTGATGGTATTATATTGTCAGGGTAGGGATCAAGCCATGGTGCAGCCTGAGTTGAGAATCACTGGATTTGAAGCCTGAATGAATGGATAAATGTAACTGGGACTATCAAGACAGAAAAAAAAAAAAAAAGGAAAAAGAGAAACAGGCACTCACCTCTATCTTACCTGTGTAAGAATATTTTACCTATCAGAAAGATACCCCACCTCTCCAAATAAATACTTTTAAAAATTAACCTGATATTTTGAAATACCATAGGTTAAACTTTAACACAATTTTCCTCTCAAGTTACTGAGATGAAGTAAGTGATCTTTCTGCTTTGATAACAGTGAAACTAAAGTAAGAGAGTTCAGCTAAGAGGGTCATTGGAGAACAGTTTTTATTCTAAAAGGACAAATTAAGCATTGACTATTTATTCATTACAAATTCAATCATGAAAGTAAACGTACATGAAATTATTTATATTAAGATAAATGTAGCTATTTTAAAAATTTTAGAGTTAATTATTCTAATTTACCAATTCTTTGTATCACATATATTGTCTTTTACATTACCATTAAAATATAAGTTTGGTGAAGGACACTGCAATATCAAAGAAAAGTTTTATGTAAGGGAAAGAAATCAGATTTCATGGCAGATTTACAGTATTAAAACAGACAGAACTATGGCAGTTGAACTTTCTGCATCCCTTTTATGCAGATCATTTTGTTTTGGCAAGTGAGAGATTAAGAATTTACAATATTTAAAAACAGTTAGAGATGAACAAGGTACTGATTTGACAATTCTCCCCTTCCCTGGAGATAATTATTGGTCCTCTATTTCTTTTAGAGCTAATTCTTATTCTTTAGTTCCATGGGAAACTTTCAGTCTTATTTTCCCAATCAGGAAATGAGATGCCTTAGGTTCAATCACAAGGCATTATAGTTGATTTTCATTATAACTCTTAAATTTTTATAAAATTATTTTAATTAAATTGACTTTTATTTTAAAACTTATAAGACTGTATCTACATAGTGAAAAAATAAAAGCCAATAAAGTGGAAAATCTCAACCAATTATTTTTGAGGTTATAAAAATAACAAAAGAGAATATTGTTTAAACCTGATCTTTGTCTTTATCAAATAGATTTGTATTTCTTTGTATTTAGAGTCAGCCCATCTGTCTCTCGGGGCCTCCCTGACATAAACTTTGGTAATGGTTTAAGATTGTTCATTCATCATATGTAGTTATTTTCGTGTGTGTGTGTGTGTGTGTGTGTGTGTGTGTGTGTGTGTGTGTGTTTAAGCATGGAAAGAAATCAGGAAACATGGAATGGGTAGGGAACCCAGCTGTAAGGTCCCAAAAAACTTGCAAAGCAGAGTTCGAGTTTTAGTGCCTATGCTGTCTCAATGTTATATCCTCTCTCAAGTACAATGTCTTTCAGAGTCTGTTGATTAATTCATAGACCCTTTCCAGTGAAGTTTCCCATGAGTTTCTTAATGTCAAGAGCTGTCTTTCTAAATCTTAAGCAGCTTAGTGTAGTTTAAAATTTACTTATACAATAACCTGTTCACCAAATATACCTATGGAAGGACTATAATGCTTGTTAAGTGCGAAGCATTGTGTCAAGCTCTGTTAATACAATGACAAAGCACATTTAATAGTTTCTTTCCATACAGAAGTTTCTAGTTTAACCAAACTTATTAGATGCTCCATATATGTTTATTGAGTAGATAAAAGAGTAAGTAAAAGAATGAAAGAAGCAATAAGAATCACAACCACCAATGAATGAATGGCTGCATGTTTTATCAGTATATTATGAGACCCTGTCATAGAAAGCAAAATAACAACAACAACAATAATAAAAATAATAATAATAGTAATAATGGGCTCACAACGTCATTACAGTGTAGTAACAAGAGTATGCACTCAGATAGACCAGACTCAAATCAAAGTTTTAGCTCCGAGTAGCTGTGGGACCCCAAGCACTTACTTCGCCCCTCTTGGCCTCATTCTCCCTATCTGAAAATGTGAACAGTGGTATTGCATTCGTTTACTCATTCAACCAATTTCTACTGAATGCTTCTTGAATATCACTTATTTACTTTGCTAAAAAAGGGAAAGCATGATAAACCAGATAAACTATAGTCCTTGCCCTCATAGACCTTGCAGTTTGTAGTGGAAGAAACATTTTAGTAAGTAATAATATTAAATGTGATGGATATTTTTGTTCTGGCCTTTGGCCTGTTTACTCTCAGATCCATTCTCACTCTTCCCCTCCTCTGCCTTTTCTTGTGGGAGGCTAACTCCTGAAGGCTATGGTACCCAGGCTTCTGTGTTTTTTGGTTGTTAGATAAATTTGGTATGTTGGAAGCACTACTATTTGGAGAAAGAGAAACCAGGAGGTTTTCCTCTCTGCCTGAGGCACCATCTCAGATAATGTCTGTATCTCTCCCAGGACTCCAGTCTTAGCCTGGTGACTCCAATCCTGGGAAGCATCAGCCCTCCTTTTGTTGCTCCAGACCAGGGGTGGTGGTGGCTTCCTGGTGTTCCTAACCTCTGGATTGCCTCACAGTCTCTATGTGGCATTCACCTCTTATATCACCTGTGTTATGAATTATGTCTATTAAATTCACTGCTTTTGAAATATGTAGAGTATTTCTCTTTTCTTAGTTTGATAATTTTTGATAGAGCCTTCCTTGATAAAAGCGATACAGGGAGACTCTACATTAGAAGTAGTCAATAAACCTGAGAAAGTAAAATTTAGGTCAAAACCTCAAGTACGAATAGGAATTTATTAATAGAGAAGGGGAACATACTGTAGATCATGCGGTGAGAAGAGAGAAAATGAGGAACTGAAAACATGTGGATAATTAGGGTATGATATATAAGGGAGGGAAGAAGTAAAGAATATTAGAAGGCATTCAAGCTTAAAGGATTTTGAATGCAAGCCAATTGAAAGACATTGTAGTGGAATGATATGGGTGTTTGTATTTTCTAATGTCAGTGGCTACCGTATAGAATTGTTTGAAAAGGAAGCAAAGAATCATTTAGGAGTGATGCAGATGGTGATGGCGGGGTGGAGCAGAATGATAGCATGGCAACAAAGAAAAAGTGAATACATTTGAGAAGTAGAGGTAAGAGGCAGAGTCTGCACATCTTGGTAATTGACAGGCTGTGCAAGGCAAGGTTGAGGATGGATTGTTTCCAAGATTCAAAATAGGGCAAATGGGTAAATAGATGAGGTGCTATTCACAGCAAAAAGGAGGAAGCATTCCATGGTTGAACTTGAAGTATGTATGGAATATCTACAGATGGACCTGTCCAGGAATCAGGTATGTTACATGCATCTGTTGCTCAGGAGGCAGATCAGAACTAGAGAAATTGATTGGGAGCTGTCCATCTACAGAGATTATTGGAGGATATTTGAGTCAGTGAGATCAGCCAGAGTAAGATTAGAACAAGAAAGCTTTGTCTTGGCTCTAAGAAATGCCAACATTTGAAGAAGAGCATGAGGAAGAGACTGAAAAAAAAAAGGAATGAAGACTTTAACAGAGAGTTAGAGAGAAAACCAAGAAATGTAGGTGTCATGAAAGCCAAGAGAAAGGAGTGTTTCAGGAAGGAGTCGCCAGCAGTTTGGATAATGTTTACTGGGTTAAGTAAAATGTAGATACATTGGTGATAAAGTGAGAGAAATTTCCATGGTGGTGGGAGCAAAAGCCAGACTGAGGCAAGTTGAAGTGTAAGTTTGAAGGGAACATCAAGATAATGGATATAAAGAAAATTATTTCAAGAAATTTGGCTCAGAATGAAGAGGATGTATGAAAGTAGCTGAACAAAGAAGTAGGAATTGAGCTGATGGGGGTGTTTATTTGATATGGGGAAATGTTGATTTCATTTGAATTCTTATGAAAATGATATGGTAAAGAGGAATAAAATAGTGCGGGGTAATGGATGATGAAGCTGTGTTTCCAAGGATGTAAGAGGGACTGAGATCCAAAACAAAGGTGGAAGGGTTTGCCTGAGGGGCAAACCTGAGGAAAAGTGATAATCATCAATGTAGATGTAGATAAATTTGGATAAATTTGTCAATTTCATGGCTGAGCATAGAGAACTTTCCATTTTGGTGATCATTATTTTATCTTAAAGAGGAAAATTATCTGCTGTGTGTGGGAAGCGGGGGGTCAAGTATTTGAGAAGAAAGAAAGGACATTTTCTATAGTGTTTAGGGAAAAGAGAAGAGCTGATTAATAGTTGTTAGAATTCGAAAATGTATGTAATGTGTTTGGGTGATAGTTAAGATATTTGCAGCCTCGCCTTTTTACATTTCATTCCTTATGCTGCTAAACCTTTCTTTGCACTTTGTCACCCTTTGACCACTAGATGGAAATAATGTACTCTGTGCTAAAATGTTCCTTTTGTGAAACAGGCAATACTGATAGGTAAATCTAGTTGTTAATTTCTTGATATGAATTAAGATTTTTAAAAATCTTAATACATTCTTCAAATTTTACATACAGTTTATGGGCAGAGAAAGACAGTGGTGCCACAAAAATCTTAGGTAATATATAATTTTCTTTCACACCAAGTGTAATATGCGTAACATACCATCTCTTCCAAATTCTTTGCCTTAAAAATGCTAATCGGTTGGCATTAGGAGATCATTTGCATCGTCAGTATAGAGCTTTTGGCTTAGCATTTCATCTTAAAATAAGCTAGAGATTGTGTTGCTGTGGATGTCAGTATGGCACACATAACCAAAATGCTGGGAAAATAACTGCCAAATGGCAAACATTATGTAGAAACTGAATTCCATCAGTCAGCTACCATTTGGTGAACATATGTGTGTTCTTGGGTAACTGAAATGTCAGATGCTAGTCCAAATCTTTGCTTTTCAAAAGCAAATAGTCCTGCAAATAGTACCATATGAATTGAAATAATTCAAGAAAATCAAGTCATTCTATGGAGTTTCCTCAGTTTCATAGTGAAGATTGAGATGGGGAGTGAACCATGAAGCAGGTAGCCTTTTCTGTAGTTTTTTACGCATACTACCATTCCCCAATAAGAGATGTGAGACTGGAAAAGCCTGTACAGTTTAACCAAGTTAAGAATATAGATATTTTTAAAGTACTTAAAAAAAAAACAAAACACTTGTTTCTTTGAATCCCAAATTCTAATCATTTGATATATGTCTCTGTTCTTGCAAGGAATTTGTGACAAGGTAAGAAAATGGAGGTAAAATAAGGGAGTTCAATATGAATAATTAATATAAAGTCTCCAAGGTTAAATAAATATTACTTCTGTACAGTGAATTCAAGATTTTGTTGGGTAGGATATTTTAAAGCTTTTTTAAGCACATTTGAAGAGGTAGACCTGGAAAGAAAACTACATAAGCCCAGTATGAGAGTGCACTGTAGAAAATTTCTGGCACAAACTTTTTTGGGCCTAAACTATTTTTGGTTAATGAGCCCAGATTTGGAGTGGCCAGATAATTCACTGTCCAAGAATAAAAGGGGGACTATTAATAATTTTGCAGAAAAAAAATGGAGCAAACCCAGAAACAGGTGCAAAGCAGAGCTATCTCAGGTCGGCCAGAGAGGTGCTGAGCAAAGTGGTACAATTTGGGGTAAGGCACATTAAAGCCAGTCACGCTTGAACACGTGACTGCAGACAGTATTAGCATTTGTATCTTTTGCAGCATCAAAAACATGTGATTGGTAATCTCACCTTTCCTGCTGAGCAGGCCCTCTCAACCTGGAATTAGTGTTAGAAGACAACATGTAGGTTTTAACAGACTCACCTGGGGAAAGGATTTTATTTTCTGTTTAAAAATTTTTGTTTCCAAACTACAACATCCCTCCCTTTGCTCTCTGTGTTTGCACAGAAACAAACACATTTGAGAATCATCATGGTAAAGATTGTCCTTGAATTGTGGCTGCAATTACTTCAGTTGTAAATTTTTTTAGATTATTGTTATAATAATACTGAGAATTATACCCTTTATTCCCAACTCAACCTAAACTCCCCAAGTACTACTTACCAATGAGAAGCCTGAGGCACTTGGGAAAACAGAGCCCAGAGCACAGAGAAGGTAAATAGGAAACACTTTCTCTTCAAGGTGGCTGAGAGAGTGGTGAGGCTGGCATGGAGATTCTCACTTCAAACATTGGGCAGAGGCTCTTTTTAGAGTTTATTATTAAAAGGATCATGAAAAGTTAGAGAAGGTACTATTTTTTTACAAAATGCCATATATATTTTTACATATTTATATTTATATATATTTATGTATATTTCACCAACTCAAACTCCGTGTCAGGCTGCTTTGTATAATGAGAATATAAGTGCCTCCCCACAGTGTCCCTGGTGACTGTGAACTTATTCTTTGTTTCAGTCAATTTACTTGTTATGCTAAGATGACAAAGCACTTGATATTTCGGTGGCTACAACCAGTTTTATTTCTTGCTATTAGCTGGTGGATGTTGCTATGTTCCTTACCCTCTTCATTAAGGAACAGCTCATCTTTTGAAGGCAGAAGAAATGTGAAGATGGCAGGGACACATAACAGCTTTTAAGTTTTTGCTCAGCAATGCCACAGTCTCTTCCACTCACATGCCATTGGCTAAAGTAAGTTGCATGGCCAAGCTGGACATCGATGGGATAGGGTATATAACCCTTGCACAGGAATGGCTTCAGAAAGCCATGAAATATTTTACACTAATGCAATCTATCACATTCCCCCAAGTTAATTATAAAAGCAACTTCAAACTTTTAACACATATTCTGTGTACTGGCCCTACAGTGATCCTTAATGTTACTTCCTCATTCAGAAAAATTTACTACTCTTTTATATTATGTTTACAAACTCATCCATCTTTCCTATAGCAGTTAAAACACTCTGCTGTGTTTGGTTTACTTGTCTCTCTTCTTTACTGGACTATGGGCCTTTGAGAGCAGGAGCAATGTGATGTTCGTCTATGAATCCCTAGTGTGTGGTTGGCAGAAATCCTAATAAGCATTTATTAACTATTAATGAAGAAATAGATAAATGAGGGAGTGTTTGCTTCACCATCTCCACCTTCACACCACACTCCATTCAAACGAGCAATCTTGTGAAAGGAGTGGAAATCTCAGTGGAATCTTAAAAATTGGCTAGGCATCTTTGCTAGATGGGAAAGTGTGGAGAGGCAATCCAGGAAAAGAGAAGTGGATGGATTCAGTTGTAGTCTTGTTGAATCAAGGCAAAATTCTCCTTGAATTTTACATCCTAAACACAACAGTCATGCATCCTGAAACTTGGTCACTGCCAAGTCTGAACCATCTCAGAGTAGTAGACAATCAGGATAATAAGCTGCCATTGTAATATCCAGCCTGACAAGTCTGACACTTATTAGATACCCCCAAGAAACAATTTTCTAATCCACCTGCACAAATGATGCAGTCACTAAAGAATGTTTAAAGCAATAACTAATTTTCATGTTTTCTGATGTGATATTATATTAATTGCTTACTCATTAATTAAAATCTGCCACACCAAAAAGTCTAAATACAACATTAACATCTGACATTGACTCTGGAAATTATACTGGTTTTACTTTACTATTTTTAAAACAGAAAAAGATTAGCAGCAGCACCTAGAAAGTATACTGATCGAATAGAGACTGAGTCTTTCTAAATGATGCCTATGCAAAGCTACCCACTTCTTCTAGGGATGTTGTCATTATTCACATGTTGTAGAGATTCTCCTTTTGGACTTCCATGAAGATCTTGCGCTACACACACATTTTTTTTTAATTCGATGATGACAAATTTCCATCTGCTAAAGGTGGATCTGATTCTATGAAGCTGTTAAAAGTCTTTTGACATTAGGTCTAATGAGGTAGATAATCCAGTTAACTAGCTAATGCTATTTGGAACCAAGTGGGAATTGACTATGAAATCAAGAAGCTGCTTTCACAAAGGAAATGGCCTGTAATGATGATTCCCAGTGGGTTATGACAAACATGGCCTTAGCCCGAGTAGCATTCATTCATTTATTCATTCAACAAGCAAGGATCTATATATTCAAGCATTTTAGTCTACATGAGGCCAATTGAATGGAATATAAATATTAGGAACAGAATTATCAGACACTTCAGGCATGTCACCATAAATCAGATCAGTAATATATGTCAATCCCACTGGCAAAGGATTTTCTGGCATAAATTCAATATATGTTTCTTGAGTACATGAAAAATAAATGTACTGTTGAGTGATTATTTCTTCAAAAAAAATTGGCTGTATTTGTTGATCTTGGTTTAAATTCAGATCTGTATTGGTAAATAAAAACATCTTTTCATGATATAATAGAGAGTTGCTGATACATACAAATGAGCTAATCCTAGAGGTACTGTGAAGCTTTGTAACAAGTGCTTTGTAAACAGCTGAAAATGGTTCCTGGAAATGGCAAGGTGCGGTGGGAAGGCCAGGACTTGCTATAGCTGAGTGTTTGGATTAGAATTTGACCAGATGATAGTAGGTTTACTTCTTTTCCAACTCAACCTGAAATGTCTTCAAGTTCAATGCTTATAAAAGCCAGGAGGAAATGTGAGTTAAGTAACTAGGTTGGGATAGCGTCAAACTAAAGACTACCTGTCTCATCTAAAGGAGATAGCTGATACTCTGCTCCAGTTTCAATTTACCATGTAGGAAGCTGGGGGCAAGGAGGGGGGTTAGACTTGTAAATTTTCAAAAGAAGTTCAAAAATCAACTTTTATGTGGCATTTCCTGTTTGTTTTAAATACTAGTTCAAAAGGGGAGAAAAATAATAACAGTATTTTTGGCCAAACTCGGGCTTGCTAGCCATGTGTGGTCCAAGGACAACCATTTCATCCACACCATCCTCTACCTCTTTTGTTCCATAGTGTTTTCCTTTGTTTCCTTTATGTAGAAGAGTAAATATTTTACTCCAATTTGTCTGCAGCTATGAGCAATGCCAAAGGTCTGTAGTCAAGCCCTGGATTTTCTTCTGACATCTGTAGAAAAACCCCAGAAGTATTCTCCTATTTTTCTCACTGTGCTCTAAGGATAAATAACCCCAAACAAAAAGACAGAATACCCTGGCTATTATGAACCTTTAAGCATGATTCAGGCCACTTGCTAAAATTAGGATATGTTCCATGTGGAGAAGGTGTCAAAGAAAAGAAACTAGAGTGTGGGATTAAGTGCTTTCTTATTCAATCTCACCTAGTTCAGTTATTAGAGACTTGCTAGGATTTCTTCTTCAGCGTTACTCTGCGGCACCATCCAAGAAAAGTTGTATATTTTCTCTTCTATCTCTCTCTCTCTCTCTCTCTATTTTCTTTGTTTTTAGTATCTCCAGGCTAAATTCTGTGATTTTTTTCCCCATTACCTATTTTCTGTCACCTTAGTATCCAAAAGATCAAGAGAAAGAAAGGGATACTTCTCATTGATTAGGGTTATCTCTTAGAACATATGAGGGCAAAAACATAAGCAAGAGTTAAATGCCAAATGTATCCACTCTGCTAATGCACATTTGTGGTTTTAAAAGCACACTTCATTGAATAATTTAAAATATGCCTGTACCATCTGTTCTCTTGGGGATTAACATTGTCCATGATAGCAAAATAATCACATGTTAAATAAATTCTAGATACTGCACTCTATCAGTTATAAGAGCAATGACATTGGTAATTCAGATGACCTAGCCTTTTCTTTCTCTGTGTAATTACACATATTGATTTTCCCGTATGGGAAAGGAGAACAACTAAGTACATGCTTTTTCCTAAATGGAACATGTAGTTCAGGAATTCTGTCATTTCTTTTATGGAAATAAAAAAATAAAATGCAAGCAGATGTCATCTTTGAAGGTAACATTATGTCAAGTATTTAGACTTAGTTGCTGTCTTTATCTACTTCTTTGTGTAAATTCATAAGAGAAATGATCAGATTGTCATATTCATATTTTAGTAACCACAATAAGCTTCATCTGCGGATTCTGTTGTCTGTCTGGAATGAGGTAGAGCAACAGTCTCTATCTAAACTGAATGAGTTTACTTCAGAGTAGATATTGATATTGTTTGCCCTGAGCTTTTACAATTTGGGTTTGAGCTATGCACTTTGTATTATCTCATATTGATTGAAAATTTATTCATGTTTTCGTCTTTTTCTAAAAAAATTTGTAAGCTTCATGTTGACAGGGGCAATCTGATTCTTCTTTTGTGTCAAAGTTTTCCACTCTGCTGGGCCTTTCTAAGAGCAAAATAAATAATTAGCAAATTGACTTTAATACTGTAAAATAGGAGAAAAGGTAAAAAAATAATAACAAAAGTTTATTGCTTCTGGGAACGCATGTTTAAAATAACGTAGGTCAATGAGATCTTTTACCCACACATATTTCAAGCATATAAACTATCTATTCTTAGCCTGGGCTTTTGCTATGTGAATCTCTATGGCAATAGGGTATGAATGGAGGGATCCTTGGGGACTTTGGAAAGCCTTCCCAACCAATGCCCAGTGCTTAATAAACCTGTACTATAAATCACCTGTCTCTCATTTTTAGGTAAAATGGTAAACATCATTCTCAGTCATGGTACATTCTACGAACGTTCTCTAAGTGTCACTCTTGAAGCTGAATGAGGTCCTTATTTGATCAAAGCATCTGTAATGGTGGAATAAGCTCAAAGACCCTGATGTTGCAATCCTTTTCGTCATTCCACTTGACCTTCTTGCTTCTGTATTAAACTGTTGACTTGCTGGTTTGTCACTAAATTAACTGTTATGTATACTTGATGTTGGCAAACCATATTTCATTCCCCGTTTGTGTTTGCTATTTGATGTTCCTCATAAGTTATACTACCTTGGTGTCAATTAAATTCTTTTTTTCATTTACAAAGTCAATTTAATATCTCAATGGTCTTCAAAGATGCTGCCTATCAGTTTTTTACTTCTCTTTTATAAAGTGTTCAGTATCATTAATAAAAATGTCTAGTCCTAAAGCCTATTATCATGTACATTTGCCATCACGCAAAGTTAGTCATTCTCTCACTATCACTTAATCTGGTAAATCAAGAAAATGTTGTAGACGTAGTATATTTTTATTCTGGTATGGTATTTGAAAAAGTTGCTGCAGTATAATTATAGATATAATGGAAATGTGAGCTGGTTGGAAATGCAGTTAAATATATTTGTTACTAGTTGCTCAATATATATGAAGAATACTAATACAGAACACATGCTTGCCTAAATGGAAGGTTATTCATCTAATCAAATACACAGAAAAATAGACTAGAAAGTGATAATAAATACAATTGCATACAAAGTCAGGATCAACAGTTATTTATATTACTACAATTTCAAGTTCACAAGTAATCTAAATTGGACTGTAAAATCCTAAGGAAGATGACACATGGAGTAAAAGTATAAGGAGAATTGTTGTAAGCCTCATGCATAGATTTATAATGAACAAACAAATGGGGATGATTGTTTTTCTCTCTGCCCTGCAAGAGTTATGTCTCATCTGGAGTATCAGTTTAACTTCAGATACCACACTTTAAGAGAATTCAACAAACAGGCATAACTCCAGAAGCATATTGCCAGGATGATGAAGCACCTGAAAATCATGACATATTAAGAACAATCAAAAGAAATGAGAATATATGACCTGGAAAAGGGAAGTGTGAAAGCTCTCTTTAGATAAGCACAGGGCTGTCATCATCATCATCATCATCATCATCATCATAATGATGATGAATCAGTCTTGTTTTTGAATGACTCCAGATCTAGGATCAAGAGAGAGTACTTGTAGAATGGTGAAATTTAGTTTAATACAAAGAACTTTTTAATATTTGAACCTGCTCAAAGATGAGCATGCTGCCCCATGAAGCGGGGTGTTTCTTGTACCAGGAGAGACTAGAGGAGACCCAGATACTTGCTTCTCCCTGAAGAGTGTTCATGCATTAAGAGAAGACTACATTTTCAATCACTTTTAATAAATTTTTCAATTACTATATTTATTACGTGAAAAGTTCTTAGCATAGTGCTTGATGACATCAATTAATTACTCAGGAGGTATTAGCTATAATTTTTATTGGTAGTGACTAATCCACAAATTTATTTTCCTGAGGGGAATAAGTAAAGAGAAGGTAAGTCTGTTTAAAATTTTAGCACCAGTTTCTGTTGCTAATTAATTAAGGTAGTTAATAAGATCCTATGTTACCTGTAACTGATTTACTCTTAATTTATTACCACTTTATGTTTTCTATAATTGCCTTTATGGTCTATGTTACCTGGATTTGGAACTAATTCATCAAATTTAACAGAAAAATTCTAAGCAGTTGCTAAATCACAGTTGCTTATAATTAATTATCTAGTGATCAATATAGCAATAGGCCATCAAAAAAAAAAAGAATGAATAATGACAGAATGAATAATATTTATCTCTTCTATCAATTAAGAGGAATGTTTCAGTTTAAGGATTTGTAGAATCTTAATAATGGTTACATTCTAGGTCATGTTAGCTTCATCGAGTATTTTTCTTGGGTGATGAATTTGTTATCTCTCATGATTGCAGCTAATATCTGTTGAAGGCATTCATTAATTCACTCATTTATTCATTCAACAAATACTGTACCAAGCACTGCCAACCTGCATCTGCCTCCTCACCTGTATAATTTCCTTTTATCCCCTTTGGATCAGTCATCACAGGAGAACCAGCCCCTCAGTCATCTTGCACACCCCAGACCCTAACCCCTAGGGTTCCCTGGCAGTGAGGCGATCTTCTTCCTCATCTCTGTCCCTGAATTAATTGTGTCCCTTCCCTGCTACATTCTTCTCCATAGTACTATCACTTCTCATATTTTACTTTCTTATATGTCCATCTACCTATCTCTACTAGAATGTCAGTTTCATGAAGGCAGTTTTGTTTGCTCTTGGATTCCCAGCACCTAGAATAATAACTTGATAAATATTTGTTAAATAAATGAATAAAGCTTAAGGGTTCTGGAACTGATCCTAGAAAGGTGTCATATCTCCTCCAGGGTTGCCTAACCCATTTTGGTAATGCAGAGTTATGAATTGAAGTCATTTTGCTCAAAACCAACATCCTCATTCTTAATCTCACCCTTAATTACAAATAACCCCTGAATTTTGCTGAATGAACCCAGAGACCTAGAGGTATTTGACAATGGCAATGATATTTCATTGTTATATAGATTTGAATACAGGGGGATAACTTTTGTATTATCTCAATGTACGAAAATATCCAGGTCAGTATTTACCTACTTAATCCATCTCTATGCAGATCACTCCTTTACATTTTATTTCCTCTATGCATTAATTCAATCTTATTAATTCTATTGTGAGTTTTCTTATGATATTGTTTCTTGGGTCATTGATGCAGACCCTAGAAGAAGTGGGGTACAGAAATAGATTTGGAGAACTAATCATGAGTAAGACTCAATCTTTTGCCTTTGAGTTGCTTTCAGTCTAGCGGCCAAGCTAGTCTTGAAAGTGTGCAGTTCCAGAGCCAAATGATAACCAGATGATTTAAAATCTAATGATACTCTTAAGAGTAGAAGAAGGCACTATTTAATAATTATACCAGGACAATAGCTGTATACTCTTTAAGCAAACCAAAGCATATGAAGCCCTAGTTTAAAATTTTAATGTAGAAAAAATATGGATGCAAGTCTTTTTTTTTAACAAATATTTGCTGAGCAACTACTATGTGAAGCAATGTATGAATATACACTGTGGAGAATTTAAAGATAAATAAACTATGGATCTGTCCACCTTGTGATTTACAAAATGCTTGAGAGATAACTTTAATAATATAAGGAAGTAAATGACAGTAGAGGTCGAAGTTATGTTAGCCAACGACAGGGTTTCAAGTAGGATTGCTGATGATGCACCACTTTTTATTTTCTTCTCATAGTGTGGTCATTTTAGGTGAGTCCTATCATGTTTCCTGAATTGAACATCAAATGAATTTTATAACTTTTTTTCTAGATAAGAGTTATACCATCCACTTTTTGTATGTATACATGGTAGATATTTGATGCATGCTGGCTGGTTGGCTAACTGACTGAGGTAGAAAAATGAATTGACATTGTTATAAAAAATCATCTAGTAATCAAATATAGAACAATCTTTTCCAAAGGCACCTCCTCTTTGCTTGGCTAGCTAGTTGACAGAGTAAGAACTTATAGCATGATTATTTTTAATCTTCAGATTTTATAATAATATAAGACATTTGGTTATTTAGAAATAAGAATTAAAAGTATTTTAATTCTTTCCACTGGGTCCCACTGTTTAAAATTCCGAATGTTGGCAACAGTTTATATCTTGGCAAGTAGATTGTGCTTTTAAAGGATGAAAGTGTGGGAAGTAGTATAGTACATCTGTTGAAGAAGTCATATTGTCGAATCTCACCATATATATTAAACTTATTTGGTTTCATTTTCATACATTCTAAAGCAAAATGCCACTCCATTTAATATTGTTTATAAAAAGCTTGGAGAGATGATTTATGTAGACCAATCTGACACTTCAATGAATGAGCATTATTTTATTCAGTTAATTTTATTGCTACTTTAGTGTATCCTAAACTTTCTGGATATATAATAGGATTGTTAAAATAAGATTATCAGTAGTCATGGGATTTTGTTGAGTATGAAAACTGAAACCGACAGAATTTCCTATCCCTATTAAGTGATACTGGGATGAAGTCTACTTTCCTGTCCCTGTGTTAAACAAAACTACTTCCAATGTATTTCAATAGTTAATATTTTTATTATTATTCTGGAGGAATAGCTGAGCATGAGGGAGTTAAGCAGATCTCTGGAAGATTCAGTACCTTATAATTTAAGCTACCTTATATAACAAGCAATCATTGTTCTAGGTGCTGGATTTGCAAAGTCGAATAAGGAAGAATAACTACCTTCAAGAGACTATAGTGCCATGGAGAAGAGTCATAAATGTATGAGCAGCTATGAAACAATGTGCTAGACTAATACATAGATCGGGAAAATAGATGAGAGGCATCTAAATAAAACCGAGAAATAAAGAACTTTTTTCTTTTTTTTTTGAAGGAAGTGACATCTGAAAGGAGTTAGCCAGCCAGAAAAGGGAGAGAAGTGTTCTGGTCAGAGGGCTTATTATCTGTGAAGGCCCAGTGGTGTGAAAGAGCAGGCTTTGACAGGACACTGCCAAAATTTCTTGAGGCAGATACAGGAGAGGAAGTCAGAGCAAAACCATAGGGAATCTCTGTGGTAAGCTTTGGAACTTGAATTTTAAACTTTCTCACTAAAGAAATTGGGAGCCATTGGATGATTTCAAGCAAGAGAATCACATGTTCAGATTTCCTTTACAAAATGATCAACATGACAATACAAGTGAAGGATAGAATTAAGGAGAAAACAGGACTAGGAGTATTAACTCTAAGCAAAATGTTAAAACAAAAGTAGATAAAAAAGAGCAAGAGCAATATTAAGGAAAATACAAGCTGTAGAGAGGCGTAACAGAAGCTAGTTGTTGGAGGCAGAGTAGCTGGTTCCTAACTATGACTCCACTACTTAGCACTCTGCATCTCAGTCCTTCTATGCCTTGTTTTTCTCATCTGAAAAATAAGTATGACAGCAGCGCCCAACTCATACAATTTATGAAGATTAAAAGGGTTAATTTCTACCAATAACAGTGCCTAGCATATAGAAATCATCTGATCAAGGTTGGTTATTATCTATTATTACTATTATGACTAATAATTATTATTGATATATTATTTAATATTATTCATGCCTCTATGATTTGTGGCTTGATTAGAAGTGATTGTAAAATGGTTGACTGAAGGGTAACAGCAACAGCGATCACAGAAACATATGATTTGGGGGTAGGGAAAAAAGAATTGATATGAATATAAATACTGGAATGAGGTAACTATGAGACTTCTAAATGGAATTTTCTCATGAGCAGTTGATAATAATAGCAGAAAGTTTGGACTCTGGAAACAGATATAAGTTTTTGTTGTTTTTTATTTGTTTATTTGTTTGTTTGTTTTTATCACATATGGACATTTGAAGCCACTGGAATAGATGCATTCATCAGGAAGTGTGTAGGTCAGAAGTGAGAAAAGCCTGGAGAGCAAGGGAGGATTCGAACCCCAGCAGCATTGTTCTGCAGTCTGAGCATGGCAGAGAACAAAAATCTGCCATAAACAAGGGGAAATGATTCACTCGATTTTTGTGCTCTGATACAGTCAGTCATGAATAGATGATATCTTTTTGTCCTGAAATAATTCCTCTAGCTTTGCAAGTTGCCTAACTCATGGCTGGGTAGAGCTAACAGCTGAAAGATTCTTCTTTAATAAATATTAGAATTATTAGAAGAAAAGTTCCATAGCCTCAAATTGTTACTTGCTACTAATTGTTTTTAATTGCTGTTAAGGACTTTACCAGAATCACAAACTCTATCAAACTAAAGAAAATGGTGTCCTTGATACTCTAACGTGATTCCTGCCCTTATTTTAATGTTTTTGTGAGCTTAGAATTATAGAGTGATGAGTAAGATTTATGCTAGACTCTATTCTCCTATGCCATAGAAATCCCAGTATGTAAAAGCAAGCAAAACATAAGTGGGTAAGCCCGGTCATTCCTTAATAAGATTTTAGCCCTATTTTGCTGTAAATCTGCTAGAGACCATGGTTCTAACCTGTAGATGAAATTAAGCTCTCAGGTGTGTTTTTATTTTCCTGAATTTAAAGTCCCCAACTACCTCTTCCCAGCTTCAGAGAAGGGAAATTGTGCAAGATAGGATGATTGGATATTTCCTCAGAGGCTGCTCCTTGCTAACTGGCCAGTCTTCTCACAGATTCTACATTCTTGGCAGGTTGGATTTTGGAGTAATCCTTTCTTATCCCAATTTAAATATAAGTAATCCCCAGGAGACCCTGCCAGGCTCATGGTGAATCATTACCAGGTAGAAGCAAACATGCCCCTTCTAAGAAAACTAAGGAATTTTACCCATCAGAGGACACAAATTTCCCTCACAGAGAGGTTTAGATTTTACCCTTCAGGACTTTCCTTTCTTTTCCCCTTTTAGAGAATTCTTATGTGAAGCAGCTCTTGTCCTCTAATACAGGATGAAGACTCCTAAGTTATCTTACAGATAAAAATACTGTGCATTTGTTCTAAAGAGTCTGAGATGGGGGAGTAGGTCCAATAGGCCACTTAAATTTAAAAAAAAAGAAAGAAAAAGAAATATTACACAGCCATCCATCACAGTTAGTTGGTAATCATTAGCATCACCTCCATATTATAAAATTATGTGATGTTTCCTCAAATTAAGAAAAATATACTGAAAGTGAAAACGTAGCAGGGATTCCCTTTATATTTTTTTTCTACTCTTAATTATGCAAATTAAGCAAAAGAGTCTTTGCTGACTATACTTAGTTTGAACATTCTCTCATTTTGATGAGATTCCAGACTTCTGACTAGTATATTTCAGTTCAGGCAGATTGCCCTTACCTTTCCAAACACTTTGATCACGGTTTTATTTTAGCAAGAAACTGTATGCAATCATTGGGTGTTTTGAAGAACTGACTGCATTATTTTTATGCTGTAAAGAAAAGGACTTGAATGCCAATAGTTTTGTCAAGGATATGGGGAAATGGGCATCTTCCTACATGACTTGTAGGATTGTGACTGTCATAGCCTATTAAAGGTAAAATTGCACACATTTTGTGACTCAGTTACCCAGTTTCAGAAATAAAAGCACCAATAAGTAATAATATCTCCACAAATGTAATATTGTTTATAGAAGTCCAGAATTATATGCCCATCAATAAATGATTGGTTGAGTTAATAATGGTACATCCGTTCTATGGAATCTTATGTAATCATTAAAAAGAACATACTAGATCTCTATGCATTAAATAAAAAATTGTCCATGATATCTTTTAAGTACAAAAATTTTTATAGAGGATTATGTATAGTATAAACCCACTTTACACAAAAAGGAAGAAGAAGCCCTAAATATATGTCTCTGTGTGTATAAATATTACATTGCATATATGTATATCATTATATATACATTGGTAGAATTAGCATAAAGAAAAAGAGTGGGATTAATAGAAAGGAAAAGATGATAGCATTTTTGATTTATATACCTCTGTGCCATTTGACATGTTAAAATGAACATGTATCATTTTGTGATAAAAATCATTGAATAGAAATGCTTACTGTCAAATGAAAAATTATGTTCCCTTTCAAACTTAAAAAAATTCTGAATTTAAATGATGTCTGTTATTTAAACTCAAACAGTATCTGAATTTGGCCACTACAGAATAAAATATAGCTTTCTCTCAGCCACTTCATCTTTGCCCAGGTCCCAGGACTCTTAAATAAATAGGTTAGGTCCCAGGACTCTTAAATAAATAGGTTATGTTTATTCAAATAATGTACTCTTAAATTCCCATGACTCTTAAATTATTTATTCCTGGATAAAAATCATTTTTTAAATATAAAAATTTGAACTCTGAACTTATTCTGTCATTAGGCTACACACAAGGCTTCAGTGGTTTTGTTACTATAACACTAGGAAATGAGGTGAGAGTTAGTAAAAACTATGGGCTAATTGAAGCTGTAACTTTTCTCTGAAATGCTGTTGCCTAAGGTAGAATTATTTGATATCATTTACAATTTCTCCAATTTGTCTTTCACTGTTATAAAAAATTGGTTTACAATTAGTAAGAATTTCCTATCAATTTTTTCAGCAGGTCTTCATCCAACAGACAGAGGTTGTATTTCTGAAAAATATGTTTCTAATAGGAAAAAAAAAATCAATATCAAAGTCAAAGGTTATTATGTACAAAGGTCCTTGCTTACATTTTTAATGTTCCTGAGAGGCTAAGTTCAGTTCTATTATGAACAATAATTTATGAATGAGAACCCACACTTTTTTTACCAGAAAATTGGAAAACCATCCATCATCATTTCTCTGTGACCAACTCATTTTCCAAGTATCTTTTAGCAAACAGTTTTCTCCTTTTTGAAAATATACCAAATAATTATTTTCTCCCTACCAGATGCATGCTTGGTATATAGGTAAATAGCTCTGATTTCCCAGCCACTGTTACATTAGGTTGATGTTCTTTTTGCCATTAGACAAAAATGGATTAAACCTTGCTGCCTACTCAGTGATTCGGTTTGAGTGGAAATAGGTTTTTGTGGAGCTACAGAATTTCTACTTCATCTGGCCAGCACAATTGGTCAGAGCACAACTCTGTTTAGAAATAAGAAACAAGCTTCCTGTATCTATGAACAGAAAACAAGGTAACACATTGTAGCCTCAGAGAAACACGTGTTTACTTTTAAAGAAAAGCAGTACCGGGCGACCAGTGAACAGCATATGTCTGAAATCCATTATCAGACTCGTTCTTTCCAGCGTTCCCAGGAATGCTGGTCTGACTACTAAGATTTGTTTTAACTTCCTGCCTTTTGGATAAAATGAGTTTGCCAACCAGTTGTGAGTACCTAACAGTGGGAAAGGTGGCTAGATTCCGAAGTGCTTATGTTCATGGATCGCCTTATGCAATCAACAAGCCAATTGATATTAAGCCACAGAGGAGACGGTAACTGATTTCCTTTCTTATAGTTGTTTGTCAGTGAAAATGTGTTTTGTTATCCTTTGATAACTCCTTTAGAGGTCTGATGGGCTGAGAGGGTCAGAGTTTAGTTTTAAAATTAAGCATACTAGATAGTTAGAAAAACATTAACCAAGGGGAAAACTGGAAAATATTCTTAGTTTAGCTATTTAGCAAAAGCTGATCTAGTTTCAGGGTCTGTAGATTTTTAAAATGTGAGTGATTATTAATGCTTGTATTACCATCAGAATCATCCGTGATAAATTCTGAAAGAGGATTTAGTCAAATAATAGATATATTTATTGATGGTTCTTGATACCAGATACCCAGTATTTTATAATTTGTATATAACATTCTTTATTGCCAATATGCAATAAATATATTAAAATTCAAAAAAAGCATTAATTTTCACGTGGTCACTATGGAGGCCAGAATTAGGTTAGATATTTTTCCTGTAAAGAAGATGTCATTTCTAGATCAGTGTTCCAGAATTCTGCTAACTCACAGTCCACACACACTCACACCCACACACACACTGAACAGCCAGCTCTTGTTGTATAATTAAGAATTTCAAAGTTGAGCTCAGTGTTTTCAAAATAAGAAGGTATGCACTATGTTTTCAACAGTAAACATTATTAATATTTATTATTTATTGTAAATGTGCTTTTAAATTTTTTGTGTGTGAGGAAATATTTTAATTTTTATCCCAAGTATGAAGGCTTTTCTATTCATCTCTAGCACCATTTGAATTTACAATAGGCTAGCAGCAACTAACAACTATTTTAAGGTACATTCAGGAAAATGTGTCCTGAGACACCCAACATAGCTCAATTGCTGACAGTCATTTCTCTCCTTTCTGTAATTAGTGGTATGATACTAGAAACCCATACAATAGCCAAATTTATGTGTAAATGCTATGTCCCTATTCATGTTGCCTTATTTTTTTTCTGCTTAAAAGTAATCAAGTTTCTGTATGAGTCAGAGGAATTATATGTTTATATAAGTTGATGTGTCTATGCATATAGTGTGGGCTCTTTGCATACTCTGTTATGCCCAGGCAATTTCAAACTTACTCACTATTAGTTTTTACATTGGGCATATCACAGTGTATTTTGCAAACAAATATTCTTGCAAAGTACTTGGCAATAACCAGTGTTTTTTAGCACAGACCTTGGAATTTGTAAAAATATCAGGTCCAACTTTTAGTATAATACAGCAAGTAAATCGATAAATTGCCTTATTTGTAAAAGATGTGTAATCATTATATCTAGATCTTTCATTCTGTGAAAGTATAAATGCAATAATAAACGTGATGAAAAAGGGATTAGAGTGGATGGATGAATGGATGAAGGATGATCCAAATCATAGAAAATATCTTTATTCTGTAACTCATTTTTGAAAGTTGTAAATTTTAAAGTCTTTATTTGAACTTCTTTTTAGTCTGCTGTGGAAACAATACACCTGGAATGGTGGTGGGTCATCATCCTAGATTTACTAAAATCTACCCCAAATTAAATGGTTCAGTTTTCAGGATGCTTATTGAGACTCATCTAAGCATTGTCTGAAATAACATGTTTAAGATTATTTTCATGTAGTTAAGGATGTGCTCTATGTTAGAAAGAACATTGTTTTTCTAATTGCTGAAAAAAAGGGAGGGAAGGAGGGACATGGGGTTAGAAAGCGAGGAGGGAAGGAAGGAGGAAGGGAGAGAGGGAAAGATAAAAAAGACATCTAAAGAAAAGGAGCTATATGTTGGTTTTAACATATCCAATCAAGCATAAGGTTAAGATAAAATAAATATTCTGACTTTTCACCAAAGGAGGAGAATAAAATAGAAAATTCTAATCATCTGCAAAATATAGCTCAGTTTAAATTCAAATGTATCCTTGTTAAATAATGACTTACTGAAAGAACAGCATGTTGTCTTGGAACACAGGGAAATAATTTCCAGACTGAAAATTAGCTATATTAGAAGTGTGACCACATGGTCATTTAATAGTTCTCAATTTTTATTTCAAGAGCAGCAAAGAAGACACTAACAAAACAGTTAGCACTACTAAATCTAAGTGTTGAAAGAGAATGACAGGCCTACCATCTGTGATCCTAAAAAATTCCTACATTCGTGATTTGTAAATATTTTTCTTTTAATTTTGTGTAGCCTCCACAAACTCTAGGGTTCTATATTTATTCTTCCAAAAAGTAATTTTCTTTTAATTTTATACAAGTTTGATACCTCTATTTTAACTCCTAATGATTGAATAATCAGATTTAATCTAGCTCTTTCACCCCCTCCTCACCTAATTAGGCTATGGGATTTTTGAGTGTATGGATTGTGTCATTTTTGTTCTATCTCGAGTGCCCAGGACAGATAAAAAATAAACATTTGTTTAATAAGTAACTGATTAGAAAGCGCATGCTACCCATCTTGGCATAGCCCTACGTATCATCTCCCTGGATGCCACTGTACAGAGTCTTTGGTACTTCTCCTGGATCAGTTGAATTTCTCTTCCTTATTTCTCTATAGAAGCTGCATGTAGCACTGACTTTAGACCACTGGCTTAAGTTGTTGGGATCATGGCTTTTATTATTACAGGGCCAGCAAAGCAGAACCTGAAATTCATTTTCTGTATTAATAAGTGTATATATAATATATATAATAAATATAATATAAATGTGTATATATAGAGATATAGATATGTATGATAGGTCATACATACATACATAGCTGCATATAATCGAAAAGAGGAAAGTCACCATGGGAGAGGATGAGGGTGGGGGTGGGCTTCCTAGAGGGAAAAAATATTACAAGTATAAAAAATGTGATAGAAGCACAAACGTTCATAAAATCAGTAACAAAACATTGTGATGTAAGCCCAGTTCTCTTTATCCTGCTCCAATGTAAAATTCACAAAAACATTCTTTTAGCAAAATAGAAAAAAAAAAAAAAAAAAACTAGGAGCAGTGAAAGAGGTGGACAGGACTCGCCAGCACCCTAAGGTATGGGAAGCATCTGTGCTCTGGGGCACTACTTTCCACACCCAGGCACAGTGCTGTGTCTCCCCACTCCTCATCCCCAGCATTCTGCCTGGACATTTCAGTGGCTGTACCTGTGTCTCTGGCTGGTGGGCTTCAAAGATTATGCCCTGCTCTGGGCTCCCTCTTGTTCCCACCTGCTTCTCTCATTTACTCTCTGGCTTGTGTCCCTAAATCCTATAGGTAGGCATTTCCTTCCTATTATCTCTAGGATCAGAAACAAGCAAGGTACAGCGTCAGAAGACAGGAAAAAATACAATGACTTTGAGTCTATATTAATCAGCCTGTTTTCTCCTTTTGGAAGATTACAACGTTGCACACTTAGATTTCTGACCAGTCATCTAATTATTCCGTTGCTCAAATGGTGTGTTAGTTTGCGAGGGCTGCCATAACAAAATATTACAGACTGGGCAGCTTAAACAACATAAATTTATTTTCTCACAGTTATAGAGGCTGGAAGTCCAAGATCAAGGTGTGAGCAGGTATGGTTTCTCTAGAGGTTTCTGTCTTTGGCTTTCAGATGGCTGCCTTTTCCTTGTGTCCTCATGTGTATTTTCCTCTGGGTGCACATCCCTAGTGTCTCTTTGTGTGACCAAATTTCCTCTTCTGATAAGAACACCAGTCTAATTGGATTAGTGCCTACCCTAATGGCCTCATTGATTACCATTTTAAAGTCCCTATGTCAGATATAGTCACATTTTGAGGTATTGAGGTTTAGGGCTTCAACATATGAATTTTGGGGTTACACAGTTTGGCACATTGCGAATTGTGTCCACAGAAATGATTTACTAGTAATGACTTTAGAAAAAGATAGGAATTGGACTATGATTTCTGAAAAATCAGTGACCTCATATTCATAAAAATATGTTCCATTAATGACTCTGAACCTGCAGGAGTGAGGCATTATAGAGTATAAAAGAATACTTTCTATTATGTACCAAAGGAAAACAATTACACATTGTGAACAATGAATCTTCATCAAATAGAACCTCTTTTATTTGGAATCTACAATCATTCAAACAGGGCCCACACCAACATTCGCTTTTATATCGCCTTTTTTTTAAGTGCATATTTAATTAATTATCAGTGTAACCAGTTGTTCCCAGCTGGGGTCATTTTACTCCCAGGGACATTTAACAACGTGTAGGGACATTTTTAATTGTCACAAATTGGGGGGTAGTTAATGGCATTAAGTAGAGACAGGGATGCTGTTAAACATCCTACAATAACAGTACAACCTCTACAGCAAAGAATTGTTTGACCCAAAGTATCAATAGTGCTGAGGTTGAGAAACACTTGTAAACAAATTGGGTGGGGAAGTGCTTTGAAGCTCTTTGAGGGCCATTATTTATATCCAGACAATTGATATTTTCTATGTATTCATGAAAACACTTTCTCTTATTACTCACCTGGTGACCCCTAGATAATTCTTTCTTAGCCTGATTAAAAGGAGACAACTGCCACACTTTTAAAATGGTCTAAAATATTCAGTGATTCAGACTGTCCTGTCTTCCTGATTTGTCTGTATTAGTGGTTTTATTGCATTGTCAGGGCCTATTATTCTTCTCACTAGAGGTACTACTAAGATTTTATTACAGAAAGCTGAATAAATAATCTGATACATTTTTGTAGCTCTAGGTTATATGCTAATCATCGATCTGCTTTTCAAGGTAAAGTGAAAAATACTAAGTAAAATTACACAGAAGATAAAGAATATTAAGTGACCATCCTATTGGCCTTGTATAATAAAATTCTGTTAGATCCTTGCCATCTGTCCTCCTGCCTATGTGTGGGCCCATTCATTGTCTACTAACAGAGTGTCCTCTAGAGAACTCAAACTCAATCTATTTGAAACTAAAATTACCTAGGGAGCATTACCATCTTCCATTTTCTCCATGATCCCTGACACACAGACCAAGAAGTCATCCTAAATGTTTCCTCTCCCTCAGCCTAACCACTCCATCACTAGCTGGTGTCAAGTGCATTCCTTCTTCCATTTGTTGCCAACCTCAGCACACCACCCTTAGTTACCCCTTATTCGTTCTTGTCTGAAAGACTGCTAGCTTCAAAATTGATCTCTTTATTCTATTATCATATTCTTCCTGTCATCCACAGATTAATTTTCTAAAATTGCATCATGACACTTCCATGCTTACAACAGTAGCTTTTCATTGCCTACAAAAAAGTCTCCATGTCATATCATATGATCATGATCCACTCCCTCCCTATTTTTTTCTTGTAAATTTTCCTCATTGCCCATCTACAGTCTGCATTTTAGGTTTAAAGAATAACTAACTGTACCTATTTCTTTTTAGTCTTGATTTGCCCTCTACCCCTGTTTTGTGATGAATCCCAGCTCCTCCTTCAAATCTTTTTCAGTAATCCTTTCCTAAGTCCCTATTTCCAAATGGAAGGTTCTCTTTTAGCTAGCATTGTTTCTTTTCTTATATGTCTATCACAGCATTATCATAATGAACCCCAATTATTTAAATATATTTTTATCTTTCTTCTTTAATAGTGACATGATGGAAACAGCTGTTTTAGGAAAGATAATTTGAAAATGGCATGCAGTGTATTGATATAGAAAAGACTGAAGCCCTAGCCTAGTAGAAGCAAGCAGTGTAAAATCCTGACAGACACAATTTTATTACAATTACAAAATACATAAATATGTGATTACAATTGTGAGAACAGCCAAAAAGGAGACAAAGGCCCATTAAAAGTACCTAACATAATCTGAGCATTTGGAAAATATTTCTGTGGGGATGATGAGGGCTGAAGATGAGTAACTTGTTCTATGGATAACTCTGTGAATGAAGCTCTGATGTGAATATTATAGAAACTAAAAGGATAAGGTGTCTGAAATATAATGAGGGAGGGAGGAGAGTGACAAAAATAAAGTGAGGGGGATTGCTCTTTTTCAAAAGCATGTTAGCCAAATAATTCTTCATTTCATTTTTGAGAGAAACATAAAATGCTTATTCAATTTAATTTATTCATTGAAAATGCAATTTAAAAACATTCTATGTGTCTTATTTATCATTGAGAATTTTAAAACATTGAAATAAACAGTGTGTAATATTTTCCAACTAAAGTTTAAGAAAGGTCAGTTTTCCAAAACATTGCCAACTGCTGGAGATTACTAAAAATAGTCATAAATATTAACCTTTGTCCTTCTGCATCAGTGCAGCATTCACCCATTACCTAACCAAACGGCCTCACGTTTGCCAAAAAGAGTTAAATGAGACAATTTAAAATAATTAGAATCTTGACTTCCAGTGAAGTACAGGGGCCTTTATGTGTTAGTTATATTTCTACATCCAATTAGACATATTAAATTATTTAATCACCTTTTGAAATGTTAAAAATTCTTTTTTTTTTTAGTTTTTCATGGCTTTGCTCTTGCATGAAACAAGAATACTATATAAATAAACTTGTGCTACAAAGGGAAAGCTTCTATTGTCACCTTTTGTTTTCCTTTGTAAACAGCGATACATGAAGCAGTGAATCTGACAAAGTATTCCAGCCTTCAGATAGCACCAGGCTATTCAACAGATTACAAATTGATATACAAAGTCTGAAAGAAGCAAAGACTAAAATGAAAGGTGGACAGTCAATACATTGACAGCCTTTGAAATTAGAGTGATGACTTTGTATTTTATATATAATGCCATGTTTTCTATAGCCCTAAGAGGTGCAGAGAAGATAGTCTTGCCAATACTGATAGAGAGAGGTACCCTGGAGAGAAGAAGTTTAATGAGAAGCTGCAGGTGTCCAAGGGAAAGTTAATAAGCTTCCCAGACAAGAAATATGTTCTAAACTTTAAAAGGTGGTTAAGGCTTCATTCCTGTGGTTCTTTGTAGTACATGGTGTTACTTACCCCTCAGGCCTCAGCATCCCCAAGCAAACATTCCCTAAACATCCAGTTTGTTTTAGGAACCCAGTTATATACTATTTTTGTACCATTATCTTCTTTTCAACAGTTCTCACAACTGTAATCACATATTTATGTATTTGTTGGCCTAACAGCCTCCTTCCATATTCAAATTATGGGACTATAGGAACAAGATCTAAGCCTGTGTTTTAAACCATAATGTGTCTAGTGCTTTGTACAGGATCTGGAACATAATAGCCATGCTATCAATCCTTATAAAATTTATTTTTCCAACTGGGAATAAGAAAGAAATCAGAGACAGTAAATATGTACCTTTTGGAGAAACATATCAAATTTATTCCAGGAACTTCCAAACGTATATCTGAAGCCCTGGCCACTCTTTCCATTTAAAACTGTATAATAGTCACTGCCTGAAATGATCCATAGAGTATTCTCTCGTGTTTCCATATAATCCACCCAGAAAGACTTTGTGTGTGTTGTTTGTTTTCATTGCTATAGTGGTATTTACTTTCTGTAATACATACTAATAAATTACACCAAACCCTTAGGGTGATAGGTAGGTATTAAGTTCCAAGGTGTTATAATTGACTCCAGATATAAAAATACAAATTCTTCCTCTGTGGTATTACTTCCTAAGCAATGGCTGTCAGAAAACAATGAATTTGCCTAATTTTCATGAAGAAAGCATTTACAATTCCCTTAAGATTTCTTGAAATCTAATCTCATGATTGTATGAGAATTCACAGTAAACCATCTTACAACACACATGGCCTTCAGCTTGTCAGAATACATGAGGGATTACTGTAAGTATGTAGCATTTAGTTGTGGATTTTTAATCCAGGCAAAAATTAGAAAAAAAAAAATATGTATATATAGCTACATAAATCTCAAAGTCTCTAGAACAGTCAAAATTATTCAACTTACTCTTAAGAAGGGCACACAGTTTTCCTAAATTTGTGATTCCACTTCTGGCCCCAGGACACCTTGACTGAAAGTATGTGCTCTTGTTTATGCTGTTATTTCTGAACAATGTATCCTGGTATCAGTTGTAACATGAGTCATGTGATATGAGTGTTACCATGGTAATACCTCACATATATAACAAGAACATCAAGAATACCAGCAGCTTTCTGTTCTCTGAGTTTCTATTTTCTTCCCTCCTACCCACCTTCCTTCCCTCTTTCTTCTTTCCTTCCTTTCTTCCTTCCTTCTTTCCTTTCTTTTCTTTTTGTTGCTTTTCGTTTTTCTTTTCTTTTCTTTTTTTTCTTTCTTTTCTCTCCTTCCTTCCTTCCTTCCTTCCTTCCTTCCTTCCTTCCTTCCTTCCTTCCTTCCTTCCTTCCTTCCTTCCTTCCTCCTCTTTCTTCTCTTTCTTCACCTCTTCCTTTCTCCCTCCCTCCTTTTCTCTCTCTCTTTTGTATTTGACTATGACACCAAGAGTAACTCAATCCATTTTTTCTTTCTATTGTTTATGGTAAGAGTCATACCTGGGTAACAAGGGAGTTCTTGGTCATTTTGGCTTGCAAGAGATTTTGCTTCTCCCTGATATTTCTTTTTGTCAGTAAAGTTTTTTCCCCCTCCTCTGAGGTTAAATACTTTGAACCCTAATTTCTGATAGATGTCAAGAATTCAGTATGATGAGTCCTGTAGAAGCAGGACATGCCAGCCCTGAGGTTGCCATTGTGTCTGAATGCAGTATATGTTCAAAATCACCTCAAAACAGAGTAAGAAAATGAAAATTAATCCTCACATCACCAGTGAATTTTAAAGATAAATTGCCATTTTGACTATACCATACCAGACTCTCCTTGTCAGGCCTGAATTTAAGTTACTACAGAGATGATTGGGGTTAAGGTACTCAGGAGCTAATGAGATTTACACAGAACCATTCATCTTTTCAGACTATTAAATAATTTTACATGTGCTATGGCTGAGGAGATACTGTAAGAGAATAATTCAATAGGATTACACCGTCCAAACACTTAATAATGCAAATTCAAATATACATACTAAGCATAACAGGAGAGATGGAGGAGAGAGAAATAACATTTCAGATAAGGCAATTTAAATAGGAGAAAATTTTCTTCACCTGCCACCACATTGAATGGATCTATGTCCACCAGTAAGTGTGAGGAAGGAGATGTCAATCTTCTGCTCTCTTCCCATCTCAGTTCCCCAGGCCTGCTATAGTGTGAACATCTTGCCTTACATTTGGGTGATTTAAGGGATTCTTTGTGGTAATATTGGCTATACTAGATTTTTGCCATAAGGGCTAATGTTAGTACTTAACCTAAGTAAGATATGACCTCACTGAAGTTTCTATTACTGTACCATCAAACGATGTATCTGTGTTTATAGAAATCCTTATATTCAATTTGAGAAGGAACTTTAATGTTGACAGTAAGTATAATTAGCCTTATTTTCAGAGTTATACAGATATTAAAATTGCATCGGGGGAAAAACCCTTTCATACAGAAAAGCTCTACAGGCATGAGCATAGCAGTTCATGGTCCAGCTTAGCTACATTTTATTTTCAACTTTCTATAAAAATTTATTCTGTATCATACACATGGAACTACAAAGACAGGTCATACAAAGAACCTGCTCTCTGGAGCTTATAGAGATGACAAGTACTAAGCATAAATAACTCTTCTACAAGATCCAAATATCAATAAATTAATTAATTTCTTAATTCACTCATGTATCCACTCATTCAACAAGCATTTACTAAACAGGAACTGAGTTCAAAGCTTTCTACTAGGATTGCAGAGCTTAGAAAGACAAATTCCCAGACCTTATAAAGATTACAGTCTAACCCCTCAGGCAAAACCTCAAACAAAAAAATTATAACCATGTGAGATCATGAAAACAAAGCTAACAAAATATTTTCTGAGCCAAGGTGAGCTATGGAATATTTTTGAACAGGGGAGTCCTTTGATCTTAGCTTTGCTTAAGAAAGAATAAAATGTCACAAATGAAGATATAAGTTAGAAGAGAAGATTAGAATAAGGAGACTAGTAGGGGGTATGATAGCAATAATCTACTCTAGAGGTAATAAGGTGGTAGTTAACACAAGATGATGGACCATAGTATTAATTTTTGTTATATTTTGCATATTTTGTATTTTCTGCAATGACTGTGTAAAAATTTATTTAAAGCGGACAGATAATTATGGCTTAACACAGACTGGTAATGTATAGGAGTGAGACATATGGAGGAAGGATTGGCAAGACTCGAAAACTTGTGTAAGGAAGGAAAAGAGGATGCAGTTTTTATGATGCTATCTGGACACCACAATTAATCTTGGATTTCTGGCAGAAGAGCTGTGCAGTTAATAGAAATAGGGAATAGACAGCAGCAGTTTTTAGAGTGAATATAATGACTTACTGATGGATAAACTAAGTTTGAAAATTTGTCAGGATAAATAGATGATAATGAGCAAACAAATGGCAAAGAGTAGAAGAGGTCAGGGTTGGTGATATGAGAGATAAAAGGGCCAAGCAAACATTTTAGAAGAACATCTACATCTGTGAGTTAGACTTAAATTTAACAAAGCATAATTTTTTTTCAAAGTCACAATCAATTCCTTGTTTGTTTCCAATTCAGAATCTTACTTTCTCCCTGCAGTATATCATATAGACCTCTAAATTCACCTCAAATAGAAGATAGACAGTTTACAGAAATGTCCAAAATACATCAGGCTTTGTTTCTAAATATTTTATTGCCAAGATCACTCAGACCTTGGCTAACTTGTAAGATACATAAATTGCAAGTGCTTTTTAAAATGGCATTCATTTTTAAACTGACAAATTTAAACCAAATTGTCATTATTGAATTCTAAACCTAAAAATGCTTACACAAAGTAAATATTAACAATAAAACACAGATGACCCTGTCCTGATCTGCTCTTCCATTATTACATACTCAGCAATAAAGGTTAAATGTGAATGCTTAAATGGCACAATTGCCAGAAATCGACCAAAATTGGCCTAATGGTTAGGATTTATTGACTATAGATAGAACTACATAATTTTGGAATAATAAAGAAAAACAGAGAAGGAACCAGCAAAAAAATCCATGCCATTACCCAGTCATTAGAAAGAGGTATGTTCATGGCCACTCAGTAAGAATTAACTATGAGACAGTGTTCTATCATTTTCTATTGTGTTGCTTATAAAAAAATAAATAAATAACTTTTTCTGTTTACCAAACATTTCTTACTAAATATTAATAGACATATTGTTGTCATGTTTGGTTAAATGTAAATATTTGTGTGTTATTCCCTTTTAGTATTTCTGAAAGTTATTTTATCAATAGATATATTTTTTTTTTCCCCCTGGGAGCTTGGGTATTTTATTGAAGCTCTTTCAAATGCATTTAATGTCCTCTGTAATGGATTTGTTTGTCTTTTTTTCCAAAGCTCTCTTTTTCTCTTGGCCTGGGAAATTACCTTTCATTTGCCTTATAATGTGAGGACCTCACTGCTAAAACCTATAGATTATGGCACTCTAGTATTCTATAATACTCAATATTATATATTATATAACATAAATAAAAATTAATGGAAGATTTATTGCTTAAGACCTATTTTATAGAGAATTGTTACAAAGAATACATAGTTGATACTTTAAAATATTATTTAGAAATTTAAAAAGAGTAAGGTTGATTAGTTTAAATATTACACCAATATTTCATATGCAATATTCTCAAAAACTGAAATATCTCTTGGAGATTGAAATATTTCCTATGTCTATCATATAAATATAGACATATAATTTTACCAGAGTTTTTTATAATGACATTTGCCTATAAATTCACTGACCTGAATTATTCTGTGGGTAGATACTAAGTATGTCAAGACAGCTACCATAGAGAATGGAGAAAGCACTACTCTCTTTAGCTTTAAGTAGATGTGAATTTCCTACTTTTGACTTTGGTGAATTTGTGATGAATCAAATGTTTACTCTTACCAATTTAAAACATCTGGATGATTCTAACTTTGGGGACATATTGCTTTATGTACACTGAATGCTTGAAAATTGGTAGAATTTTAGATTTATTTCCTTGGAAAATGATAGTCTTAATTTTTGCAATACCCAAAGATTCACAAGTGCTTAGCTGTCACCTTTTTCTTCCAATTTAGTTAAAACCTATTTTTCATCTGTCACACATATAACTCTTAGAAGAGCAAATGTCTGTATTATTGTCAACAGTTCTCAAACACCATTTAGCTTTCACTATCAGACTCTATAATCCCCCCATTTAAAAAAAAAATTTAAGCATATATGGCTATACCTTGATACTGAATAACCCCTAGTTTTCCAGGGTTTTTTTTTGCTCAGAACAACTCCAAGAAGCTCTTATTGGGCTCTGTTCTGGGATTCTCTGATAAATAAGTTCTAGATTGAGACTGACATGAAGACAGAGCTTGTGGTTGAAATACAGAAAATAAATGTGAGAAAAATAATTCTCCATCGGGAGATAAACCAATATAAGATAAATAAGAAAGGGTAGTTGGGGTTGTTATTTGTTCTGAAAATTGTGAAAGAATTGACCCAGACAAGAGAGTAGGGAGATTAACAATGTAATCAGGTCCAGGGCTCACTGTCCCCACTGAATTAAGACAATTTCTATATTTTCTACAGACAGTCTCAAAAATTAGGAGTCCAGAACAGTAAAAAGAAGACAGTAGACATATTATGTGAGCCACATCTATAATTTAAAAATTACTGGTACACATAAAAGATAAAAAAAGTAAAATTAATTTCAATAATATTTTATTTAACCCACTATGTAAAATATTATCATTTCAACTTGTAATCAATATATAAATTTATTAATGAGATATTTAAAATTCTTTCCTCTTTCTAAGTCTTTGAAATTCTGTGTATGTTTTATATACATAATAATTTAAATGCTAATATTTTAGCAATCATACTTGTTCTGTATTTAGAGTTCATAAAATTTACAACTAGAAATATAGTTTTAGTTACTCAGGTTGTTTCAAATATATTTCATTGTTTTCCAATAACTGAATCAACTATTGGTCTTAAAATTTAAATATTACTTGATAAAATTAACTAAGACTAAAAATTTATATCTTCAGTCGCATTACCCCCCTTTCAAGTTCCAAGGCCTTGTATGTCTGATGGCTACCCTACCGGACAGTCCATATTTAGATTGTCCAGGTTAGAACTCACATTCTGCTACTCGCTGACTGTGTTATCTTAGGCCAGCAAATTCTCTTTTTGTGCTTCATTTTCTGCATTGGTAAGATGGAGATAATAATAGCACCTACATCAGAAGGTTATTATGAGGAATAAATGAAATAATACCAATAATACATATAAATTACTTAGCACAGTGCCTGGTACATAATGAGTTCTTAACAAATATTATCCTTAATTATTATTGTTCTTTTATTGTTTTCTTGTACTTGCTTTTATAATTTATATAATGGTCATGTCTGAGTATCTGGTAGAAGTAAACTTCTAACCTTTTGGGTTTGTAAATAAGGTAGATGTTGGATGAAATGCAGAAATGTAAGCTCTTTCTGCTCCAGATCTCTGTCTGGATGTCTTACTGTTAAAGTATTAGCCTGGCTAACCTGAACTCACCTTCTTATTGATTCAGCTCTCCAGAAGAGAACTAACATATTTCTCTGTAAGACAATTCTATTTTTTCCATTTACCTTAATTCAAAACATTAGAGTCATCACTGAACTTTCCTTTCTCTCCTTGTCCTTGTTAGTCATACTCAAGTCTCTCAGGATTTTCACTGTAAAAGTTCATGCCTTTCTACCTTTTTTATTTCTACTGCCTCTTGCCTGGATAGCTTCAATAACCTATTTAATGAGTCTTAGTTTCCAGTCTCTAACCATCATCCCACATGGAGCCTATTATATGCTACTATTAAATCAATCTTCTGAAAATGGTATTTTTATCACATAATTTCACTGTTCAAATCTTTTCTTCTTGTCTCATCACTTCCAGAATAAATCCATTTTCTCTATAAGACTTTCTTGACAACTTCTATGCCAGTGATCAGGGTTCCAAATAATAACCCTCTTCCCTGTGTCACCGTGACCTCTACTCAGGCTTCTATCAGAACTCTAGAGCATTATTCCACCCACTAGAGTAAGTGGAGTCTAAGCTCCAGGAAGACAGAGGTTATTTTGCTGCTGTTTTTTTTTTTTTTTCCTGGGATTTTTTATTCTTTCTTTATTTTATGTCCTATATCTACACAATACTGCACAGTGGTTCCTCAATAAACTCTCATTTTTGTGTGTGTGAGATAGCAAATGATATTCTTTTGTCATTTAAGGCCTTCAAAATGTTCCCAAGTCTACTTTTCTGGTCCCATATCCTGCTTCTCATTCACATAGTTTATCTCTAGACAAACGAGTTTGTTGATGTATCACAGATAATGTCTCCAATATTTCCATCTTCATGCCTTGACTCATATCATCCCCTCTCCTGAAGTGGCCCTTCTCACTTCTTGACCTGCCCAAATTCTACCTTTTTCTCAAGGTCCATTTCATTCCTCTGGCATGATGACAACTGCAGAGCATCATGCAAGCCACCATGTTGCAGAATCAGGATTATATAGCCTAATAAAAGGAGGCCAGGCATGGGGCCCAAGTGGATCTGTTTGTTTTCCTCTTTTCCTGACCAAGTTGCCTACCCTCTCTGTGCCTCACATTCCTCTTCTATGTAATTAGATTAGCAAAATCTAAGTTGCAGTGTTGTCTTGAGTATTAAGAATAATGTATGTACTGTCATTAACTCAGTGAGGGTTCAGATAGAGTATGTGAGTTGTTATTTTTAGTTCAATCATAAGGTATCTAACCATGTAGCTTTTAAAATATATTTTATTGAAAGACTTCATTGTCATTTGAATCACTATACAATATATGCTTTATTCCAAACTAGATTACAAGTGTTTTGGCTACAACTCGCACTTAGTTGAATTGTGAGCACACATATAGAAAAATATGAGTGTATTTATAGAAACCAAAAGAGGTAAAGATACTTTGATGTGTATTAACTCATCTAATCCCCACTAGCAAGCACCAGTTTACAAAGAAGTTGATAATGTCCCTATTTTATCCATGAAGAACTGAGACTTGTAGCATTTGAATCCCTCTCAAATCAATCCAGATCCTAAAGTGATAGAAGTGGGAAATTAAAATAATATTTACACATCTTTTCCAAATCTGTTCAATTTTTTTCCCATATTTCACATTTGTAAGATTCTCTGCCTAGATATATATGCTAACCACTTTTCTATTTTGATCTACATGCAACTGGACCCAGCTTCAGGGATTACAGGAAGGAGGGAGGGAGATGGTTGTAGGAAGGATATTTCATAGTATGGAAAGCTAATGAAGAATACCACCAAGACAAACATGGCATTTTTGTGTTAGGACAATCAACATACCATTGCTGCCAAGAATGACAGATGACGTTTGAATTCTTTGTTCCTGAAAAAGTAAGAGCCATCTATTGCTAAATAAAATTAATGAATATATATAATATATAACAAGTTTTTGCTGTAGGCAATAATGTTTTGACTAGAAAATCCTAAAAATTTTTCCAAAATGCTCTCCAGCATCAGCATTTTTAAAGTTGGCTGAATTTCACATCTGGACCATTATATAACACCAGTCATGCCCAAATATAGAAAATTGCCTATGAAGTACAGAGAGTAAAGAAAACCTTGTATAAATTATCATCTTAAACTTAATAACTCTCTCTCTCTCTCTCTCTCTCTCTCTCTCTCTCTCTCTCACTCTCTCTCTCTCTCTCACACACACACACACACACACACACGCACAATCCCATATATAGCCAATGGGAGGGCAGGGAGATATACATACAGAATATTCCAGGAGTAGCAGGTTATGATTTCTCATTGAGTAGTCCCAGATTAAACTGACATGAGTCCTCATATTTTGGTAAAGGACCAGGATAGCTTACTAATAAATTAAATGTTTATTTACTTATTGTTTTATACTCATTCTATAGATGGTCAACACAAAGATTGACAGTACAAACTAATAACCTCTTTTGGTTAAGTGTAGGTTAATCATTAATATTTTTTCATAGATCAATACCCCTTTGAAGCAAGAGGTGTAGCAGCTCTTCAATTTCATGTGTTTGCAAATGAGAAAAGCCATGGGCCAGACGTGTTTGAGCTCTGTCATGTGCTGCAGACACTTAGTTCTTCTTGGCTCTTCTCTGTGAGCATTCTTATCCCCACCCCATACTCCTCAGCTGGCCTTGAAGAGAGTGTCTGTGGCGTGTAAGAGTAGCTGAGGGAAAATCCTTTTAATGCTGTTCAATGACTTTATGCTCTTCCATTGAAAGTTGAGCTACTATTATATTTCCTGAAATTAACTGGTGGTAAGCTAAAATAATAAGAAGCAACCTTTATATGTGACTGACTTCTAGGGAACAAAAGTGATTTAAAAAATAAATAAATAAAGATGTGGAACATTGCCTTTAATGTAAAAGATGAGATACATTAGTATCCCCTTGAAAATATTCTTTTATTTTTTTTTCCAAAAGAATCACCATTACGGAGTTAATAAATATTTTAAGTCTTAAAGCATTCTACAAAAATAAATCTCAGAAAGATAAATACTCTTGCTCTTATCCCACTCAGTGAAACCCTTTTACATTCAGATATTGGGTCTGTCATACTTTAATATCCCTTGTGCTGCTAAACCAAGAACCTTGAAAAAAATTGATTCTCAATAATTAGGTGAGTGAATGAATTAATAAAGAGTGTGTTATTTCACAGAGAACATTATTAATTCAGATAGATGAGCCTGGTGTCTTTAAGTAAAAGGATATAGGATACTTTCAAGATATTTATAGTAGTGTTAAGAATTTTAAAAAAAATTTTAAACATGATCTTTGTTATGGGTTGAATTGTGTCCCCCCGAAATTCATATATGAAAGTCCTAATCTGCAGTACCTCAGAATGTTAAAATAAGGTGTTTGGGATGGGTGCTAATTCAATACACCTTGTGTCCTTGTACAAAGACACATAAAAAGAGACAACAGACATGTGCACATATGGAAAGAAATCCATGTGAACACTAAGCAAGAAGGCAGCGATCTACAAGCCAAGTAGAGAGGCCTCAAAAGTAAAGAAACCAACTCTGCTGACACTTTGATTTGGACATCTAGCCTCCAGAACTGTGATAAAATAAATTTCTTTTGTTTAAACCAAGTACGCAGTCCATAGTATTTGCTATGGCAGTTCAAGCAAACTAATACAACATTTTTTAGTTGCTACCTTTGAAAATCCTATCTTAAAATGACGATAAGGAAATAGAATAGTATAAATCCCTAAGAACAGAACAATAAGAAATGAGACAACTAAAGATGAGCGAGGAGTATTTTAGAAATGAAAAGTAGAAAAAGGAATTATCGAGGTGGAGAATGCTAATTACAAAGCACCCACTCAGGAGAGTATCAGGAAAAGCAAACAATTCCCTTTGCAACAGTCTGCAAAGACTTGAGAATTGAGTAACCAATATTGCTTAAAAATAGGTGGAGATTGAAGTGGACTCTGCAACAGATCCTCCTTTCTCCCTGCACAGCTAGGAAACCAATTCCACTCCATCCTCATCAGAAGACTGGAAATTTATTCTATGAAAAAATGAAACAAGAGGGATTCAGATTTGAAATACCAGACACTGTGAAAGAAGAAAATTAAATAAAAGTCTACCAGTTGAATAGTATAGCCCTGGCTCCCCTAGTAGCATTTAGTAACAATAATTCTGTCAGGTTTATAATACCTAGGCAGGAGATTGAAGAGTACTTCCTAGAGAAATAAAATCACTACCCAAGTAAATACTTGCATTATGTGTGTGTGTGTGGTTGCTCAGTGAAAAATGCAAGGTTCTTTGTTGCCCAGATACCCTATGGTAAATCCCAAGACTCGATAAGCTCACTTAAGTCATGCAGAGATCCTAGGTGTATGTTTTGCTGCCTTCCTCTTTAATATGAATTAACCAGGAATCCACAAACTCTTAAGGAAACTCTCTGACATAAAGTCTAAAACAGATGAAAATAATGACAATAATAATAATAATAATAATAATAATAATAATAGTAAACAACAATGTAAGAAACAGAAGATTCAGAAAAATACAATGTTCTCAGATAGCTAAAAGCTTACTACATTCATAAAGCAAAATAACAGCATACAAAAATAACAAGTAAGAACAAAAGAGTTACTAAAATTTAAAACAATGATAGGTAAAATTTTAAATTTAATGGAAGAGCTGAAAGATAAAGTTTTAGGAATCTAACAAGTAAGTAATTAAGAGATGGACAATAGAAGTTTAAAAATTTGGAAAAACAATTCTATGACTAACATATGACTATTAGGAGTTTGAGAAAGAAAAAAATAAAGATGAAACTGGGGATTACTTTATCAAAAAATAACAAAAATTTCCTCAAATAGGACATATTTTTCTTCATTAAAAATACCCATGAGTGCTAAGCACAATGCAGAAAAACAGACTTAAACAAAAGATACCTTTTGACATTTCTTTCAGACCACCAGATACAATTAGAAGGTCTTAAAAGCTTCTAGAGAGGAGGAAAAAAACCTACAGATTACATTTCTGATAGGGGTATATGTGGTATTTATCTTCTCTAAAGCACATTGGTACCTAGAAGACAATGGAGCAATGCATTCAAAATTCTAAATGAAAATTCTTTGTAACCTGGAATTCCAAACCCAGCTAAATTGTTGATCAGGTGTAAGGGCATTGATAAAATAATTGATGTGTTTGAACCAGGCAGAAAATATTTTATAAAGGACTTCAAAAAATTATTTTGGAGAGTTCTGGAAGAGTTAATGATGCCACATAAAATTAAGCAAATTAAAAAATGGAGGCAATTTATAACTCCAGAAAAATACGAAAGCTTGTTCTATAAAAGAAACATCATCATCCAACACTATTTGGCTTATCAGTAAATGTTACCTCTCAGGGACAATAAGGTAAAACCTGAATATTTAACCAACAATTGTTACGTAGCTGTATTGGGAGAATGGAAGAAGGGAAATAGGGAAATGAGATAGTGAAAGAATGTTAAATTCTCATTTTCCTCCATAATGGAAAGTCAATTAATTACAAGTATAGAGTTAAATACGAGAAGAAAGGACTTAGAGAGTTTTAGAGACTCTTAGTGAGGGGCTGACACAAAGAACTCTTTCTTGTTCTAAGCCTTTTTGATACAACTTGCAAAAAACATTGCTTAATTCTTTTGTAAATTTGAAAGGAACCAACGCAAGCAAATATGCAAGTATGATAATATCCTGTGTTTATTAGCATGACCACAGTTAAATGCCTTATATTGGTATTGTGGGAGTGAAATATTCTGTTTCCTCTTTAATACTTGATAAATTTAACATCATCACTTACTGGAGAGTAAGGAGTGGTGATACTCTTTATTGGCAGAGATGAGGCTGGCTTCCCCTGACCATTCAGGGAGGAGACATGAACACTTGGACAATCAAACCAGCAGATTCAGTGCTAGTGATGAGTGAGACTGCATACATTGAAGGCAGTTGTGTTGTTCAGATATTAAATTATCCTACAGCACGTCTCACTCTACAGATAATTTAAAACTAACACTCTCCACGTCCATTTTTCTCACTAGTGATCAGGACACTCATAAAATAATCAGAATAAAAATAAGTCACTATATCATTATGAACTGTTGAATTCACACTTAAATGAGGCAATAATTTTCCTTATGTAGCGTAACATAAAATCTATCATTTCCATGCCATTGTTAACCCTACTTATGTGAAACAGTTGCCTAAGGATGCTGGTGGTGGTGCAGGGCTTTGCAGAATGCACCTGACTTCTTTACAGTCACAACTTTAGTCAGAATTACCATGACCCAATTCGATCCTTGCGAATTTAAAATTCTCTTTACTCCGAAAGCATCCAAAAGAACTTTTTGATCTTCAGCATGGTTGGCAGGGCCCATATTAGGACTCCTTGATTTGACAGAAAAGTTTAGTGCTTTGTCAAAATGAAGGGCTTTCAGCACTCGTTCGTTTGGCTTATTTAGTCAAATAAAGGCTTTCTGAAAGACAGGTGTGTCAGGAATGGAGTAAATAAACAGAATCTCGCGACGTTCAAACTTTTCCCTGAGCACCATTCCGTTGCTGAGCAGCAGCAGTCACTGTCCTCACACTGTGCCCTTTATCTTTTCTGTTAAATGGGAAAACCAACAGCTGTAAGGGCATCATCAACAGAGCTAAATGTAAATGAAGTCAACAGAGAGAGACAGCCCAGTAAGAAGCTCAAATATTTCAAAATAATACCCCAGAGCTGCACACCATAAGCCTAGAATTCCAGCTTACAGTTCATCTCTCACTTGCCCACCTCCCAGTTCTGCCTGCCTCATTCACTCTTGCATTATTCATGCCCATATTTCTCTCCGCCATGGGATCATATGTTCCTGTGAAGGTGGGGCTTGTGTTACCTTTTTTTTTTGCATTTCTCCCACTGCTTAGTGCACAACCCTGCACATAGTAGGCCTTCAAAAACAGATTTAAATTTCAATTTCCAATTGATATCATATATTGTAAAACACACTTCATTTGGTATTAACTCCCTGTGGCAACAACCCGTCTTACATACGAGTTTCTAGAATGTGTTGTCTGTGGTCTGGCATGCTGGTGAAGGGGCCAGGCTTTGGACTCATTATCTGAATTAAAAACACAGGTCTCCTGTATTAGTTATTTGTTTGGATTCTTAGAGTTCTATTATCTCTAAAACCAGGCAGGTAATATCAACTTCTGGGAAGACTAAATAAGATAATACCTGCATTGCAGGTATATAATATGCTTACGAATATTGAACTCACAATGTTAGCTGTTATTACTATTATTAGTATTATTCATCATTACTATTATTAGTTTTCTCATTTCTAAATAAAAATGACAATGCTAAACTCACAGGGCCACTGTGAGAAATAAGACTATACACATACACTGTGTATACATATGTGTGTATACACTATACATAGTGTATATATACACACACATGTATGTGTATATGTATGCACATTTATATGCACACACATATAGAACATAATATATATAATAGTACCTAATGTAGTAAACACTCATGTTACCTATTGTTACTGCTAATATTACTGAGTAATAACTATTAGAGTTTTTTTCATATCTAAAATGAGGTTGGTAATGCTAAGCTTATAAAGTTGTAAGGATTTTAAAAGTTAATATATTTTAAAGTCTTGGAACTGTGCCTTGTTTATGGCAAGCACTATCTACTAATAGTAATAAAAAAAGATGATTGTATGGCATAGTGAACCTGTAATATAGTATATGCTCAATAAGTTGTTATTCACTTTTGTGTTCATTTTGTAGTACATTGATAGCAATAATGGAATGAATACTGATGGCAACACATGCTTTAGTGGTAATATTAATTATCTTTCTACACATTTGGCAGAAAAAAAATTCTAGAATGGCAAAATATCTTAGCCTAGAAGCCTGCCCTTGGCAAAAAGACAAGTTGTGAGTGAAGAAAATATGCCTACAGGAATTGTGAGGGTGGCATTTTGCCTACTATATATAATGATTTGCCAACTTCTCTTTCACAAACTGTGACAAGCGACACTGATGCTAGTCGAATAACCTGCATAATGCTTCAGGGGCACATCTCTTCTTCTAAGGGTACAGACTTGGCAATGAGACAGGATGCATGCTTGATTCCATCTGCTGTCATTTATCTGTCAATAGAGGTAGCAGTCCTCTGTGGATCTCTTTGGCAGCCAAAATGACAGAATATATTTTAGCAGTTCACAGGAAACCAGTTCAGAGCATTAAAGATGGAAAATGCCTTATGATACTTTCAATCCAAAGAAAATAGTATCCCAAATCTGAAACATTAGACCCCACAAGGCAATGGCCCTTAAAGACAGAATAAAAATAATACTTCTAATATATATAGACTGGACTTGTTTTAAAGATCTTGAAGAAAACTTTTGTCACATTTATCTTCCACTTTTAATTGAAGTACATATTTTCTAGAATTATAAAACTTTATTCAAGTTTCAGAGGAAAGGAAAGAAAAAGGAAAAGAGATCACCTGTTATGTTCTTGGAGCTGTACTTGGTATAAGCCCTTTGTTGAAGAAGAATTTTGCATGGCATTGAAATTAAATATAAGCAGTCCTTTTTTTTTAATATTCTAAAAACCAACAGATATAACTATTTTCTCTTTACTCAGAGATTTCCACAGAGTATATATGGTTTGGAAATATAAAGTCAGGAAAGGGAAAGAAAGAAACCTGTTCAAATATCTGTGGTGTCATTTATAATTCGTCTTCACTATAAGGAGACTATTTTAGAGAGGAAATAGGGAAAGGCAGAAGACACAGAGAGTATGGAAGCAGCCAGTTTCAACACCTAAATCATTAACACTTATGTTGGTGTAGGTGTGTATACCTTTGGTGAGAGGCAGAAAGGAGTTTTGCCTTTAAATCTCATTCCAGCCACTTGATCTATAATTGAGAATCTCCCTTTCGTACTCTATTTTTATTTCTTTTTCTATATAGTCTGTTCTTGAGATGATCTTCATCATAATGTACATTTTTATAGGTTGTGTATAAACACTCTTCAAAATTAAACTCTCATTTCTGGCGTTGATCTCAAAGCCCTTTTTTTGTTATCAAGTACCTTTGAATTTGTATCTTCAAATTCAACTTATTTTTTATTGAGATTAGTATATTCTTTCTATATGTAGGTCATCTGCTCTCTGAGGTTGACCCTTTCCAAAGTTTTCTTTTAACATCAAGAATTATGATTTCTTAATCAGAGAAATGTTAGTAATCATTAATCGTTCTTTTCTTTCATTTCCAATATCCAATTCATCCTTAAGTTCGACTAATCCTCTCTTCAAACTCTGCTTCCTCTGTCCTTCATTCTCCAGCATGTTAACCTCACACAGTCCTCATGCATTCAGGCCTGGACTTGGACAAGAGATACTCACTGGCATGTCTGCATCCAGGCTTATTACACCATTCTTACCCATAGCTCCCAGATCCTGTCACTCTCCATTCTCAACTTTCCCAGCAGAGGTCGCAAATCAGACATCAACAGGGGTCAAGCAGGCAAGACGAATGAAGGCAGGTGGTGATCCTGGCCAAAGGGAAAGTGAATCTTCTGCCCGTGCAACTACTTCGAAGCTCCTAAAAGTGGTTGCTATGTGAAAACACAAGCCAATTTTGGCAGATTTTCTAATTTTTCAGGAGATCACAGAAATCAGGGCTTTAAAAATAGTGTATTAAATAAAAACTATTGAAGGCATGCAATGTTTCTAGTTTTATTCTGTTTTGAAGGAGATACAGCAGTAAGCAAAACTGAAAAAATTCTACGCTCATGATATTTATGTTCTTATTGGGGGGGGGGTAAGAAAAATAACTGATAATAGACAAATAGGGATTGATTTTGTGATAGATGCTAATAATAACAAAAAAAATCAGGGAAAAAGTTAATGAGTATTGTATGTATGTGATAGAATTTTAAGTTGGATGGTCAGGGAAGAGCTCATTGTAAAGACGGCATGCTATGAGGTGGGTATGTATATGTGGGAAGAATGTCCCAGGCAGAAGGAGTCAGAAGTCTCCTTGCCGTGATTGAGAAACAGTCTGGAGTTCCTGATGGATTGTATGCAGTAGCAAAGGAGAATAAGAGGAGACAAAGTTGGAGGTGAAATATAAGTGGTTTGTAGGTAGAAGAGAGGGAAAGTTAAGTGGCAATTCCTGTAGGACTTTATGGATCTTACTATTGACTTTGGCCTTAATTCTGAGTGAAACAGTCAGTAAAGAGCTCTGAACAGATTTTAACAAGACCTCTCTGACTATTGATTTGGAAATAAACTAGAGGAATAAGGGAAGAAGCAGGGAGAGTAATGAGGACACTTTATCATGAGTAATGACGGTGATTGATTAAGGTTTTAGGTGGCATAACTGAAAGAATAAAGTAGTCAAAAACTGAGATGGGACATTAAAAAAAGAATGTTTGGAAAGGAAAAACTAGAAGTTCTGTTATGAACATATTAAGATATTTATAAGACGATGATGAATAGACAGTTTGACTTATAACTTTGGAGTTCAAGGTTGGAATGGAGGAAAATTCTCAGTTTGGAATGAGACAGCTAAACCACATGCCTCAACTCTTTCCTAAGATGAACTCTTTTTCCTAAGGGCTTTCTAATTTTTGTTTTCAGTATTATCATCCTTAGAGAGATGGAGATTTATCTTCTTGACCTTATTTGATCCAAATATGGGTAAAATAAAAATGTCCCTTTGTTGTTGTTGTTGTTGTTGTTGTCAACAGCTGAGACAAAGCAGAAAATTTTAAGCAAGACTTCTGACAAAAGGAAATATATAAAATCAAAACAACATGAAACTAGATAATTTAACTTATTATAGGAGGTATTTTATTCAAATTCAGAGCCTTATGAGAAGCTTTCCTCTGGCTTTCACTCCACACCAGGTGGCAGAGACCATGTTTAACTTTACCTTAAGAGAGCTCTAAAAGACACATCTTCCCCCAAGATAATAAGAATCAAGATTAGTCTACTCTTTCTTACTAACAGCCTACCTTCTTAATTCTGCTTTCCTCTCAGAGGCCACTTATCTTCCTCTGGTGATTGTATACTAGAATTTAATACAATGTAAGAAAGAACCACCTACCCTCAAAATATCCAAATACAGCATCACAATTCCAATACCTTAATAAGAGTCTCATCTATATATTATCAAGGCAGAAAGATCACTTAATTACAGCAAGAATCATAGTATGGGCTTCATAAATATCCATTACCTGTCCTTCCTCTTAGAATGACTTCCAACACTCTCTATAATTCACCTAGTCTTAACTACAAGGAGGCCGTTTTTTGTTTTGTTTTGTTTTTGTTTTTGTATTTTTGAATGCCATGACCACGTAATTCCAAGCTTTTTCTTGTGCTATTTGCCCTTTCTGGAATATTTTCCCTTTTCTTTCTTTTTATACAAATCTTGCAGTTCTTTATAGGAGAAATTAACCTCATAAGTCTTTTATATAATGGAACCCTGCATTGATTCTCTTCTTCCTTGTACATATATAATTTGTCTATACCAATAATTTTTTATTCAATATACTCTGAAATATTTTGATGCGAACATCTTGTTTTTCCCGGAAGATAAGAACAATGATTTCCTCTTTAAACTTTAACTCCTTTTGTTTGTTTGTTTTTAAATCTACCACCAGGCAAAGTGCAGGGCTATGCATGTAGTAGACAAATAATAATGTAGTAATAATGCAGTAAACAATCTGTAAATGTCTGAAACAACTGTTCATTAGTCCATTTACCCCCAAAATATGAACAAACCCTTTGTCAGGCATTGCTAGATATTCAAGCATGAACATTAAAGAATTATGGATAATTATTCATTGAGAACAAGCAATTTTTGAGCAAAAAGAAGATGCTAGAAAGAGCTTCCAGAGAAATTAGTTTGGCAAACTCACATATCCAAGATTGTAGAGAGCCATCTTGTGGGCAATTCAGTTTTTCACTAAAATAAGATCTTTAGATAAACTTGGTCTCTCTGCCCTAGCTGCAGAATTTTAAAAAGCATATTAAAATTGTGTGTAATTAAGCATGTCTTAACCAATTCCCATAAAGTAATTGTAGACTTTACAGTGTTTTTTTTTAATTTCTTAAGTATCTAAATGGAGGTCCCAACAACAACAAAAAAAACAGCTAAGTTATCATAAACATGACTTATGACACCTTCCATAAGAAATTTTCTAAAATTTTGATCAGAAGAGAAAGAGAAGTCTCTTGAGAAATGCAGATATACACACAATTTTGCATATAATTCAGGTGCTTCACAAACTCCCCTGCAGTTTACTCGTGAACCTGTTTATGTACTTCATATTTTAAACTCCTAATAATACACAAGGAAAGTCTAGAAGGTTTGGGGGTGAAAAAAAGGTTTGATCCCATTACCTCTTCATCCTCAAAACTTCATACTCACACAATTTCATAAAATAAATAAATAAAATTATGATGAAATGTTTTTGTTAAATTCAGTCCCTAAACTAAATCTTAATATTTATAGTTTTTAGTTTCTTAAAGTTCCCAGCATCGACAAAGATAAAATTTTAATGTTAGGCTTATGTCATTCATGATGTCATCATGATTCTTGATGTTTTTTCTATCCAAAATAAAAGATGTGTTTTGGAATTACAACCTAGTCTTGAACCCACATCCATGGATAAATGAAGCCATGACAGTATGAGGTTGATACATTTGGTCAAAGGGCCCTGAACTATATGCTACCCTAAGTACATAAATACAATCAAATTACTAGTTCCCTGTGTCCTCTCCCTTTCTCATTGATAGATCAGGTACATTTACAAAAATTATCTCTCTTGGTCAGAACCATTGGAGATCTTATTTTTCCCTTTTAACATTTATAATAGTCTAAGTTTTCTTTATCTCATGCTATTAAGAACCCTCAATTAATTGGAGAGATTTAAAAGGAGTGTCATGGAAATATGAGAGAAGACTATCTCCTCCCACCTCACCTTCCATTTTCACCCTCAGCCCTTACCATAGAATACACAAGGTTAATTTTCTGAAGAAATGTTATTGGACAGGCTCAGGACTCAGAGAACAGATGTAGCACGCTGTGGGGTTGCAGTTTGAGTCTGAAATGAGGGATGAAGATATTCTTTGGAAAGCAAACTCTGAGATTGGTGTGCAGGAGGTTTACAAGGAAGTGCTCTCAGAGGAAGAGGAGAAAGGGATTAAAGCCTCAGTGGAAGCCTCATGGAAAATATGTGCTACCAGTGGAAAACTTTTTTTTTAATGCAAAAGAAAATCACACATGTGAACAAATAAGGCAGTTATTAACACCAAGCAAAACTGAGGTTATACCATAGGGGAATATAGTCATATTACATATCTAGTAAATAATATTTGTATAGTTAATATATGTAAGCAGTGATTATTAATTTAAAAATAGTGATTTAACTAGGTGAAAGAAGGGAAAGGGGAACCAGTATTAGAGAATTAAATCTTTACTATAACAAAAATGACAGTTAATTGCTAAAAATTTTAAAATCAAGAAAAGAACATTGTAAACATATTACTTAGAATGTAGAGTTAAGTATTAGCCAATATGAAATAATTTGGGAAAGGGCATTCACAATGGGTACAGATAATAAAGTTTTTTAAATAAGCCTTTGAGAATAATTTTTAAATTATATGTACACAATTTCTCTATTTGTCATTAAAGGTTGAGTTAAGCTGCATTAATGAACAACTTCGAATCTCATAACAGCAAATGTTGGCTTATTTTTTTTCCTCATACTACACATCATCAACAGGGAGCTATGCTCCACAGCCACCCAACTCCAGTTCAGAGGCTGATAAACATTGCTAGTATCCTATGGCAGAGAGAAAAAAAAAGTGTGAAGGATCTCACATCAGTAATTTAATACTTAGTCACTCATAACTCATGAGGTTTACCAGAACTAGTCACATGGCCCCATTCAGCCACAGAAGCTTATTAGATATACCTGCATATGCCTGTTATGTGGATAGCTGGAAATACTAACCAACAGCACTAATAAGTACAACAATTTCTCTCATCAAAATTAAGTAAAAGTAAAATGATTTACTTCTAGATAAAAAAATAAATATTCAAATACTCACTTATGTAATAAATATATAACTATTTGGGTAAGAAATTCACTTATATAAATAAAACATATAAATAAATATATAAATAAAATAATTATATATGTATAATTTATATTTTCATATTTCACTTTTTTATGTGTGCTATATTCATTCTTTAAACAAATGTTTTTGTTTTTGTTTTTAATTTACCAGGCATTTACCAGGCATTGTTGTAGGTCTTGATATTCAACAGTAAACAAAGATGGAAATTCCTGTTGTTGTGTAGCTTAAATAGAGTGTTAGGGGCAGGGAGACCCAATAACCATAATAAGTTGAATGGTGTTATACAATGTGTTAGAAGGTTAGAGTGCTAGGAAAAGACAGGGCAAAAGAAGGGGAGTTAAGTGTAGATGCCAAGGATACAGATGGAATTTTAAATGGGAAAGTCAGGTAAATCCTTACTGGGAAGAAACCCTTTGAAGCAAGACCTGAAGAGAACAGAGAGATGGGTAATGTGGATTCCTGGACAAAGGGAACACCGAAAGCACATGCCCTGAGGCTGGAGCATCCTTACTGTTCCCAGGAAAGGAGAAAAGAAGGCTAATAGGCTGTGCTGAGAGAATGGAGGAGACAATAACAGGAGACATAGTGTATACATGGAACATAGAAGTCACATTAAAAACTGCTGTAGTCTCAGTCATTTGCCTGAACTCTGATTGAAATGCCTAAATTTACAATGGAAAATAAATTTCTCAGCATATAGAAGATGCTAATATTTTATGTAAATCAATTTTGTGTCATTATGAAGAATACAGGAAAGTGTAGAATTTGTTTTATCTTTTCTATTTTAAATTGCCAAAATCTCATCCATGCTTTATATTCTGCACTAAACACCTATCCTTCTGCAAAGTATTGGCATAAAATGAAGCTTACAGGAAGTCAAGAAGGCAATTAATATTTATTGAACTTCTATATTACCTCATTTAATGCTCAGAGTAATCCAAGTAGGTAAATAGAATGTGCTCACTTTACAAATAACAATACTGAGTCTTAAGGAATGTAAAATGACTCAAGTTACCAGGCTGTAGTAAAACTGGGGTTTAACCACGAGTCAGTCTGACTCTGAAGCATTTTTCCTCATCGTTTGTATTTGACTCCCAAAAATATGTCTTATAATGCACAGATTTCCTGGGTCAAGGTAATTATTTAAGTTTGTGTTCTAAAACTTCACCTACGTGGTTCAGACTGTGTATGGTAAAGGACTTTATTCATTGTAAGAATTGGCCTTAAGAGAATCTCACTGCTAGCCCTATTGGCACCTACAAATCTAGAAGGCATTATTTGCAGAGAATGATCAACACAGTGATAATTAAGAATTAACTATGTTTATGATGGCAACTTTAATTTACTAGAGATAAAATAATCAAAATGTACTCTGATTTTATATTTATTGCTCTTTTTTTCTCTTTTGCAGGTAAGTTTGGAAATAATTTATTTTGCTTATGGAATAGAGGTATGGTGGCACTTTTTGCTGATTTTTATTTTAATTTCTTTTAACATTGAGCCTGGAAGATGATGTGTTTCACCATGTATGTTGTTGCTGTTGTTGATGTTGTTGTAATTGCAAATATTTGAAAGGGAACATCGTAGGTTTAAGTTATTTGATTTAAGAGTTTTAAGTATGTGATTCTATAAAGTTAGTCCATGCAGGTTTGTATTTGAGTTTGTGTTGAAATGATTTCTATGTCAGATGCAAGGAAGGGGATTATATTGTGTGCTGTGGGGAAATATAGAGAGAAAACAAAGAATATCCATGCAGTGAGAGACTAAGGCTGAGGGGAGAGCAGCCTTCAGCTCTAGGCATATAACCTACAGTGGCCATGCAGTTGTGTCACCAGAATAAGATGTCTTTTCATGAACAAAGACAATCAGTCAGCTGGAAACAGTTTTCAATCACTTTTCTAAGTTCTTAGTCTTATAATTTCTTCCATTATTGTGCAAAACTTTTGGCCATGTTACTGCTGCTGTGTATCTTCAAAAAAAATTGTTGTGGCCATTTTAAACCAGAAGACAAATTTTAAGTTAGAAAGCAATAAAATAGACTCACTTCCTGAAAGCCACATAAAAAAATAGGCTCTAATAAACTACATATCGATCATTTCATATATAAAGAAAAAAATTTAAATAAGGCTTTGGATACACAAAAGAGAAGATAAGATATCAGGGGGCTTAGGAAGGGGTGGGTGAGATTTCTACTGGGGAAGGAAGGTAGCCTGTTAAGTTACCTGCATAGGACTATGGCCCTATTATTGTACACTATGGTTATGTTCAGATATGAAAGAAGTGATTATGTGAGATATGAGTCAAGCTTAAAACCAAAGTAAATACCACGTTAATTTTAAATGGTATGTTTACTTCTTAAAAGACTGAATGTGTTTGTAAAAGTGATTGCGAGCCTTATTGTTAAATATATAGAAACAGAGATGGGAGCACTAAATCTACTCCTAGTCTAAATTCTAGTTAATCAGTAAGAGATAATGTAGCACAGGAGGCAAGAAATTTTTTGGTCCCCTGCTCTTGATGGGTAAAAAACTTTAATCAAATTATATTCTCTCCAGCATAATCATATCAATATAAAAGTGATCAGGATGGAGTTAGTATTATCACCTTGAGTAGAAACTACAAACATCAATATAGCAAATGTTTTCACTGAAAAAATACAAATTTGATTCATGAACTACAAAACTAATCAACTGGTCTATGACACACACTCTCTCTCTCTCTCTCTCTCCCTCTCTCTCTCTCTCTCTCTCTCTCTCTCTCTCTCTCATTTTTTTAAACTAGTATTCTAGTAGTTGATAGAAAGGAGTAGAATTAAAGGACATTGTAAAATGGCATGATATCTTTAGGAAAATATACATATTGTTTTTCTTCTTCCAGTCTAAGTACAGGAGAGATTCTTTGGCCCAGAGATCAGCAAACTTTGTGAAGGGCAAGACAGTAAATATTTTTGACTTTGCAGGCAGGACATAAGGTCTCCATGGTTAATACTCAACCCTGCCATTGTAGAGCAAATGCAGCCATCCACAGACAATATGTAATGAATGAGCATAGCATGTTCCAATAAAACTTTATTTACAAAAACAGGTGGTGGATGGGATTTGCCCTGTGGTAGTTTTCCAGCCTCCGCCCTAGCTCCCTTTGAAAGAAAAAAATATCAAATAAACATTAAAAATCTTGGAACCATATGTATGTTGGCTACCTTCTGATATAGACAAATGCTTTGTATAAATAGGAATGAAATGATATTCAATTGCAATTTAGATAGAAGTCAGAAATAAACAGCTCAAAAGTTTTGATGAATTTAAACACTAGAGGGCACAAAAGGATATTTTTAAGTCAAAGACATTTTATAAACAGAGCAATACAATTATTAAAAACTGCCTCAAGTAGAGCAAGTGACCTCAATGTGCATCATTTGTCAGAAATGTTGTCCTGCAACTCCAGTGACTTCACTGGCCACAAGAACTTGAAATGGTTGACCAACTCTGTGTTGTTATAATAGCCATATATCCTTTTTTTTTAATGTCTGATTTTGGCCTTTTCATAAAATGTGGCCAACATTATGGATTTATATGGTAGATTTTTCTTTTCACTTTATGAGAGAAGAATTATTTTTTTTATTGCTATAGGTTCTGACTAATTTTTATGTGGTGAAATCCTCTTTGTAGTAAATAACAAGTTAGTTTCAATTATTTTATGTTTTACCAATCTTTGAAAAAGTCATAATAAAGTAGTGCACACAAATGTATTTTGTTACTTTAATTTTGAACTAATTTTGGTTTTTATTTCATTAAAACAATTTAAAATCATCAGGAGCCTCAAGTCTTAAAAAATATTTATACCCTTCAATCTAGTAATTCTACTTATAGATATTTAGATTAGGAAAGTAATTCAAGATATTTAAAAGATTTACATTCAAAGATATTTGCCATAAAAATACTTATAATATTGAAAAGGTACATATATTCTGAATCTTCCACTTAAGTAATGTTTAAATAAATTTTGATATGACTTAAAAAATAGAATCTTATTAATCATTAAAAATGTTTTCAAAAAACATAAAATGATATAAAAAATTCTTACAGTAAAGCATGAATATTTATTATTTATATAGTTATAAAAAATAAATTATTCAAACAGAAAACTTTGTCAGCATTCTCACAACACTTTTTTTTTTCTTTTTGGTATAATTTTTAGGTCAGTGCTGATAAAAGTCAGCAAGTTATAAGGAAAGTATATTATTTTATTCATCGTAAAATTCATTTAAATAATTATTAATTGTTAGGTAGACACATCAGTAGAGTCACCTTTACAGGCCTGTGGGATGGACACTTGACAGTAAAAAGGCATCTGGTGGTAGCATGGTGACTATAGTTAATGTTGGAATAAAAAGATATCTAAAAGAGTGAACATAGCATGAGCAAAGGCACAAAGTTTGAGCTATATAGAATATTTTTTTTCTTAATTCACTATGGCTTTTTAAAATTTCTTCAGAGGTTTAATCCTTAGTACCTAGAAGATTGAGAACTGTGTCCACATGTTTACCTGGCAAATAATTTGATGAACTGAGTGATAGATGAAATTGAGACTAACGAATGCCATCGAGCGGCCCTTATGATTTAATATTCTCTATACAATTTTCTCTTTATTTTTAACACTTGAATCAAGTTGGCTTTTAACATAAATGAACAAAATCAATCAGCCACTTGGAATTGTTTACAAAGATAGGTCAGATAAGTTTACAAGCTTATACTCTGATAGTTACTGTGTTATGTATATGAAATACACTCAACATATCAAGGTGTAAATAAAGCTTTGAACATTTATGAATTAATTGTTATCCACTGGTATGTCTGGAAATTGATGCCTTGACTTATCTAAACTAATCACCAAAGGAACTAAGGAAGTCTTTCTGGAACAGAGCAAAATTAAATATTCATTATAAGAAAAAAAAGTAGAATTTAGAGCAAAATAAATTCCCTGAAGTCTGTTTTCTAAGAAATTTCAAGGATTCATTTTGTAGACATTTTTTTTAGCTCCTACTGTGGTGGGCAGTATGAGGGATATAGGACCAGTGAAGTCCATAGCCCATTAGGCACTGAACACATAGCAGTCTTTTTCTTCACAAAACTCAGTGAAAGAGAGACTGCAATATGCATTATGTCTAAATAAGAAACAAATTAAAGAAGAATCCTTGCCAATCACTACAGATGCCTTTGACACGTTTATTCCCACTTACTCATTCCTATATCCTACCAGATAACCTGTAGCACATTCATGTCCACTGCTTTCTTTATTCTCAAATAACCTGAAGGAGAATGGATTTGAGCTTTTCACACCTGAAATAGGCTCACTTTAAATTCTAGAGAAACTATAGGCAGACCTTTTTTCAGCTAAAGCATGTTAGCTGAAAAAGCTAACTAAACTAAAGCATGTTAGTTTACATTCATAGTAAGAACAAAAAGTTTCCTAACTGAACATAAAAAATACAGAATGACACAATTGTCTAAAATCTGTGTTAAACAGATTGATAACTTCTAGAGATCTATTATATATTATAGTGCTTATAGTTATCAATATTGTATTGTGCACTTAAAACTTTCTTAAGAGAGTAGATCTCATGTTAAGTGTTATTACCACACACACAAACAAACAAAAAAAAAAGGCACAACAAAACTTTGGGAGGTAATGAATATATCTGTTACCTTGATTGTTGTGATGGTTTCACAGGTGTATACATATGTCCAAAATCATCAAATTGTATGAATTAAATATGTGCAGTGTTTTTTTTTTGTTTTTAAAACATGTTGGTTATATACACCAGTGTCTTGAGAGAAAAGAGAATATGAAGGGAAAAAATACATGACAGCTGTCTCTCTGGCTCCTATTTTCCCTGCTCAAATCCTTTGGAATAGAATAAAATATTTATTGTTCTAAAATTTTGCTTTTACGATTTTACTCCATTGTTCAGAAACTTTTGATGACTTATTACTTCTAAATGGAACAAAGGTCTGCATCCTAACATAACATTCAAAGTTTTTCACAGTCCCATCTAAACCTTTTTTCTTGTTTTTTTTCTTACTATTACTGTTCATAATAATCTCCTCTGAGCTCCAGTGATTTTACTGTGCATTGGATATATGTTGCCTCCTCGTATATTGGACATAACATGCTTCTGAAGAGCAGCAGCTGCTTATACTTGTTATTGGACAATACCAATCACAGTGTTTAGTAAACATTTGATTAATAAGTATGAATATTTATCTCTCATGGATGTTAGACCCATGAGTTCATCTACTTAGCAAATGCATATTGAACTCCTCTCACTAATAGGACATATTCTAGTTGCTAGTAAATAGCAGTGAACAAAGCAGTCTCTCTGTTCTAAAAAAAAGATCATTTTCTTGTGTGTATGTGTGTGTGTGTGTGTGTAGTGTGGGAAGATAGACAATGTAAAATACACAAATATAGAAAATATATAGTATGTCATAGTGATAAGTTTTCTGAAGAAAAATAATGCATAATAAAGAACTAAAGTATGGCAGTGCTATTTTAGATCAAATAGTCAGAATAGGTAGCCCCCTGTATTAACTGACGTTTAGATTGTAACAAAATTAAAGGATCCTGCAAATATCTGAAGGAAGAGCATTTCTGGAGGGGGAAATAGAAATTATAAAGGTCCTGAGGCAAGAACAGGCACATGGTGTTCGAGAAACAGAAAGAAGACCAGTGTGGGTAGAACCAAGTAAGCTAAGGGGAGAAGAGAAGGAAAATGGGTCAGTGAGATAGGAAAGTGCTTTTGTAAGCCATTGCAAGGAGTTCAGATTTATATCCCAAGTGAAGTAGGAAATGAGTAGACTGTCCTGAGCAGAGAAGTGATGTACATTTTCAAAGGATCACTCTGAGTATTCTGTGAAGAATGAACTTGGAGCAATGGTGGAAACAGTAAAAATGACTGTCACTGCAATAGTCTAGGCAAGAGGCAGTGGTTACCTGGATGTACCAGCGGAGGTGGTGAGAAGTGGCTAGATTCTCGCTACAATTTGAAAACATAGTGGACAGTATTTGATGATGGATTTTCACACAGAGTAAGAAGAAAAGAAATTAGTCAAAGATGATTTCAGGGTTTTGGCCTGAACAAATTAAAAACTTGTGTTTTTACTTGCCAAGTTGGGGAAAGACGGGGGAAAGTTTAGTGGTAGGCAATAGGGACATGAACCAAAAATTCAGACTGGGCATCTTAAGTTTTGGAGGCCTATTTGTGGCAAACACTGCAAGCACCACCCTATTCCCCTTGATGTGCCCCAGAGTTCATCTGCAATTGTAGTGAGTGGTTCCTATGTGCTCAGTCAGCTTCTCATCACAGGTGCATGGGGGTTTTTCAGGAAAAAGGAGCTTGCTAGACTATGTGAGGGTGACTCAAAAGGGCTTGTGAGTTAACACTCCCAGGGACAACCCTGAAACATTGAGAGACCAGGGTATGCTTTCACTCATCCCATGTTCCCAATGTTTCAGTGGGACAATCCTGAGGCATATATATATGGTCCCTCAAAGGGTCCCCAAGAAGACAGAATTCTGTTTGCTCACAGTGGTCACCTACTTATTAATGTACACTTTACTAACTTTTCTCCCTTCTTGTCCCACTTTCCTGTCCCCCAGCTTTCTACAGTCACCTCCCTGCCTCTTCTCCAAATGAAGTATCCATACCAATACTTTGCAGGGTCTACGTAGAAAGAATTCAACCTAAGACTATTAGACATCCAAATGTCAGTGTTCAAGGAGGTGGATATAACATCTTAGAAATCAGGGGAAAATGTCAGGGATGCTGATGTGACTGGGAAGCTTTAGTCTTTTAGAAACCTATTTGAAAGCCCTTTGCACAAGATCTGAATATGGGTAGCTTTCTACACATACTCATTCCTTCCTTCTCTGCCTGTGTTCTCTTTTCCACATGGACACAATGATGCTCATCAATGAGCAGTCTGAGCTTTTAGTAGAGGTGATAGCAGAATATCCAGGTAGTAGTAGTTTGAACAGTGATGACATTTTGATTGGAAGAAAGGGATCTTGGGAACTTCTCTTGAATCTGCATTTACATAGAAAGCACACTGTTTTTACATTCCTTATATGTTTACTTGGGGTCATTTTGGAAAAACTGGTAGAGATTATGGAGGGCCACCCCAAGTCATCCTTTGGTGCCATTGCTTTTTAATAATGGTTTGTGCTCATCCATACTTCCTACTTGTCTGGTTCAGGATTCAGAAGCATGTTTTGTATGACACAGTTAGCTAGCAACAGGCAAAGTGAAGACTGTGCTCACTTCCAATCAGTCTTTTAACTGAATGTGAAAACAAATCATTCTCTCGTTTTGAGTCAATATCGTATAAAACACAACTCTTCTTGCATATATTGTTTCACATTCTGGAGTAATTTCCCCTTTGCAGGACTCAACCAGATAATTGCAAATCTGTGGAATCATTTACTTAAATAAGATTTTTATTCTAAGTGAAGAGCTAATTCAAGCACATAAAAATGCCCCAGTTCTCATGACTAAAATGGTAATATTTTTGTCAGTAGGCATGATGCATAAGTTTTAGGTGACTAATACATTTCCAAATGGCACTCATAACTATACTAACATTTTACAGGCATACCTACTTTTATTGTGCTTTGCTTTATTGTGCTTCACAGACATTGCATCTTTGAAGGCAAGATATTCCACCTGCAAAAATATCATGACTAGCTCTTATTATGATACTTACTTTATTGCAGTGGCCTTAAACCAAGTCCACAACACCTCCAAGGTATATCTGCATAAATAATTGATCCCCTATTTTTAAGACGGACAATAAAAAAATATTATTATGTTCTCTAATTTTCAATTGTTTTTAATTGAATGGAGAGACTGTGTTCATCAGACCAAGAGAGCAAGTTTCTGAAGTAGTGGGAACATAGATATTGATTTCCTGTTTTGGGATGTTCTTTTTAAAGCATTATCATTAAGAAACTACCATGTGGAATATTTCTGTACACATTTAATAACAGAGAAGTAGAATACCAAGTCTGCACGTCAGCCATACTTACATATGCATCTTCTCTAATGTATGGAAGTCAGTCATCAGAAGATGAAGGCTAAGCGAATACCCCTTATGGCTAGCTAGTTGAAGCTCTTGGCTCTTTCTTTTTGTGAAGGTACAGTTGTGAAAACCTCTCTTCACAAGGGAGCACTGTGCAAACATCTAGCTCTTCATGGAAGAGAATTTCCTTGCAGACTGGCACAAAGTGGGTCTCTAAATCTATAAAGAGCTTGGGTTCTTTCTCTACTCTTTTTCTGGCCCTGGCTCTTCTACCTCTGGGGGACAGACTGCTCTGTCTTCTTTAGTTAAATATCTGCAGAGCACATCACACTGCTTCTAATGAATTGTATTCCTCTCTGGGTTCCCAGCACTTCTCAACTCTGACTCTTTAACATGTCAGCAACATATAAACTATTTATGAGACAAAATGTAGGTTAATATAAATTCAAAAGAGTTTGTTCATGAGCTTTGGTTGAAATCTAATCAAACTAAAAACTTAAAATTCCTGGTGATAAAAAAAAGAAATTTGACTACTCAACTTTTTAGTAACCTATATTTAGTTTAATTTTATTTAAAAAGTAATCCTTACTGATATAGATTACAGAAAAAAAATGTTTAATAATGCCTGTGATCCTACTACCCAGAGATAATACTGTCAATGTTTTGGTGTATATTTTAACTAATTGAGTTTAATTGATAAATATTTTTAAGTATTAGCAATTTTATAACACTTTAATCTTAATATAGTTGCTATATGACATTGCGTAAACTTAAGGTGACCTACTTGTTAATTTTATATACTAATATATTGCAATATGATTGCCATTCCAGCATTAGCTAAAACCTCTATCATGACACATGATTATCATTTCTTTCTTGTGAATGGAGTAATTACGATCCAGGCTCTTAGCAAGTCTTATGTCCATAACACAGTATTTTTGCCTATAATCACTATGCGGTGCATGTGATTTCCAGGACTTATTTATCTACTAGTTGCAAGTTTATACCTTTAAACAACATCTGTCTTAACCCCAACCCCAGGCCGTGGTAACCCCATTTTACTCTCCATTTTAATAAGTTTGACTCTTTTTAGATTTCATATGTAATATCATACAGTATTTGTCTTTCTCAGTCTGACAACATAATATTCTCAAGGCCCATCCATGTTGTTATAAGGACAGGATTTCCTTCTTTCTCATGGCTACATAATAGTCTATTGTGTGTATCTGTATGTGCATATATATACGTACACCATATATATAGAAGAGAATTTATATATTTATATATGCGGTGTGTGTGTGTGTGTGTGTGTGTGTGTGTGTGTGTGTGTGTGTATATATATATATATATATATATTTGTGTGTATAATGTATCACTTCATAAGGCACTTCCTAAACTATCATCTTCTTAAAAATGCTACAGTGCTTTTTATAGCTATATGTGCTATTGTTGCTGAACTGCTATAAAGAGGTTGTACTTGAATTGCAAATACACATTCTTAAGTGTACCTGAAGAGTCGATTGTCTGAATCTGAGATGCTCTGCAGTCTTCGGAGTACCCAAGAGCCCCAGCTAGTTGGGCATGACTCTGCTCTACCTGCTGATCCTTGATGGTTCATTTTCAAGTTTCCAACTCCAAATATGAGCTGAAAGTGTTCAGTAATTGTATAAGTTCTTCAGTTTCATGGATACTAAAATTAGGTTTCCTCTGTGACTCTTGTGATGTCATTTGACCTTGATGTGCATCTCAAATTGCTGAGAAGGTAATAAGCTGACTTTTCATAGGCACATGAAATAGCAGATGAAAAATAGATTCATTGGTGGTAGGTAGGATTTTTTTCTCATTTACTATTAAAGTAGAGACTCTTTTTTGTCCGTAACAAACTAGACCTAACATTTATTTATATACATTTTAAAATATAAGAAAAAGAAACAAAAAATAAAACTCATAGAAGAACTAAAAAGTTCTCATTTATTGAAATGTTTTCTTGTTTATAGATTTTATAGGATATTTTGTAAAATATCAGTAACTGTGGAATAATCTTATTCTACCATTCCTAACCTACCTGATTGAACTCATAATTTACTAAGAATTACCCTCTATGAAACAATTCAGAAGGCATATTACCTATGACTACATTAGAATAAAACTTCATGGTTTACAGTTTTATCATTTAAAGAATATTGATTTTGATAATTCATAACCTTTAGGAATTCAAATTTATTATGTTTACATTACAAAGAAAAAAAGTCTTTTCTTCTACAAAGTCTACCCTTTAAAATAGGCTCAATAATAAAGCATAGAGTCTTATAATTTAGGTTCAACATAATGTACAATCCATAAAAATTATTCAGATGAGTCTTATTACAACAATATAGTTCCTATGCTCAAGTCTATATGATAATCACCTATTAAGAAACAATCTTTTAAATGTTATTGGCAGAATGGCAGAATCTAAGTTGTAGATACACAGGTGTTCACTGTACAATTCCTTCAACTTTTATGTATTTTTCAAAATTTTCATATGCTATTGTGAAATAATATCTTTGATATGGCAAAAAATATATTCTATATATTTTTTTTCGTCTGAAACAAATGCTATATGTCTTATCAAGTCTCTACTTTAGACATCTATAATTCAACTCATTCTGGACTGTTGCAGAGCTGATTGCCTTATTTATGACATGTTTATTTTTTTCTTTATTTGTAAAACAAAGATGCCAAGGAACAGCTTGTCAGTTTTAATATTGTGGGCACTATTGATATATTTTATGGAGAAAAATTGACCAGGATATGTTACAGAGATGTTTTTATGATCTGAGATTTTTTCCCAGTTGCAAGCCTCTGTAAGGAGGGGCCAGGTACCACCCCGTTCCCTTTTTTTGTCTCCTCAGCCACCTAGTGCTACCTTAGACCCACACTCAGCATTAGACATAAAATAAGAACTTCTTTATAGATGTATCTCCCACATGTCCCTCCCAGTTTAACATATTAAGAATCAACTATTGAAGGAGAGGTGCTTCCCTTGTGCCAGGTGCTTTGAAAGGTGCTTTATCAAATGTATATCATTTGATTTCTTTTAAATGTTGACTATCTGAAACATCACCTTCTTCTTAATTATAGACTTTTTTTCATAAACAAGAACTGAAGTAATTGTCCATTCCTATAAATATTATATATCCTTTCTCTTCCTTCTGCCCTGATAATTTTTAAAAATATAAGCCTAGTTCAATTTCTTAAAAGCCTTGAGTTTGCTTCATTAAGCACCATTTGGGCATGATTGTGTTTACCATTGATCATCAATATGCACCCAGCATAATACCTGACACATAGCAGATGACTAATATATATTTATGAATGGATAGGAGGCCGGAAGGGAAAAAGAAGAGCCAGAGGGAGGGAGGGTAGGGGAAGGAAGAAGAAAGGAGGGATGTATTAGCTGTTAAATAAAATTTCATATGGAAACTGATTTACTAGTCCATATCTTTTAATGTTGTGATTTAGTTAGGTTCACTCAGTATATCTAGAAAAATACATCCTGACCCAAGTATTTCATTATCTAGTATCTGATAGTACTTAAAAATTCACACTTACGGGTTTGTCTCTTTGTCTGTAATTCATTTTATTTTCAAATGTAAATTCAGTTCCTTGTGTCATCCTTAACTTTTGTATCAAACTAAAATAAGTCTAATTAAGTCATAATTTGCTATAAGTCAATTATTTTACTTGTTATCACCTGATCAATGAAAAAAAACAAAAGTACCTTCTCAAATTTACTCCTATAATTTAAAGGCAATTAGTTCAATAGAGGAAGCCCCTAATTTAGAAATCTTATTTTCTAAAATTTAGAGATAAGCCAGAGTTTTAATCAAAGCCACATTATCACTTACCAAACTTAGGACAGTCACTTAACTCTTCTGAACCAATAGAAGTAAAATTTGTGATAGCAGTGAAAACAATAGCCCTAATTGTGTCTATAATAGCTAGTTTCGAGGGATAGCTAGAAAATGGTACCTGAATTTATACTCATCCTGTTGAGCCACTTAGCCCCTATGGACAGCCTCAGTAGCATCCCAGGTCAACAGACCAATTTTATCCCTACAGTTAGGAATTTAATGAGCTTGGGTAAACTAGCTACATTGGAGATAAGATTTGAGATATGCAAAACTGACTTGGACTCACAGCTTCATCATTTATCATTTATCATATTTATTAGCTTATCAGCTAAGTTATTTAACTTCTCCGAGCCTCAGATTTTTCCTCTATAAAATGACAATAATAATATCCACCTGAGAGCTGGTTAAGATTATGTAAGATTAAGTAGTTATTGTATGTGTTATTTATTCCTTGTATAAAAATCTAAAACTTCCTCCACGACTTAATTCCAAAGAAAGAGACCTGTCCTCATTTATTCTTTCACTTGCTTATATTCTAGATATATATTGGTTAAGAGCATAGGTTTTATAATCAGAGAGACCTCAATTTACATCTCAGATATGCCACTCATTGGCTATATGATCATAGCGACAAGTTATTTTAGCTTTCTAAGCCATCATGTCCTGAGTTGTAAAACAAAATAAAAAATAAGACCAAGCTCATAGATATATTATTGTGAGGATAAAATAACATATGTTAAGTCCTTATTACAGAATAAATACCAAGTAAATGGTTGATACCATCAGAATAAATAAGGAATTAAGAAAGTACCAGGGCCTTATGGTGATGTTTGCTTCACAGACTCAGTCCATGTAAGGGAGTGTCAGAATGAGAAGAGAGACCTGGGGGTGCAGACAGGTCAGCAGTAAGTGCCCAGGAATGGAGAGGTTTATGAATGTTGGCTCCAATAGATGGCTATCCAGATTTACTGATATTGAATACTGTCATGGAAAAAATTCACAGTGCAAAATTAAACACATAAGATTGTTGTTATTTAGAGATTCCTGGTATTTAGGGCCTTTTTTTCTCTTTTTCCCAGGGGAACAATTTTGTTTCTTAGCCTGGTAATTTCATTCTTGTTTTTGCTGTTTATTAACATAGTTCCAAAAAACTGAAAGAGGCCATTTCTGCCCTTATTTGGTATGTGATCAACAATGAAAGCAGTATGAGTTGGAATCAGTGTTGCAAATGCTTTCCCACTTAAACAGCCTTTGTCAGGTTCCCATAAGTTTCAAAAAGTAAACGGAACTTTTTTCTTTAAGTAAGTGAAGCCCAGGATTTTGAACAATTGATAAAAATTCCATCAGCTAATTTTAACAGAGTTCCTTGCCACTTATTTTTTTTTATGCCACAAATAAAACATTAAGATTTTATAGGATTAACTTTTAAACCATAAAGTCTTGATATTCTATCCTTATACACTTAACATAAAAAGATTACAAATAAAGGAAAAAGATTATCCATCAAAACTGAAGATTGGTACCCTTTTTAAAACCAGTAAAATCATAAACCTATTTACTATGCTTATGAGGTGACCCATTTTAGAGGATAATTTTTGACACTGGAAATGTTTCTAACAGTATAAAAATAGTTTTCCTAGTTCCCCAAAAAGCCCACAAACATTATTAGTAGCAGTGCCTAAAATTTTGTGTGGCATTTTCAGAATGCTTTCATATAAATTACTCTGTTCATAGCATTCAAAAACTCTTTGCAGTGGTTCTCATTTGGATAAGACAGTGAAACATAACAAAATCAGGCAACAGTGCTCAAGGTCACATGGCAAGTTTATGGCATAACCGTGGCTCTAATCCTCTCTACCAGACTACCATGAACATCTGCCCAATGGGGTTTCATTAAAAAACAAAAACAAAACAAAACAAAAAACAATAGCACAACCACCACCACCACCACCACCAACAAGAAACTCTTCTGGAGCATGCATGCCTATAATTCATTTGGTCATAACAATGACAGAGTTTTTTCTGTTGTTGTTATTCGATTATTAATTTATTGTGACAATCAAGGCTTTGTCAGAGGGAGCATCTAAAGAAAGGAAAAATATGTAAGCCTTACCTAAATGACCCATGATGAATGGGTCATTTTTGCCCTTATTTAGGAAGATAAAAAAAACATATGATGGTGCATCTTATTTTCAAGTAGTGTAGAGATTATTGGTTTGCTCATTCATTAAACATCACTGTGACTTTTTTTTTTTTTCAGGCCATTTACTAGGCACTGGGAATCCAGGGAGAAAACAGATGTGATCTATGTGCTAATAATGTTTAGGTCTATCAGGGAAGCCAGACATTGAAAAAGTAATTACAAAAGTGCTGCCAGTGACAAAGAGGAAGTTCAGAGTGCTGTGGAGATATCTCCTGGTCTGGGAAAGCAGGGGAGGCCTTCTGGAGAAAGTGGCTTTCAAGATGAAATTCTATATCCACCTTTTCACTCACTAGTCGATAGCTATGGAGGATTTTTTTTCGGTCTGTATTAATGAATACAATATTGAAAATAAATAATTCTTCTGACTTTAAAAATCTTTATATATCAAAAAATGTATAGACAATCACTGACCCCAGAAGACTTTTACACACATTTAAAAACATGTTTAGTTCTTTATTTCAAGTGATTTGCCTATATTAACTTCAAATTTTTAAAAAAATTGACTCTAGAAATATTTCTTGTTGACTACTTGAAAAAATCTCCCAGGATTATCAATTACTTAATAGATACTTAATAAACATAAAATGTATTTCCCTTTCCTTCCATTTCTTCCTCCTTGAATTTTTTCCTTTAACCTCCATTTATCCAAATATTTAGAAGGAACTTGATGCCTTATTGGATAGAACTGGCTTGATTCAATTATATTCCAAATTGCTAAAACATTCCTAAAAATACTCTAATTTAGATGGAAATCTGATATGCATAGCAAAGTATTTTCATTCACAATTTACAGTTTTCATGTCTTTTTTTCTTATATTTAATCATGCTTCACATCATTTGTTTTATACTATGACTTAATAATTTTAGCTTTTTAAATTACATTTTATTTCTGTTTGTGTCCTGAGACATATATGATTAAAGGTTGTATTTGTAGCAGCTTAAAACACAGAGAATGCTTTCCTAATAGTCTTAAGGCTATGGGGGCATCATCAATTCTCTTAGTGGAATTGATGATGCCCCCATAGCCTTAAGACTATTAGGAAAGATTCCACTGTGTTATACCTTACCTTATAAGATAATAGTCCTCTGTTTCAGAAATGAAATAATTGACCTCAACATCAAGTGGATACATATAAGATTAAAAATGACTATTTGAAAGCAATTCACAGAAAATGATAGCATTATTTTACAGCATTTCGATTTGGTGTATAAGTGATAGTTAATTATGATAATATGTTAATGTAATAAAAAGCCTTATTTAAACTACAGTTACTTACACTGAATGAATACTAGCTTTCAGAAATGCTCAAGTCTGGTTATAAAATTTTTTTTGATATACTCTCTTGCAACAGATCAAATAGGATTATTATAATGAAACTCTCATCAGAGGTAGCTGATCAATATAAATGAAATGTAAATGAAGTGAAGTTATTTGCTTCCACATTAACTTCTACTACCTTTGCGTCTGTGGCCAGCAACTATTTCAAAATATAGCATTATCCTGAACCATATCTCTGCCTACTATGGTTTCCTGAGGCAATGTGTTTCAACATAATGCAACTTTGTTAATGTAACTGTTTCTCTGAAGTTTAGCTCAAACCTTCTTCCTCCACCTGTCAAACAGTGACTTGGTGTGAAAGCAAATGCCTTATGTGGATTATGTTTAAATTCTCCCACTTTTAAATTTGGGATTTTCGATTTGACTCATAGCAGCTAACTGCTATAAAGGAAATTCTGAGTTTCTATCATCAGACATTAAACCCCAAATTTGCCATTTGTAACATCTGGAATCTTGGATCCAAAATCCCAGAAATATTCCAGAGGCAAAGATACCTTGTTTAGAGCCCTGCAGAATACAAAACCTAAGTTACTGACAGGAGGTGGGCATTTTGCTGAGATTTTAGGGAGGTTAAGAATTATGTGGATAACAGTTGGGTGGAGGCAAAGTTCAAATTTCAGAATCTGGTTTTTCCCTGAGATATAAGTTTAGTTTCCAATGTATAAGAGTTTGCCTCAGGGATGGAACTTTTCTCATTGCCATTTAATCATGCTTTTGCTAAAAATTCTTCTGGAAAATAAATGCTTAGTATGTGACAAATTAAAATATTCAAAAGATTTCTACTTTGCTTTCTGTTCTACCTTTTGTTTATTATACATGAAGTGAAAGTTATAAACAGCTGTTGAAATATAATGACAGCAAAGGTTGATCCTAGCGAACATCTTATTTAATTAAAAAAATTTTAATTGTCTAAATTCTCATGTCTGTAAAGTTCTAACTAGTTTCTCAAAACAATATTGACATTTATACTTGAAATCAAGGCTTAAATTTGCTCATGATTAATCTCAGAAATAAGTAGCTTATTTCCATGACCTTGCTGAGGCCTCCTAACCTAAGGGGGATTATGCGTAACAATACAGAAGAAATGGGAAGGAGGAGGTAAGTAATTATTTAAGGAAGAAAATAACATTAACATTGGCAGATACTTCTGTCTTTATCCAGTTTCACATTAGGAAAAAGGACCAAATTTTCCTGGTCACAATTTCACATTTTATCTTGCTAGACTGTTCTAGATGTCTGCTTTCAAGAACTGGGGTTTGAGGTGGGGGTGGCGGAGGGGTAGAAGAAAGAAATGTTTTGACAATGATGTAAAAGACAATTTTGCATCTCTTTCAGTATACATTTATTTTAGAAAAAGGTAGAGGTTCTATAGTATCTTCATTCTACATTATGATTATGCCCTTATATTTTATCAATTAGATACCTATTAACAGACCATTCTTCTAAAAATGTAAGTTGATGTAAAGACAGCTATTAGTCAGAATACCTGTTGCTAGCTTTAGCCTGGATGAGAAGATGGGAACACTGCAAGTAACATTTTTCTGTTTCTGAAGTTGTATATATGAACTGCAGCTTTCATTTTCATAAACCAGGGATGCTGCTTCACTCATAAAATTTAAAATGCTACTGGAAAGAATGGAAGCTTTGTATTGCATGGAAAGTGAAAGGAGTAAATCTTTGTAATATCTTTTCTCCTGTTCTCTCGCTTATCTTTGTGTCTCCCACTCCCTTCACTCCACACTAATCCACCCCACCCTGCCAGCTTTCAGAGACATCTCCCCCCACACCCACCCAGACTCCCAGTTCTCTTATACTGGATGACTTCAGTCTCAGGTGAAGCCATTCTACTAAATACCAAGTTGTTCAGCTCTGTGTCAGCTTGACAAAGAATGTTCACGTTTCCTAAGGGCTGTCCTGACATGGAAATTAAATAGTATAGAAATAATAATAGTGAAATTTCATACACCAAAGAAACAGGCTAGTATAGATATGGGCCTCCTTTCGGTCCTCCTCAAAGATTACCGAGAAGGTGACTGAAAATTTTGCCCTTCTGAAATGTGGATTACATACAAAAACAAATAGGTGTAGTTTGTGAAGCGTTAAAATATTACCAGTTGATTCAGAGAGAATGTGTTTATTTTTGAACTCTTAGCTTCCCAAGGTTGCTGCTGTTCAGTCAGCTATCATTACTTACCCACTCTTTTAGCCCATCTGTCAGATAACAAAGAGGTGAAACTGTAAAATGTTTTCTGTTAGTCATTCCCAAAGCTGATATGGAACCTGCAGTGTTGTCGAGAACCCTTAGTGTACTGGATGGTGTTGTGAAATGATTGTCACATTTACTGACTTGAGCTTTTATGTAAACTACATGAATATTTTGGAATCCTTGGGTACATAAGAGATAGATTGGGCTGTGGGAGTGTCACAAAGTTTGGCAGATAGAGTGGAGATCACTAAGTTCAACTATTGGTCAGTTTTGTCCAGTTCAGAGTGGGTTAAACTCACTCTTGGGCACTCCAAGCCTCTCTAATCTTATCCCAGAGAAGTGGAGCTCTGCCTTGGTTTACAGTTGAGGTCACCAGTGGGGCACTGTTTGGACAGGGACTGATGGAATTATGCTGCATTGTTAGGATTAAATACCACTTGGTCGTCAGGACTGATGACGGCATTAGGGTCCTCTGACTCTGAACACAATATCTTGAAATGTATGCCTCCCCAAAATGTGCTGGACTCATAAAACATGTGAAGAGCTCTATTTGGCTTTCATCATTTACTTAATTTGAAAGAAAGTTGTTTTAAGGGATTTATCACAGATTTAAGAAATGTTTCCAGGGAATAGAAAATGGACAAGAAAATTGATCTTTGTTGTCAAAGTCGTTCATTGTAATTCACTTTGCAAGGTGACGCAGTATCTCCTTGAGGGAAAGGCTGCCAAAAACTTTGAAAGTGATCTGCCTGTTTTCTTCTCACACTGACTTGCAGGAAGGTGCTGGTATTTTCGAGCCGATTAAATCCTTGTGGAAGGTTTGCTAATAATGATGTTCAACACTGTTATTAAGAAAGTTGAAATAAGGAAAATGATATTTGGCGGTTAGTTTGTGACATTTAGTAATCTTTGTCAAATTTCCCAGTGGTAGGCCTGTATTTACTTTTTTTTTGTTTTATTTTAGCAAAGGCCCTCTGTTTACTTTGTTTTTTAACTTCACACTTGATAAAAAGGTTCAACCACTTCAATTATACCTTTCACTCTGTGTGTGTATTGTGCTTTTCAGGAGTGGCATGTGACTATGCTGTTTAATCAGGGCTATATTTAAAACAAATTTGCAAGGGAGCGTTACTCACGTTATTAATGAGATAAGGTCTGAGTGAAGCAAGCTCTGTCGCAAAGGGCAAGTGTCACACTGCAGGAAGTCCTGGCCATCCTTTCCAGCCCTGCTTCAGCCAGCCAGCCACCTCCCTGTCAGTGCATACCACCACACAGAGGAAATGCCCTCAGGCAGCCACAAGTGCCTCCTGCTCAGCTTGGGGCCCTTAGGTCCCAAGGCCCTACACCAACTCTGATTTCCCACTGTTTCCAGTGATCCTGGCACCTTCTTTACAAATGGCTTTTGTTTGGGATCTTCAGGGAGCCACAGTGCTAGGACCATCTCCAAGAGCTAAATCAAGATTGCGTTTCTCAAAGTCCTACAGGTATTGCTCTTTACTTTTTGTAGCTGGTAGGAATTTGTTTTTCATCTGCCTCTGTAGCTTTATGCCCCATGCAAATAAGCTTTGGCTCTACATTGATCTATTCAACTTATAACGTGTGTTCAATTAGCAGCATAAGAAATATGAACTAAGAAGACATGAACCTTAAAATAGTTGGGTGTGTGTACAAACCCGCTGAAGTAGAGGGAAGTTGACTAACTCTAAAAGCTACTTTGAGGAATTAAATTGTGAGCTCAAAAAAAGCTTTTCTATTACTGTTGTCTGGATAACAATTGTATTAGCATGCCTAAAAGCCTTAAATAGCCAAAACTGGTCATACTAACTTTCAGTTAGCCCTTTAAATGTCAGGAAAAAGTTCTTGTTTAATCAAACAAACAAACAAACAAGCAATAACAGCAACTAACACTATTGTGTTGTTTATAAGTATTTCAGGGTATGTTTACTTGGGAAAGTAGAAATTTTCTCTGTGGTCTAGGTGATAATTCAGAGTTTTAGTCTTATTCAGGAGAATTAGACACCATGAAATCAAAGTAAATATGTTGTTTATCTTCTATTTTTAAAGATTTCCATAGAAATCATATAAAAAATCTTGACCTCATGACCTCAATAAACATCTTTGTTTTCATTCAAGTCAGTTTATTTTTAATGAAATAACTAGAAAAAAAAGAAGATATAATGAAATTTTTTTTTATTTCTTTGCTTTAGTATTCTATATATTTAAAAGGAAAAGATTGAGACCTCACACATTTTTTGTTTCTAACTGGTTAGTCTATAGCACCTAAAGCTATTTTAGCAGAAGCAAATAGAGGTGAGGTTGTTTGCAAAATCTTCAGAATCAGGTCTTTGTTATTAAGGCCAAATGCAACAACGTACCTAGAAACTACAAAGTCTCTGGAGAAGTGTGCATTAAATTTGGATTAAAATGCATCCTGATTTACTTGCATAGAAAACATTCAAAATATGGATAAAAATAATTCATGAGAATTATTTATTTACTTTAGACAGTATGGAAGATAGTGCCCTTGGGATTTTTTAGGGAACTATAAAATCAGATAAATCAAATTATAAACCTCATTAGTAACAATGCATAAGCAAAATCTGACAAGGAATAAATAAAAGCAGCTGAAAGTATAAGTAGTACCTCCATTTATTTCTATTTCAAAATAAAAATACCATTTATTTTTATTAATTATATTAATTTGTCACAGTTATGAATATGGTTCATCATTAGAAATTAAATGCCTACTGTATGCTTTACAGTCTACTGAATGTACATCTCATGCTTCTTATTTGCATCTCATGCTTATTATTTGCTAAGTTTTATGCTCATCAAAGATTTGTGAGCATTACTATGCATATTTTCAATAGATGGTGCTTCTAACTCTCCTCATCATTGAGATCTGATAACAATTTGCTAAATATCATAGATATCAAACTACTAGGTAGAGTAAAAGCAATGATATGTTCAACTAAAGAATTTTAGAAAGTTAAGTAATGCAGAGTTTAAGCTCTACTGTATGATTTGCAAATAGATTATGAAACTTGCCTTCTTGGTCTGACAGAAATTTCCTTTGTTCAAGTTCTGGTCCTTTACAAAATACAAAAAGCGCTAGAATATCTAAGAATGAGTTTTCCATGTATTTAAATGCCCTATGATTGTAATTCCAACAAGACACTTTCTTAACAAGTTCAAGAGGTGAAGATGACACCCCAAATAGCCATCATGAGCTAATCTTCATTGCAGCTTGAGCATCTTTGTCCCTCATTTATTTGTTTTTAACTTGAATATTAATTGCCCACGCAATAATTATTTCTATGTACCACCTTCACTATTCTTTGGGTCCTAATTTGACTTTCTATTTGAAATATAAATTCCAGGCTCCCTTACATGCAACAGGAGAGCTGTTAATGCATATTTAATGAAGCGTCTTGCTACACTCTCCTAGCTAGTATCACCCTTTTATTAACAAAATCAACTTGTTGATATGATTAGGGCCTATCACAGACCAAGAGTTCAGTGGAAGGTTAGAGGGTTAGGAGGGCAGTAGACCTCTCTGGGCTCACATTTTCAGAGGCCCCTCAGTGCTCAAAAGGAGATTATGCATTCAGTTACAGCTATACACTGGCAATGATGAGACAAAGATGTTTATCATATAGCTTTAAACGTTTAATAGGTGAACCACCTCAAATGCATTATGATCAATATATGTATGTATGTGTATACACATACACATACACACATGCCCAAGCACACTTAAATTCTGCAATTATCATCTAAATGGTAGTTTATTGCATAGCAATCCTGTAGTTAAAAGTGTTATTTAATGTAAACATTTAAAAAACCCACAATTTTGCTATACTGTTTTTGCATTTCTTCATTTTTTAAAAGATATACAAGATCCTTAAAACATGAAAGTAGCTTAAGATTATCTTGATCTTTGAGAGGCTGTGAATATGATTCCACTATTGAAGTAACTGAAGTAATGGGGCATTGGCCAACATTTCTTCTTTGAATTTCTCCTTTACAGGATTAGTAAAAGAACAATATTTATATACTGTAAAAACTTCAAATGTATCTAGTATGTCATTTTTTTCTTTGAAGATTGAACAACTATTAATGCAAGATACTGGTGATACACTTAGCTCTAAGCTGGAATATTTTATTCTTTGGTGTTATTTTCACTCCTTGTTAGTGTTCAGAATAAAAAGAAGACAAGTCAGTAAACTGAAATTCAGTTCAAGGCTCTGATTTATTAAAGTAATAGCAAATCATATACATTGGTGAGTGTTGATCCCTGAGGAATACTTACAACATTGAACAATTATTCACTGCTTAAAATTGATTTGTAAGTAGTTTTTCAGTGATGACAAATCTTTGTCTTTTGTGGGTAAAACATTTTTTTAGAAAAACCCAAATATGGTTAATATATAGATTATTAAGCCATATTTGATTTAATAAAGAGAGAGAAGGAAAGAGAAATGGAGATGGAGATTTATATAGTGAGGAAGCTAATTTTCTTCTGTGGACCTAGAATGAGTGCTAATCATTACTTTAGAGCTGGATCTTTCATATCCATTTTAAAAGAGAGGGGGAAATGATGTGTTCATGCTGGATTTAAGAAAATAATGTGAGGGAATACATGTTAGAGGCTTCAATATACTACCTTTAAAATTTGGGGGGAAATGATCTGAGAAGCAAAGGAAGAATAAGAAACCAAGATAAGACATAGGTTGGTGAACTCTGACAATTTCACAAGAGAACACTAGGACATTTTTTTTAATATCATTATTTAAAATTATAGTCATGTTTAAGGAAACTTTAAATAGAAGTTATTCTTCTACCAATGTTCTTGTCTTCCAACCCAAACAGTACTTTCTACTTTTTGTCTTCTCAGAAAGAGATGTTAAAAGGAACATTTTATGTGGTGACTATGGAGCAGATGCTATGCAAATAGAAACGAAAGTCATCCAGGGTACATTTAAGTGTAGGGTAGAGATGATTCCAGTCGTATCTCACTGGCCAAAAACAAAGAGCATATTCTTGTGTTTTTTTGCCTCTTATACTAATAGGGGTTATGGGATATACTGTATAATTGAAATTCTCAGAAAATCTCCAAATCTCATTTTTGCCAATAGTTTCAACATCTTTTCTTGCCCCAGCATTTTAAGAGCTGCCAAATAGGTGATTAATTAAACTCATTTGAGCATACTTATACCTCTTGTAGAAGGACTAACAAGTAAAAACTTTAAATGTGAAATAGACTGATGAGTATGTGGTCAGAAAGAAGAATTAGCAATCAGATTGAGAAACACAAGCACAAATGATACTCAGGTGATTAAAAGACAGAGCAATATGTGCTAAAACAAAAAAGCACCAGATGACCTTAAATTAGTTCCTGTGCTCTTAGAAAGTTATGCTCAAATCTGCAACTTTGATCTGGAGATTTTATAATATATGAGCAGGGACCATACAAGAATATGGTCTCTTAGTTATTTTTTGTTACTACCAAAACCTAAGGATATCAGTGGCTGTGAAATTAAACCTCATAATGCCCACTAGAAAGTGCTGGCTAGAGCCTGAGCCTTAGGGAAATGAGGGCTACCAATAGATCAATACATTGGAAAGTAATTTTCCTAAATACCACTTTAGTACTTCCTATTACATAGCATTTAAAAAAAAAAGATTATCAAATGTAAAAGATATGATAACTGTTGTTTTTAGTGCCCTACAGCTGATGTGGGTATAATTACCACCAAATAAAAGAAGAAGAATTGAAAGTTCAGGGATCAGAGGCCACACACATATGTGGTCAGAAAGTCAAGTAAGACTTCCTAAGATGTTCCCAAGGCTAAATGTGCATTATCTCATGTTATCCCTTCAAAACACACCACAAAGTAGACCTAGTGTTGCCTTTATTTGACAGATGAGGAAACTAGGCAGAGATGATTTAAAAACTTACCCAAGTTTGAACCCTGGCAGTCTGTCCTAGAGCCTAGAATTCTAAATAGTCACTTTTCTATTTCTCATTTGCTGACAAGATCCTCTCCTTACCACAAAAGGAGGAATTCCATAATAGGAAGTATAATTCTAATAGACCTACTTATCCTAGTTTACTTAACTCAATCTTTCTCTGAAATAAGAATCCTAGTAATTTGATATAAAACAGAGTTTAGTAATCAATTAAAATATAAATTTATTAAATACTATCTAATCTGTCTTTGAACTTAGTTGATATTGTTTTAAAGTAATGTTAAACAAAAGCATCATAATATATGTTTCTTATGCCAAAAAGAAAAAAAGAAACTAATCAGTGATTTTATATGGCCTGCTTCCACTCTCTCCCTAGGTTTTGCTTTGTGGGCTCGTTTTATATGGCCTAAACATTGGTCATATATCTGTATTTCACTGCCAAAATGTTATTCATTGGCCAGCTGTTCAAAGTAACCAGAAGACTCTGAGCTGGAGAGGTCACCTTCATCCTGTATCATACCAATTTATTTCATTGACATTGTCTTGAATATTAAACTGAACTTCTTAATGACATTCCAAATTGTGAGTAATATTAGCTAAATTAAAAATGATAAAAGTAGTTACCTTATGGGCAACACAACAGTCATTATAAGAATAACAATATGGTTAACAATTATTACACATGTGGGAGACTTTGGCTTTGGGGCCTAATAGACCAAACTTAAATGTCAACTCTGCTGCTCTCCTGACTGGGTGATTCTCTGACCTCCATTAACAAATTCTGTGCCTGTAAATGGAAAATAAAAATGCCTGTTTCGAAGGATAACTGTGCCCTTAAATGAAATATGTACATAAAATTAGGCCTGCCTACTACCACTTTTATAGCACTTTTTTATAGTTCTCTTATCATTTAACAAATTTTTTTTTATCAAATACATTTAGAGGTTAACTGTTTTCCTTGGAACCACTCTTGGTTACAGAATAGTATATAGTACAGCTGGCTTATAAACAATTCCCTAGTAAGCAACTGTCACATATAAACAGTTTCACCTTCAGAAGTGGGTGTGGAGTAATGGTTGAGAGCTGGTTGGCTCTATAGCCACGCTGCTGAGGTTCCAATTTCCACACTTTCATGCACAGCTGTGAGACTTTGGTCAAGCAACTTTACTGTGCCTTAGTTTCTGTAAAAGGGCATGTGTACGTTAGCTATATATAATATCTGGCACATAAAAGTTAACTGTTATTAATACTAGAATGTAAGCTCCATATGGCAGCAATTTTTGTCTTTTTTTTGCTCAACTTTCTGTCAACAATGCTTGGAAGTGTGTATGGCATATAGTAGGTGCTTGATATGTATGTATTGAATGAATGAGCCAATCAGCAAATGTTTTTAGACCCCTGACAAGAGTGGGCATACTCTGCTTCCTTTCCTAATATTCATGGTACAGAGAGTTAAAGAGTTAAAGTTGAAGAGACCCAAGAATTTATCTGCTCACTCTCATCATTTTAGATTAAAAAACCTGAAGACTTCTCTAGGTCTTGACTATGTGAAGTCAATCTAATGCAAAAGACATGTATGTACGCCATATACCAAAAAGACTTGGGAGTGAACCTGAGAAAGGTAAGCTTTGTGTTGGGCTAATGGAATAAACTCTGTAAAAGTAAGAACCGATGAATAAAATATTCAAGTGCAATCAGAATTCATATAAAAGATGAATGCATTCATTCAGAGACTATTGGTTAAATGCCTATAAGACTGGTCAGTAGCGTGCTGAATAATGTTAACAGTCAGTTCTCTCTGAAGATACAAAAAAAAAAAAAAAATGTATTCATAGTATTTGATAATCAGTGTGACAAAAACTTTCCCACCAGACAGTTTCAAGCAGAGGACACTAAATGTGGAGTTGGCAAGAGAAGCATGATAGAATATTACAGATACAATGGATGTAAATGACCTCAAGAACATAGATAATAGTAAAATGTAGTCAAATTATTAGGGAGTGATGAGTTTTGAATATTTATCACCATTCTTTTTAATAATATTTAATTGTAAGTTTATATAATTTAATTTATAATAGTTGTTAGATGTAACAACCAACTTATAAACACCCCTCAAAATTTAACAGTTCGCTTTTGCCAACTGGTATGGACAACTGCAGCATATTGCTGTGACTAGTGCTTTATTAGCCACCTAACATATTTACCTAATATGGATGTAATGAGGATAAAAATAGATGAGGTCTCTGCTTCATAAAGCTTACATTCTAGTGGAAGAAGGCAGAAAATAAACACATTAACAACTAAATAAAATAAAATAGGGACTGGGATAGATTTTGCTTGGGGAAGCCAAGGAAGTCTTCATTAAATAACAGGACTATTTATTTATATTTGAGTTGAAACTCATCCGTTTCGTGTATTTGCGAGTAAATTTGAGTCCTAATCAGACGAGGCGTAACTCAGAATGGCACCAAGACAATGGAACCATATGAATATTGACATCATTACTGACTGTATTCTTGGTCAGATCAGACTCCAGTCTCTTAAACAAATTTGTCTTTGCTTCGCCTTTATTGTAAAAAACAAGAGAAGGAGGAGTAAGAGGAAGAGGAACAGTTTACAATATACGTTTTATTACATTATTTCATGTAATCCTCAAAATGAAATATGTAGTAAACAATAAAGGAAAAAAGTTGGAAGTTAAAACTCAATACCAGTAATATGTTCTGTAGTAGTACTTTTTTATCTGTCCACATCTGCCCACAAAACATAGTTGTCATAAGCTAAGAGTAATTCTGTGATGTATTTATTTTCAGACATCATACAAATTTAAAATCTTGGATTAGAAGGAAAGCCAACCAGAACTAAACTTTTCTGTAACACATAAACTTTTAGGATACTGCCTGTAAAATATTGTTCTTCTAATGCTTGTTACTTGATCCCATTTGACAATTAACTTGTTCTTAACTGATTTGTGAATTGTCCACTGAAAGTTGCTATGGATAAAGGAATGTAAAGGCAGAATTTGTTTATATAGGATAACAAAATAGGTTAGCTGGGAGGAAAGGTTTAACTCTGAAAAATATCCTTGGTTTTTCAGAAATTTTTCTTTTCACATAGTGTTTATATAGATAGAGAATGAAAAACTAGCTGAATCTGATTAGTGTTCTCACCAAAGGGGAAAATTTATGTCCTGTTGAAGAATCACATTAATTTAATGACGTAAATACATTCTCTAGTGAAAGGGTGGTCACTTTAGTGGAGAGAAAAACGTAACAAAAATATCCTTCTGCCATCTTTGGGTTGCACCTGACAAAAAGCTCTCATCCATGGGTTTCAGAAAGTATCACTGCCCTGATGTCAGATAAGCTAAAGGATGAAAACTTTACTCATAAAAGTATTTTTTTCTATATCTTACTATTTCCCAGAAAATTACTATATGAATCTTTTTATTACAAAAATTAAAAAAAAAAAAAAAAAACTCTGTGCCATAAAGTTCAAAATGTCTTGAGCAAAGGCAGTTAGTTGCCAGTTGCCACTAGTGCTGCCGGTGGGCATGTTTTTGTCCTGTCTTCCCTTGTCAAGGAGAGAGAAATGACTCTGTACAACTTTTGTTTTTTTTGTGTGTTGCTTTCCTAACGATTGTCTGAGATACTCAGGGACAAGAAATATTAGCTGCATCCTCCTAAAGAAATCCATGTGGGCTGAGACAACAGAAACATTAGGTAGATCTGACTTACGGAAATGTCAAGAAAGGAAAAAAGAAATAGCCTGGGGAAACAAATTATCTTGTGTTTTGGAATGAACTTAAAAAGCTTATTGTTTGTGTTATCTCTGCATGACTTAAAAATATATATTTTGCTGTCCTAGTGTTGGTGGGGGAAAAAAAAAAAGGAACTCTTTCTTATTTATATGTAACCCTTAGCACTCTATAAGAAATCAATTGGTATGAGAAGATAGGTGTGAATGTGCAATTAGGTGAAAAAGAAAAAAAATGCTTAGCTGTTTTTGCTCATATAACCAGCACTCAGATCAAGAAAAAAACATTATCAGCTCCCAAAGATACCCCTTAATATTCCTCTCCAGTTACTATGCTCCCAAACATAACCACTCTCCTGATTTCCAAGAACATAGGTTTGTTTTGTGTGCTTTTGAACATTTTCTGGACTCATACTATAAAGTCTTCTGTTTTGGCTTCTTTCAGCCATCACTGTGAAAGTGAGATTCATCTATATTGTTTTGTGTGGTTGCAGATTGTTATTCTCATTGTGATAGTATTACATCAAGTGAATATATGTCAAATTACTTATTAATTTTGTTGTTGATGGACACTTGAGTATTACAGTTTGAGCTATTGCAAATAAAGCCACTATGAACATTCTAAGATACGTCCCTTGGTAAACAAATGTTCATGGAGTCTGTGTAGGTTTGAATGCATACACATATGTTGGCTATTTCCCAAGGAGTAGAATTTCTGGATTATAGGTTCATATGTTTTTAAGTACTGCCAAATGTGTTTCCAAAGTGATTGTACCATTTTTGTAATCCCCAGAGCAGTGTTCCAGTTTTCCACATCCTCACCAAAGTGTAGGCCATCTAGGTACTACATTTTCAATGACAGCATCTTAATAAGTGATTATTTAGTAATAGCAATGTCATAGAATGCCTTTTATTTATGGAAATGAATCTTCTGATCTATAAGACCTGTTTTTCCAGGAGTACTATGCGTAATAGTGAGCCATTCATACTCTATTTCTCTTTATGATGAATAGTACATAATCGTAAAAGAAGTGACTATAGTAGAAAACTTGACTTGTTGAACAGAAGTAGAATTTTCCTTCCCTTTGAGTCATATTTCATTGAATCTATGATCTTATTCTTATATTTTATCCAGATTCATTTGTCTGGATAAATAATAACAAATTTCAAATGACAAAAACAAATGACAAAAAATAATCATTAGTAAAATTAATTAATAATGTTTTATTATATTTTAAAATTTCTATCTCCTTCTTTTAGTTCTAGTTATATATTCTGTGCTCACTTTAAATCATGTTTTCTCTTACATAAATTATTTCTTTGAGAAGTTGTTTCAGGCTTTTCCCAAGGTAACGTAACCTGTTTAAACACACTAGCAAATACATAGACAATACAAGTCATGATACGGTACGTGGATACAGATGTTTTCAAAAATTTTTTTTACCCATGCATTTAAGTCAGTTTTTCTGTTTCCTCTTCTTTGTCAATTTTGTCTTTATTTTTTAAAATGTCAAGATTCTGGTAGCATATGAACCCCGTTTGTATGTCATCACCTCTAAAGTTCATCGTATACTGATTTATGATATCAATCTGACTTCTGGTACATCAAATACGTAAGCTAGCCTAGTTTCAGTTTGTACCATGTCAGAATGTGATCATTAATTTCTAGATGATGACTGGAGAAATTTAGCATGTGTAATAACTGTGGGTCCAATTTCCTGAAGCTTTCAAAGTTCAGTCCTAAGGATCTCTATTTAGTTGGTAGCATATTAGGTAGAACAAAAAGGAAAGTTTAGGCAGTATTTATTCTAGGGTTTTCATGACATGAAACAATATCTGTCTGGTACTTTATTATCAGACAGATAATTCAAATCATGAACTTTGAAAAGTAAGTTTCTATATAAGGATTTAAAGTTTTGTCTCTGCCTTACTCAGCTCTGGAAGTTGTTCTATTTGAGTTTTACTTTTAGATTCCTCAGAACTGAGGTTTTCCTTAAAATATAATTCTTAGAACCAACATTTCTCAGTGCCTAAATAACTCCCTGTCCCCTACTAGAAGTCATATTAATTCTTTCAGGTCATTAAAATATTATTTCCAATATATACCAAATAGAAGCTTAGAATCAATTGTTTTGTCAGTAATAAATTAAAATTTATTGTTGTGGTATGGCAAATTAAAGTCCACAAAATTTATTTTAACCAGTATTTCAATCTAACAAATCTTTTAGCAAAACTACTCAAGAAAAGCAGAATGGCTCAGCAGTCTTTTGAACTCCCTGTTGTCCTGCCTACTGCCAGGGGTAACAACAAGATATAAAATATCCAAAATCAGAGAGAAAGGTGATTACTAGGGACAACAATCGTCCTCTAAGTAGATAATTATCCCTGTACTCATTGAATACAGATCAGCCCACCAGACAGGACAGAGTTTGACCTCCATTAGGGAATTTATTTTGAGATGATTCTTTATAGAAGAATCTGACAGCAAAATAGAACGTTGAAAAATAGACAAAGGACATGATATTTTTCAAGTTTTATTTTTACCTTGGAAGGATTTTCCTTGTTTCTTTTCTTTTTTTTTGCCAACTATTTTACTATTTTTAAATGAAATCTAGCTTAGGCCTAGCACCAGAAACTAAAGAGAAACTGATAGTTTGCTGAAAAGAACAAGGCAGTTTATAATTAAATACTACATCCTGTGGCTTAGGCCAGTGCCTCTCAAAACTTTGATATACACACTTATCTCCCAGGCCTCTTGTTAAAATGCAGACTCTGATTGAGTAGGTCTACGGTAGGGCCTGAGATTCTGCATCTCTAATGAGCTCTATATACATGCTGCTAGTCCTTGGACCCCAGTTTGAGTAGAAAGGATATAGGATATAGATGTTAGAGTGAATTTTTCAGATAGAGTAAATTATACAAATAAGATATAAATGTCTGGCTCCATGTGAAATCAGTTAAAAATTAATCTTTATCCTTTTTGTAGAATTCAAAAGTAATCCTAATTCTTATTAGTATGGTAGAGATTTCATCATCTAATACATTGACGCACTAACAAAATACTTAGACACTGAAAATAAATCATGAGGACTTTTATAATTGCTTAAAATAAATATGTATCTGTAGCTTTTAATGGATTACTCCTGGCTCAATAGCCAGAAACAATCTTAAGACAACACTACTGAAAGGGAAGATGGGTATGAAAGAGAATGTAAGCTATTTTTTTGAAATGTTCAGAAGGAGGTTACCAGAACAACTGCTTTTACATCAAAAGATTAAAGAATCTTTATCTCCCATATAATTTGAACCACTGAAAAAGATCCCTAAAACATATCTAATGTAAGAATTTAAGAGACTGAGTCTGAAACCTGGACCCATTCACCAGTAATTTGTAATGGTTATGAGAAAGCTGATCATCATTCTATATCACTGGTGATATCAGGAAGTTTTTGTTAAAAATGTAGTGACCACTGACCACTTTAAAAGTATTTTTACTCATCTTTTGTTATTGGTGACAGTGACTGTGGTGAGAAGGGACAGCATGAGCCAGTACATCTTTCAGTTTTCCTTGATTTACAATGAAAACTCAGAGGTGACTAAATAGATAGAAAATATTTTTATTATAACACCTGCTATAAAGTTTTTCCCATAAACAATTTGTAGAAGACATAATGTAGTTTTTAATATTCAAATCCAATCTCTGACTTCATTCACCATTTATTGTTTAACTTACCATGAAAAATATAATTTCTTATTTTTAATATGAATTTTCTTTATTGTCATAATGATGAAGTCCCCAACACACAGCATTCTTTGTTACATTTATATGGTGATCATAATATGAAACATATTCGTTTTTGCTTGGAAGAACAGCAGCCAGCTGAATGAGATTTTCATTCTTAGCTTATTATACAACATCAGGCAAATTACTTAACTTCACTGACATCAGCCTTCTTATGTGAAATTGAATGTATAGACTACATAATTATTATACCTCTGTAAGTTTATAGAAATACATTATGGAAGAATGATAAAACTATAAATGACTCAGGATATGTGCCTAAATATTTCTCCAAAATTAAGAATGTATTTATGATATCAACACAAAGCTCAGAAAAGGTTAAAGAATAGTTAAATGTCCCTCTAAACTTATATGCAATTCAATATTGATTCAACAAATATATATTGAGTATGTAAATCTGCTAGACATATGAAGCCCCAAATTTTGTTTTCAACTTTGATGAATGCTGTTTAAATCGGGGGTTGGCAGACTTTCAAAAGTGTCCCTATTGCTAACATTCTTCCGAATAATAATTATTTTTTGAGTGCTAACAAGTATAAGCAAAAGGATGGATATGAAAATAAAGAATAGTTCTCACCTTACATTGTGTATTCTGGGGACTCAAGAAAAGATCCTCTAATACCTACTTTCAAATGGAATAATGTGAAATTAATGGGCTATTTACTTACCTAGTTGATTCAACTGGTTTATGTGCAATTACTAGTTAATTAAACTATCACATTATCAAAACAAAAATGTAGATTCTATTAAGATAAATTTTATTCTTTTAAAGTTTTAATTTAATAAATCAGAGAAATAAAATGAACTAGTAAAAGTTATATGAAGAAACAAGTCCAGACATGGTAATTTACAGTTCAAAAGAGAATGGTTAGATGCAGATTAGATGCAGATTAGATGATGCAGATATAGATTCTGGTATTTGACGGAGATAGGAATGAAGCTGAAAAAGAAAATAACAATCACCAACCATCATCCCTTTTAAAATAGGTGAGATTTATGCCATACATACATACATGTATATGTGCATATATGTCTATAAAAACGAGTATGTATGTATGTGTCTGTGTGTACATACATACATACCACTGCCAGGAAAGTTGGGTTTCTCATAGCTAGTAACTATTCCGAAATGTCAAGACCTAGCTAAGTATTATATACATGAGTGGTATTTCCCATATATTTTCAAAATTTAATTTTTTTACATTTCAAATCACTATTATTGCTTTTTCTGCTTGCAAAACAATTACAATAGCCCCTTTGCTTTTGTGACTTGGACTATTATGAGGCACTCTTGGGCTTCATGACAGGTAGTAATTTGATCCCATGTACAACTTAACTCTGTAGTGGATTTAAGTTACTTAACTATTGAATGAGTCTGTGAATCACCTAGTATCCACATCACAATATGGTTTCCTTGTTTTCAGTTCTTCTTTACAATGCAGTAACTCTGAAGTGATAAACACATTGCATCTGTAGAGAAATGGCCTCCAGAAGAAATCTGACTCCTAATCTAGATCTGCGCAGTGCAACGGGATAGCCACTAGCCACAGAGCACTTAACTGTGGCTAATCCAAATTAGATGGGCTATAAATGTAAAATGCACAGATTTCACATACTTAGTATTCACAGTAGTGAAAAATACCTCAGTAATTTTTTATGTTGATTGTGTATATAAATAGTTAATAGTTTGCATGTTTTGGGTTAAGTAAAATCAAATTAAATTTATCTGGTTTTTAAGAACAATTTTTAAAATGTGGCTTTTAGAAAAGTTAAAATTACACACATATATGTTTCCCATTTATGGTTCACATTATATTTCTGTTGGACAGCACCGATCTAGACAGAAGTGACAAGAAAGAAAACAGCTAAGAAAATGGTAATTCTTAGAAAAATGATGAAAACTATGAAATTTAAAGTGATAAATAAGATCAAATTCCATAAACAAGTCCACCATAGTCCACCATATGCTTGTTTTCAGAAAATGTAAAAGGTTTTGAAATTTTTCATAGAGTATTCTAGTTAACACTCCAGTTTTCATAGAGTGTTCATAAAATTGCTCAAGTGAAAATTAAAACTTTAGCAAACCAGGGCTGTTTAATGGAAGTAGAGATTTTAGGAAAGGCAAGAAGATGACAAACATTTCTAAAATGTAACAGATGGTAACATTAATGAGACTTTATATTTTATAAAATTTTCTAAGGAAAAAGTATATCCTATATTGAAATTAGTGACATTTGAATGCCAAGGATATGATGTAGTTTTCACCAGTATTTTTTTTTTTAAGTTACTGACTTATTGTTAACCTCCAGAAATCGACGCTTGGAGTATTTCAATAACTCTTTCAAGGTTGTACAGCAGTTCTGAGCTGTGATAGTAATTCAGATCTGTGTGACTCCCAAGTGCATTTAACAAAGTGTACCCATGAGACCTTGGTTCCTGGAACCACTCCGCAAAATAATGCTTCTATGCTGAAATAGTTTTAAGAAAAGCTGTATATTCTATTTTCCCTCTCAAACATAATTCATTCGCTTCTAGCTTGATCAGAGAATCAAATCTAGAATTTAAAAATACACTTGGATGCATTTCTTGGTTGTTCTTATATTCAGTGTGTGCTTCAGAGAGATTCAGTGAAAGCTATATTTAGACAGATTACTATCGAGGAGCCTCTTGCATTGGACAGGTTACATCATCACCATCAGAAATATGAGTAGTTGCACAACTGGTGCTAGTTGCATGATGGATGGATAAAAGTTTCATAATATATTTTAGCTTACATTTTTATTTTCTGACTTCTTTTCTATAAATTGTGCTAAAGATGCAATTTTTTAAGATCATGAAAACAGACTCAATAATTACGACAGCAGTGATAAATTTAAAGAGCTCCAGTGAAAAATAAAGAGTTGAGTAAAAAACATAAAATTTTAAGAGTTTAACTTATTTAGCTTTATTATATTCTGGAACTGAGCATTTCTCAGGGGCACTTCAGCTTACAACCTGTCTCTTGGGGCCTTAGAAGCTACATACTTCCACAAGAGTTCCTGATTACTATCCTAATCATAGTCCTTTCATGTCTACCATACTTTATCTTAGATTCAAGATAGGATCCTCTACCTTTCTCACAGAAAGAAACAATCTAGGAATATGAACTCAGTGGTAACAAGTTTCAAGAGCTAATGACATGCATTCTCTCGGCTCTTCTTAGCCAGACACTCTTTGAGATAACCAGCTCCTTTAAATTTCACACTTCAATGAATCCTAAAATACACTAAACAAAGATATGAGATTGTTGAGCCCTTGATTTCCTTGTGCAAAATTTAGTTCACTGAGAAGACTGTTTTCACCAAGCCATAGACTATATATAACAGAAGACCTTTACGTTAATGAAAGTTATTATTGACTTGGATTAGAGACCTAGATGCTAACTTTTAGATTCTATTTCTAGTATGCCATATAGCCTTGGATCCCTGTTTTTGCCTCTGTAAAGTAGGAGTACTTTTCTTTTTCCTAGTTATCTCACAAGTTTGCTTTGAGAATCAAATGAGGTAATGTTTCTGAAATAATATAGGAACATAAAATGTTATCATGAGATGCAGCATTTGCTGGTAAGCTTCATAGATTAATGGAACCTTAAAGAATCCTTGAGAAATTATCTTAAACATTCACATAAAATCATATGAAACAAGTGGTTCTCATGATTTTTCACCTATGAATTTTCTCAAGTGTCTTCCCTACAATATCCTTCTCCACTACCAAAGAAAAACACTTTACAGTCATGTGTTTTGTAACATGAATGAAGTGAGAGATGAAGGTCGTCAGTAATAAGGCCCACGAGATGAAGAAGGATTCGCGTGCTTTTTCTAGCTTTAAGCTAATGCCCATAGGACCTCTTAACATTTCTCCGTGACCCCTCACAATTCCCTATGAGCCACTTTGGAGGAGGAATAAATGACCTTATGAAACCACTCTGAATGTTCTAGTATAACTGTGTCCAAATCCTAGTACAAGTGGATGAAAGTCCAACTGCTTATCCAAGAGAGGCATAGTCTGGTCTCTGGAGTCAGACCAGGTCAGTCTACTGCCTACTAGCTGATTCTACCACTTACTAGCTGTGTACCCTCTCCCTGCCTCAGTGTCCTCATATGAAAATAGAAATAGAAATGGTACCTAACTTATAAGGTTTCCATGGGAATTAGTGTTGTAATTATGTAAAGTACTTAGTATAGTACCTGGCATATGGTACATACCCCATAAATGTATCACAGCTCTCATAATTCCCCTTTTTAAAGATGATGGTTGAAATAGCAGCAGCAAAAACAGCTAACATTTATGGGGTATGCACCATGTGCCAGAAGCTGTGGTATATATATATAATGGAAAATTACTCAGCCATGAGAAGAGATGAAATACTGCTATTTGTGACAACACGGATAGACCTCAAGATGATCATGCTAAGCGAAATAAGCCAGACAGAAAAAGTTGAAAATCACATGATATGACTTATATGTGGTATATAAACCTAAAAGCAACAAATGAACAGGACAAACAAACAGAGACTCGTGGACATGGACTAATAGACTAGTGGTTACCAGAGTACTATAGACTAGTGGTTACTAGTGGGGTGAGGGAGGAGTGGGGAGATAGATGGGATAAGGGGGTCAGATATTGGGGAATTGGGAAGGGTAAAGTGGGTAAAGGGAATCAAACATACGATAGCCAAAGGAAACTGGACTTTGGGTGGTAAACACACAATAGAATATACAGATATCAAATGAATAATGTACACCTGAAAATTATATAATTGTATTAACCAGTGTTACTCCAATAAACTTAAAAAAAATAAAAAGAGTAATTATAAATGTTTTCACTGGTACTAAAGTCTTTAAAAATATAACAATAGTGACATTAAAAGAATATCAGAGGGCTAATAGTGACCAAACTTCAATATGTTCCGGTCTACCAAATTCTGTCTGGCAAAACTGCAGCTACTTTAAATTTTTTTTTTTATAAAAATAGATATAGAATGAAGAGATGCCATGACTCCTTTGTCAAGTAAATACTTTATTCAGGATAAAGAGAAGTTTATATAGATGTTAGCTTTTCAAGATACTGTTCAGGAAACAAAACAATTAGCCTTAGCTAAACTCAAGACACTAATCCCCAAGTCTCCAATTGCTTGAAGAGAGTAACTTACATTCTGAAGGTCCTAAAACTCTTTTATATTTTCTTTTTATTCAAAGAATAGTGATCAACCATAATCTCTGGAGTCATTCTTAGCACGTATATTTGAACAATGAAATTCATACTCTCCTGTTTACTTTTCAGAATATTAAGAATAATTTTCTTGATGATTAAATGAACATTTTTTGCAGCATTTTAGAATTAAAATTTTTTTCTTTGATAACACTATTGATTGAATAAAAACTTTAACAAATAAAACTCCTGTAGAATGTATTAAATGTAGTAAATATCAGGAAAATACTCAGCATAAGTAACGCAAAATTTAGCATAGATTATATGCCTACTTCAAATATAATTTTATTTGTGGACAAATATACGCCCACTTCAAATATAACAAAAATTAACTACATTTTAAGAATGGGGAAAATGAGGCTTTTAAAATCTATAAATGCCAACAAATCAAGTCATTGATCTGCTTTGCCACATATATATGTAACTTACTCTAAAGATACTGAAGGTAACTGTCAACTAATACTCTTTCATTTTAACAAAAAGGAAAACATTTCACTTTAGCAGGATTTTTCTGGGTAATCTCTCAGTATAAGACATTCTAGACTCTAACTTTAGATAAGCTGCTAGATTTTTAAACAAGATTCTTATTGTTTTATATCTATATATTTGAAATATCCAATTTATTGCCCCCACTTCATGTTTTTATCTGTAATATAGCTGCCCATAGGCCTAATACAATGTAAATGTACCAATCTATTAAATGGAATTCAGAGAATGTCTATATAAGAGCTTTTTATAATGGATGAGATTACTATGATAGGCAGGATTAGGATTAATTGCTGATTGATTGTAAAACATCCCCTGTGAAAACAAAACACTGCCATTTACAAATAGTACACTTAAATATTTTACCTGTAAAATATAAAAAGCTAACAGTACATCATTTAAGAAGTATGTAGGTTTGATTTACCAAAGAATTGGGCAGAGCGAGGGTGGGCTAGTTCAACAGACTGATTGATGGAGGCAGATGTCTTTGAGATCATATTTTTAAATCTTTCTTTCCTTCCTCTGCCCCCCCATAAACCCCTTCTCCTCAAAGCTGATGTCTTTGTTCTTTCTGTATTCATAATGTTCCTTAGTAAAATCTGCTCAAGGTTAATTATAATAAATAAAGACTTAAAAGTACAAATAAATAATTAGACATGAATTAATGCTTTTCCCCTCTCAGGAACATTTGCATTCTAACAACACCTGATCATTGCGTGAACAGACTAAATCTCTCATGGGACTATGTTCTGTATCAAGCCCACAGAGTGGCTCAGTGGGCAGTGGGCTTGGCAGGTACTCCAAATCATCGTCTGCTGCTAAGGCTGATAAACCAAAGCTGGGGAAGAGGAGGAAAAAGGCCAAAAAAGAGAAAAAAAATGAAATTTAGGTGTATTGAGTCTATACTCTAGGCCTGGTCTTGTGCTGGGCATTTTCAGTGGTAATTTGGTTAATCCTCACGGCAATTCTGGGAGGTGGGCATTATTATTACACACACATACCCTATTGTTAATGGCTGTGGAGAAAAAGTCACGTGGATAAGTGACTTACTGAAGGTCAGGTGGCTTGTAAACTGAAGTTTGAACCCAGGGATGCCCAGCTTCACAGCTAAGCTTTTATTAACAATACTTGCTTTTAACAACTAAAAATACATTTTAAAAAATATAACAGCCATAAATAGGAATAAAGAGTAATAATACAATAATAGCTCCATTGAGATTACTGATGGATAGGGGCATGGAAATGCAATTTTTTTTTTTTTTTACAAGGTTTCCCTCTCAGTATCACTTTCTCTGGCTGTCTGGCCTTGTGAAATTATATCTTCCCTGATGACTTGGAGCTACATGTGCTCTTCTTTCTGTCAAGGGCAGCTTAAAGTTCATGGAATAGTTTATCTGATGCTCGTGGGTACCAATTCCAGGAGGCAAGATACTACTTTCAGAGACTAAATTAGCTTTCTTCAGAGTCACAGCAAAAAGAGATACGACTAAATTGATTACCTAGAAGTATCTTCCCAGGTTTTTTATTGCTGTTTGAGCCATTTGGTCTCCCGGCAATGTCACTGTTACAGAAGTTCATTTATTCTGTAATCTCAATTTTTTTCAATAGGAATCATCTGAATATAATCATAGACACCTACTCTAGACTATTTTTCTCAGAATTACAAAGATGGGGAAAATTCCAAACCATACTTGTTCCAAATGGCAGGGAGTAACTTAAGAAATTATTTCCGGAATCTTTCGAACTACTTATTATATGAATATGCCAGTGATTGTTTAAGCTTGATTGTATCTACTCATTGATAAGTGTTTGGGAAGTTTGTGGTAAAACCTAGGCAGTATGCTGCCATCTAGCTTTTCTGTTTCTATCTTCAGTAGTCTCCCCCAATTGTTTTACAGAAAGATGTTATTTAAAGAAGCAATTGTTTTATCTCTGAAAAAAAAAAGATGCTTATAATGGCACTACAGAATTCTAAAGCAAACAAACACACTTCATCATCATTATTTTAGTTGTGTCTTTAAGTTGATCCTCCGGTAAAAATGATAAATGCAAATTGTATCACTCCAATCCGTTACAATAACTATGCATTTACCTCCTCTTTCCCTGTAGAGGTAAACTTTTTTTTTTTTTCAGTAGCAAATCCTGAACAAAACTGGAATAGTTGCGATTCTTCTTCTCCATCTTTTTTTTTTTTTTTTTTTTCCCCCAGAGTCTGGTCACTTTCCTACATTCACAGCTGTCTCCTCTGCAAAATGGGTATTTTGTTGTCTGAAGACTCATATTGTTGCTATTTTTCAGGGCTGATTTCCATCTTTGAGACCAGGAAGGCAATCTCAGTGCTATACTACTGATAAATTTATTGAGCACTTATACTCTACTAGACTAGGCTGAGCTCTGAAGAAACAGAGTTTAATAAAACACACATGGCTCCTACCCTCACAGGTCTGACAAATGAGCAAGAGAGACAAACGTTAAATATGTCATCACCAAATTAAATGCATAGTTGGATAAAGTTCATTGAGTAGAAGTACAGATCTTAAGAAGATATTATAAAGGAGAGAACCAGTTAATATGGGGCTGGGAAATCAAAGTTTCTGGGAGGAAATAATATATAAGCTAAGAAAGGAAGGGTGAATATGAATTAGCCAAGGGAAAAACAGAGGAAAGTGTTAGAGGAAGAGAGAAAAACATGTACAAGTAACATCTCAAGAAGAGGTGGGAAAAGCTAGATGATTGATATAATTTTTACTAAAGAGAGACTGATTTGTTTTTCTTTGCCATGGATAATGTGCATACAACGTAATTAAGTGATGGTATATAAGAAGAAATTTATTTCTAGGAATGAAAAGGTGAGAAGTCCTGAATAATGTTATGTGCCCGTGTTAATGTAGTTCTGTTTTTCCTATAAACCTCACTAAAAAAAAATGATAGTACCAAGGGGTGATTCGGAAGCATTGGTTTTCCCAATGTACTCAAAACTAACATAAAATATAAATACCCTGTAACTAGTGTGCTCACCATGCAAACACAGCTTCAAGAAAAGTCCTCCAGATCACTTCCTCCAACTTGTTTCCCCTGATTCCTTCCCACAGAGCTGCTTTTGTCAGACAAGCTGCCAGTTCTACAAAGGCTGTCAGAAAAAAATACTAATAAATTTGGAACTACTCAGAGATGTAAGGATTATGTGCATTTTATGTGTAAACTCTGTACCTAAAAGAAAGCATTATAACTTAACATTAAACATGTGAGGTTATCTATAATTCAGATATGCAGAAATATTATTCTATTTAAAGACTTTTTGATCAGCATAAATAAGACCTGCAGGTTTAAAGATTTGCATACATCCTTTACAATGTATTGTTTTCATTTTAATATATTACAGACAATTTGTATTTACTTAATAAGATTACTGTTCTGGGGTTTTAGGATGTGTATAAAATACAATTAAAGCATTAAAATTAAAGATAAATTGTTCTCATCAGAAATAATCCTAGCAAGTTACTGACTAAAGAATCTTGAATCCAACAAATCAAGGAAAAACTCCCCAAGGAGTCTTTAATTTGAACTCTTTAGGACTTGTCAGTACTAGAAACAAACTCTCTTTGTAAAAATGAATAATGTCCCGGGATACGTAAATTACAAAATCTGAAGCCCTAAAAGCAGCAGCATTACAACAGCTTATTTTAATTGCTCTGATAATAAGCTAGAAGGAGACATACTCAGCTTCCTGATTTTCTGTTAGAAATGTCAACTATGGATCACAGTTATGAGGTATTCTGCACATGAAATGTAAAAACAAACAAACAGATAAATCAGATGGGCAACAACATTCTATGCCATTTATGCCTTCTTTACTCATGGGAAACAGATTGCAATAATCTTTATGTGAAGGCTATCAATAGATATAAGTTCCCTCATTTCTATCTAATTTTTAATTTAACTTTCCCCTTTCCTGAAATATGCAAAAAAAAAAAAAAAAAAGTTAATTATAGTCCCTAAGGGACAAGAAAAGAAAGAGGGTTACAGCCCCTTACAGGTGAGTAATTTATGTGAAAACAGCCAGCTTACACTCCTTTTGATCAAGGGAACTGGGTTTGTAGGTTTGTAACTGGGATTTGATTAGGGAACACATTCTGTGGCCATAGAAGTTTTTCACTGTGGAAAACTCAAAGCTGTTAGTTTTGATAGATTAGTTTTAAGTGCTTTCAGCTATAAATAATAAGAAACCTGGGCCTATATTGGCTTGAATAAGTAACTGGCCATTGTAGGCATTTCAGCTATTGTATGATGTCATCACCATTTGGACAAGGCCAGCATCTATACAATATGTTGGTCTTTTCTTTATGATGGCAAAATGGCTGTTGCATCTACAGATACCATATCTATGTTATGTGCAGTGAGAGGGAGAGGGGAGAGGAGAAGTGAGAAGAAGCAGCTCTAGTTGTATCTATTCCATTTATCAGAAACAAAAAAGCCTTCTCCAGAGCTCTCAAAAGACATCAGCTTAAAGCTCATTAGTCAGAGCTCTGCCATATGGCCATCTCTAACGAGAAGGAGATTAGAAAGCTAATAGATGCAGCAAGGATAAAGGGAGGTAAAAAACGCTATGAGCAAGATTCACAGAGAGTTGACCACATTTGGCATATATTAATATATTGTTTTCAAAGCTTTACATTATTATGGTTCCTCAAGGACAAGAAGATAGGAAAGAACTGTCTTTTATGCCAAGTATAGAATAAGCCTGGGAAAGAGTGGAAAACAAGCTAGAAATGATTTAAAAGTGCACTGAAGCCAGATCTCACAATACCTTTAGGCAAGCCAGTCACCAATTATAAACTATAAGGTTCTCTAACCTATAATGTAGATTATAAGAGCATTTCTTCTAGTTTTCTCAAATGTCATTAAAAATATTTGGTAAAGAAAGTATATATAATTGATACTTGGTAATTGTTTAAAGTAAAAAATTTATTTATTTAGTTGAAAAATTAATCAACAAAAATAACCATTATTGTCTCTTAGTCATCAAGCCTTGATTTATGCTATGTCTGTAAGATTAACTCAAAAATAAATAAAAATTGCTTGAGATATTTTAATTTTATTAACCCCTGAAACAGTTAATGTCAAATACATTGGCTTTAATCAACTCAATAAACAGTTTATTCAGTACCCATAATTCGATGAGCCCTCTGTTAAAGGGGTATTTAAGATTTAAGGAATGAGGAAATTCACAGAAAGATAAATAAGATAAGAGAGTGTTATGTAAATGGCCTGTGGTACAAAGATCTGTGAACTATAGTTGTTTTAAATGATGTGTATGAGATTTAGGAAAGGTGATGCGAATTTATACTAGCATTTGATTAGTCTTCAAGGATGATGTTATTCTTAGAAAAATGTAAATGGAAGCAAAAGAAGTAGAAAATAGAGGACTATGTTTGAGTAAACCAGAGTGGCTGTGTTTTACTGATATCATAGGAAAATAAGCTTGACAACAGAAACTTGGATTGTGGAGGATGTTGAATGAGGGAATGGGGAAATTAACATGGGATAGTGGATTTGGGTACTGACGAGAAGAACTTCATTTAAGGATGTGTCTGTGACTGTAAAAAACAGATTTTCTACAGACTATCAAAATGACAATGGGGAAAAAATATGACATTCTGGCATGAGAGCCTGTGCCATAGGAAAATTTATGTTTAAGTCAAGGATCTCCACACCCCATGCTGCTGATGGTACAGGTCTGTGGAACCAGGCTGCACAGCAGGAGGTGAGCTTTGGGCTAGGGAGCAAAGCTTCATCTGTATTTGCAGCCACTCCCCAGCATCACTGCCTCAGCTCCACCTCAAATCACCAGGCATTAGATTCTCATAGGAGCAGTGGTCCCTGACACCAAAAAGGTTAGGGACCACTGGTTTAAGCCATTCATGTGGTATTTGTTTGGCAGCCCTAGCAAGCTGATACAATAAGAAAACATTTTTCTTGTTTTTAAAAAGTAAGGAGCTGATAAACTAAATTTATAGAAGTAGAAATAAAAAAAAGATAGATTCTAGAAACATCGTACAGGTGTAACATCACTGAAATTTTCAACTAGTGCAATAAGGTGTGAAGATGGAAGGTTAGTTATGACTGAGCTCTAAAGACTGGGAAATGGTGGTAGAAAAAGATGAATATGGTTTCAGCTGTGTTCCCACTGAGGAGGTGCTGGGTCCTCAGGGTAGAGGATTCCATCAAAAAGTCAGAGATGTGTGTCATGGCCAAAGAAGTCAATGTTGCATATAACAGAGAAGTACCACAGATTGAACAACCAATGAATGAATTGCATAGTTCCTTTTTAAGTAGCTGAAACAGTATGACTATATTTCTGTATATGTAACTTTAGTGACAAAGTTCTTTTATCTTAAAACCAAATAAACAAACCGAGAGACGTTATCTTCCTGATGTCTAATGCTTAAAATTCCTTTTAAAAAGAAAAATAAAGTTATTATGCTTTGGTCTTTTTAACCAGAGGTAAGACCAAAAAGGCAAATACTCATGAAAAGGTAAAATGATGATTTGAATTCATACAAGTATAAATATGTAAGATTGAATTCTTTCCCCAAAACAGATTCTAATTGGCATTAGTGAGGAATGGGACTGAGCATTAAGACATGCTTCCCGTCCTTTTGTAAGAGAGCATGGTGCAGGAGCTGGTGATCTGAGTGCCGCAAAGAACAGGTTGCCTGGGGCCAGTTTGGGGACAGGGCTCAAACCATCTCATAATAGTGAAAGGATCATATTTTCCTGACTGAGGGAAATTTGTCTTCAATTATACATTTCACCTCTGTGCCAGATTAAACACTATTCACTGGAGAAAATCAAGAAATTTAGAAGTAGTTTTCCAAATCGAGAGAGTGCTCTTTGCTTTTAGATCTCCTTACTAAGGTGTCCTTTTGGTCCCAAAGAGTAATGCTTGGCTTATGTGCTTGCATAAATTGTTTATATTGTTCATTAATTAATATGATTAACATATTAAAAATAGGACTCCCAGTGTTCATCCTGAGGGCTTACACATAATAGCAATGACCTTAAGCAAAGAACTGCATTATTTATTTATAGAATGGCTTTGACTCATTTACTAATGCTCTGTAATTATTTTGTAGAATACTTTTAGACTTTACACAGTTATAATTTAGCATTATGTTCCTACAAAGGAAAACATTTTTACTGTTGTTAATATTGGTCAATTTCCCTTAATGTGTTTGAGACTATTGTCTATAGATAAAATTTAAATATTAATGTGGTTATAATGACCTAAACTTCTATGTTTACTTTTTTTATAAATATATTTTTTAATAACTACTGAATTTCAGGCTGCCCTAGGTGTTGGGGGGATGATGTTGAATAAGTAGGCAAGAAGAACCTGCCTATAAATGTTTGACATTCTTATATATTCTTCGCTATCCTTTACAGGTTTAAATTCAAATTATAGGTGGGAGAACCAAAATCAAATAACACAAAATGGTGAAAGAATTTTGAAAATCATCTTGTTTTGTCCTAGAGAGAATACAGTTGTGCTCTATTTTATACATTCAATACTTAGTCTAATCACGATTCTTAATCCAAATCATAATCTTTGACATTATATTATGCTTAATGATAAAAGATTAACCTGTGTTTAGTATATTTCATTGTCATAATATATTTAAGTTTTAATAACTATTCAGACAATGTAATTTCTAAGAATTGTTTCTTTCTGAAGCAACCATTCTGATTAGATTTAACCAACACCTTCTACAAAGATGTCAATGCTTTTCACTAGGGGGTTTCCTAACAAATTAATCCATTAAAACATTTATGTGGAACTCCCATTCATGCCATATTTTCCTGGTCTTGGGGCTCTAAATCAACAACTTGAACAAATTACATAAGAAACAGTGAAAGAATTTCCTTTCCAGTAGGTATAGTCTCATGAAAAATCACTTTGGAATCTAACAAATGAAATGATTTCTGCCTACACAGTTTCTTTCCCTGCCTCATACTCTTGGATTTGGTGAAGCATCCAAAATAGCCTTTTTCTAGAGGAAGATGCAGTTAATGATTGAGTTACTGACAGACACCTGCTTGTGGACAGTATGGCCTGGCCCCAGTATAGGGTCAGCAAAGTTTGCTGAGCAGATGAATTGTCCCCTCTGGATCATTCTAGCCTTTCAATTAGATCAGATGAATAGCTCAGGCTCAGGAGCTGCCAGAAAGTATTTGGCAAAGAGTCTACCTTTTTTCTCAAGTACAAGTGTCCAATTGACTGATTCATCAAAGAGATATATGAGAGTGAAATTAAGTTCATTGCCTACCTTTAATAGCTCTTAGTTTCTAATGAGGTAATGGATGTAAAAATGATTTTTAAAATCACAATGCAAATACAAGACAATTTTAGTTGTTATTTTAGTACCTGAGAAAAATGTAAAACTGAAGAGAGCTACAAATCATACTAAGGTCCCACATGAATATACTTTGTTTATTAATAAGGCCTCTTAAAAGCGCAGATTATCTAGGCTGTCATTTTATGAATTATGTAATGAAGTTGCTTTTCTTTGTTCTCTCAATGTGTGTTTATGATGCTTTCAACATCTGTGGGAAATCTATGCTATTTTTCAAATAATGTAAGACAAATGCTAGCTAGAAGGTGAGTGTAGAGGTTATAAAGCATCATAGAATAAATTTCTAAATAACAGCTACATTTACATAATACCTATTATGTGTCAACACTATTCTAATGCTTTACATATATTAAGCCCTTATTCCTCACAGCAAACATATGAGGTATGTTACCTTTATTTACCCCCATTTTATAGATGTGAAAACTAAAGAATAGAGAGGTAAAGTAATATGTTCCAAATCACACAGCTAGTAAATGGTAGAGTTGGACCTCAAATTCTACTAGTCTGTCTGCAGAGTCTGTGCAATTAACTACTATACCACATGCTTTTAAATATTAGTTTTATGAATATTGTGCTATTTTTAATAGTAAATGTAATACTTTTGCTATACAGATTTCTTCTTTGTCTTCTCCTTTGGATCTAGGACCACATGTAGTATTACCAAATTTTAGCTCACTTCTCTGATGATTATAAAATACTTTACATTTGTAGAACATTTACATAATGTTAAATGCTTTTCCTTACCATTATCTCATTTGATCCCCTCCCTAAGCTTTACAATAAATAAGGCTTTATCCTCATTTTTCAGATAAAGAAACAGATACAAAATATTAAACAATTTGTTCAATTTCACATCATAAGTTTTTACCCATTCTAAAACCAGAAATCAAATTTTCCAGCTCTTAGTCCAGCACTCATTCCAGTATATTAGATTTTGTTTTGTCATTTCTTTCTCTTATTGTTCAGAAAAACAATGAAAAGAAGTTTAAGAATCCCAGTAAAATTTAATAAGCATTATTCAAGAAACATTCAGAATAATTTTAGAAGTCTTTACGAAAGCAGAAGGCGAAAATGCATCATATTAACAGTGGGTTTGTTTAAATAAACACAGACAAGTTTCTGGTTTATTCATTTTCAATTTCTCATTTCTTGCCCTGCCTAAAGTGAACACCTTGACAGGACAAGTTTCAAGTGCTCTCTTGCTTTCTGCTACAGCTTTTTTAAGGAAGCTCATTTGTACTTGTTCATCATCCTCTTCTTTCAGTCAGTCCCAGAGCTGTGTGGCTAATTATTGACCCAGACCAAAGGCAGCTAAAATTGGAGTGCTCTTTACTTAGAATCACAATGCATTTTCTGTCTTTCAGAAGGAGCAAGGCATTTTTAGCTTTGGGGCTCAGTGACCATTTAGTTATGCGGGCATGCCAGTTGCTGCTAAAGAATCACAACTCACTTTTTCAAATGAAAAAAAAAAAAAAAAAAGAAGATGGTATTTCACTCACAGCCAGTAAAGTGGAGTGTGTGTGTGTGAGTGTGAACATGTGTGGCATGCGTGCATGAGAGAGAGAGATTAAGAGATTTTTTTTCTTTCTATATTAATATGTAAGGCAGAGCAGAATAATAATGTATTCATTCATCCCATAAATATTTCTCAAGAAGTTGCCCCAAGCAAAGAATAGTGCTAACTACAGGAGGAACTGTTTAGATATAAAATTACCTTATCATAGGACCTGACATATGATAGATTCTCTAAAAATATTTGTTAAACTTAAATGAGCTATCACATGGGCTGTATCCAACAGCCTTGTAATCTTTTCAGAAATTATGAAGTCATTAAGTATACAAAATTGGGGAGGAATTTAGGAATCATCTCATATAACCCTTTGTTTGTTTGTTTAGAACACATACACGTTTTATTGGGGGGGGAGGAGTATCTACAAGGGCAGGTAGAATAGGAAGAGTTATGAGATGGGAGAGGTTGCAAGTACAAGGCTGACAAAGGGATACAGAACGGCCCCTGTACTCACCTCAACTCCTGGAAGGGCAGGAGAGCAGCTTGGGGGTAGTAGCCTTTTTATTTTAGAGGTGAGACAGTGGAGAGACCTAGACAAGCTATAAGACTTTTCCAAAAACATACATCTATTATAATCCTGACACATAATCAATATAAAAATTGTTAATGAGTTTTCTTATGTTCTTATTTTCATACTAAGTCTTAAAAATACAAAGTATGTATTATACTTCTGACACATCTCAGTTTGAAGGAGCTATATTTCAAGTACATAATACTTACATGTGGCTTGGGCTGCTCCATTGGACAGTATAGCTTAGAATCACAGGGAGAAATGATTATATATTGTTAAAGCTGTACTATTCTTATTATTGCTTATTTATAAAGTTTGATTTTAATTTAAAAGCACAAAAATAAAACTTAACACAAACTGACTTAACAAGGTATTTTTTAAAAAACTGGAATAGACCTATAACCATTAGAGAAATTGAACTAAGAGTTACAATTTTTACCCTCCACTCCCAGAAATTAGTGAAGAAACAAAATATCAGAAGTTTTGTCTCTGATGGTTCTACATACATCCACCAAGATTTCAAGAAGGAGATCATTTCTACCTTTTCCAAACTGACTCGTTTTAAAAGTAACAGTATGCGTGTATGCAATCAATTCCATTTTCAGCATTAGTAGTTTATTTGTTAATCAGTATTTTAATGTGACCAGACAATAATCTTAGTTATCCATATCATCTTCCATTATATTTTATTTTCTTATGAAAATGGAGAATTGGTTCTATTACTGATAAATATCACGTGCTTCTATTTAATAGACTGCTGTATAGGTCATCCCTGCCATGCACTTAATATTAAATGCATAAAATGGAGGGAGGAAGAAGTTACTCATCATAGGAATCTAAGCTGGCCAATTCCTTTTAGAAATTTGTAGACCAAAAATAGAGGATTTCTCTTTTTTGTTATTCTTCAAATTCCTGTCTCTAATAAGAAATTCTGCAGAAGCAGACTACTACATTGTTCAATGTTCAAGTCCACAAAAGGTTATTATAATTGTGAGTTTGGATATCACCCTGACCTTTTCTTGGACCTTTGTTCAGAGCTCAAGTGAATATGTTGGTGGGATTTTCCTCTTTTAAGTTCTTCAGCTTTCGAAGTAAAACCAGAACTGGCAGGAGAAACAAAGGGAAAGTCAAGGGACAGAACAGAAAAGAAACTGAATTAGGTCACATTTCTGTATGCTTCCAAATTTGGTACAATAAGATCCCTGTGATCATTTCATAGCTAGTTTTTCAAAGGGCTATTACAGTGTCATTTTATTATCTGGCTCAGAGAATAAATTAATAGACTTCTAAAGCCTTTTCCTCAAAAGCTGATTCTGATTCTCTGCATGGTATCAAGATAATAATTTTTCTTATAAATTACCGTGAGGCTATGCAGCTTCCTAAGGTGGTTTTTTATTTCTTAGTTCTTTTACAGTTCCTATTTATAAGAATAAATTCTTATTAACATCAACATAGTGAGGAAGATAGATAAGTTTGTTAGAATGTAACAGAAAACTATAGCTCAGTTGCCTTAAACCATAAGCAACCTTGAGTTGGGAAGCTCAAGTCTTTCAGTAACTCAGTGACATTAAAGGCCTAAGTCTTTTCCATTTTTATTTTTTCTCATTCTCAAGCATTGTGATTTTTCGGACTTTTTCCCCATGATCTCAAGATGTTTGTCATAGTTCTAGGTATCAAATGCAAATAACTATAACTAGAGAAAAAAGAAAGATCTTCTTTTCTTTATGTCTTCTTTTTAAGAAAAAAATCCTCCCGGACTCTCCCCACCTTCTCTTCATCCTTTCATTGGTTAGAATTGCACCACATGCCAATGTCTTAACCAATCATTACCACAGAAATGATGTTTCCGTGATTAGCTGAGACAATCAGATTTCCCTCATGGGAGCTGAGGCACACTGCACTGTAAATACATGGCTGCAAAGGTGTCTGGATATTCGAATTACAAAGAAAGTCTAGTCAGAAGAAGAAATGACTTATAGTTAGGTCACCTATAGAGTAAGCTATAAGTTACTCACAAATTGCAGTATAATATAAGTGCTACAAAGATGCCTGTAAATTCAGGATGCTGTAAAAACACACAAGAAGGTACCTAGCCAGCTTACTAGAGCAAGGGGAAAAAAGTGTCAGAATAGACTACTAAAGAAAGTGTTATCAGACCTGAGATATATAGGACAAGGGGAGATAACCAAGGGAAGGGTGGTAGGAGAGAGTGGGTATCCTGTAGACAGAATAACATGTGCAAAGACTGGGAATAAGAGAGAACATAGTGGGTTTGGAGAAATGCCAAACATTCCATTTGCCTGAGATACAGAGCATAAGGTGGCCATCAATCAAATAAAGCTGGAGTAGGTAATAATAAGTCATACAGACATTTATACTTTATTCTGTTGTGGGGGGAGCCAATGAAAAACTTTAAACAGAAAATGGCATAATCAAATTTAAACTTAAAATATATATTTGTATGTGATTAAGACTGAAGTAGCTGGAACAGGTAAGAATCAATCGCAGTAATTTGGGGGGAGGGGCGGAAATGGTGATGGGGCTGCAGGGAGGTGAAGAGGTTTGATTGAAATTTAAGAGTTTTGACTACAAACTCCTAAACTCCTGAAAACAGGACTTTGACTAGTTAGGAGGTGAGAGAATTAGAGACCAGTAATCATTCAGATTTCTGTCTTGGGCAACTGGAAGGATGGAGATGACGTTTACTGAGTTAGGAGATACAAAGGAGAAGCAAATTTGAAGGGGAAGTGCATAGATTAAGTTGTACCTAATGAGTTTGGGGAGTCTATTCTGTGTGAAATTTAAGAGAAATCTTTCCATTCTCAAAGTACTTTCAGATGCTAAAGGATTAACCAATAAGGATATAGGACAGTACTAGAGGTGATATAATTTATTGCAAAAGGTGATAAGTAAAATAAGAGGTAAAGATTAGAGAAGAAAGTGCTTCTTCCTGAGGGATAAAAAAGTGGAAGAATCTGAAATTTTTCCTAGATAAAATATTTATTTGAATCTTGCCTGTAAAGAGTTAACAGGTGTGAATTAGAGAGGGGCAGGGACACCATACTCTATATGAGGCAGATTTGAAGAGTGCTAATTGGCTGGGTTGCTATGAAAAGTTTGAATGGCTATAAAATATAAAATTCCTGAACCAATTGAATTGGGCAAAACTTTTTGGATGCCAAGAGAAAAAAAAATATGCATCCTACCTATATTGATCTTCTATTCCAAGGTATATTAGTTACCTATTGATACAGTAATGCTACATAACAACCAATCACAAAATAGCTGTAGCATATAAAAATAAGCGTTTGTTTCTTGCTCACAGGTGTGCTAGTAGGCTGGGATGGCTCTGCTTCAGGCTGCAGGTTGCCTTCATGTTTGTTCTTCATGTTCCTCCGTCTTCTTGGACCCTTGGTTTCCCAGGGCCTGTTCTTTTCATGGCATAGTTGGCAACTCTCAGAATGGCAAGTGTAAACACTTCAATACTCATAAGGCCTCAGCCTGGAACAGGCAGATCATTTGTGCCCACATTCTCTTGGTCAAAACACATAAAATGGCCAATCACAATGTCATTGAGGGAGGAGCAATGAGAGGGGGAGAAGAACAGGGAAGGCAGCAAGTATTTGCTGAATAATAATCCATGACATATGGGTAGATAGAAACTTGAGATATCGTGGGATTTGATCTACTGGCTACAAACCTTCTGAATCACCAGTGTTCTCAACTGTGGAGAATTCAATGGGCTTCTTAGACAAGCTTAGAACAGCCCAATTTGGGTGACTTCCTTTTTTTGCCTGTCCTTATGCTTTCTAAAGGGATGACATGGGCCCATAAACTGCTTACTGAGCTGATTATTGGTCAGAATCAGAACGAGCTACTTCATGACTATCTCATGATCATCATGATTAGTGGCCTTTGTTCTCATGCAAGCGTTAGTTCATTACTCTAGGACTAATTAGAGGTAGATATTACTTCAGCATTACTGA
>CM053501.1:73546981-73574172 GCA_028627145.1 Eidolon dupreanum
AAATTAGAATGCAGTCTGAGGATACTGAATGTCAGTTCTCCAATTGATTTTAACTTTTCTTTCATTAGATTCTAAGCATTGTGAAAATATGCTTTTTAAAATAAATACTCTTTATAGTTGATAACCTGTTCTTTTTCCTATGTGTTATCTTCGCTAATGACTGCCAAAGGGACATAAAATCTATGCTTGTCTTTATTCTTACAATAAAGGAAAAAATTTCCCAACTCTAACATTAGAGATAAAAGATCATAAAAATTAATCTGCATATAGATTGGGCTAAAATAACATCAGCAGCCATCTTTTGCAGAAAGAGGCTGGGCTTACATAGTTTATATCTTTAACACAGTTTTTAATTAATAATAATAATACATCCATAAATTGTGAAAAATAAATAAAAATGTTTGCTTATCATTCTACCATCATAAAACAAATGTTATATTTAACATTTTTTCATATTTCCGTTTTCTCTTTCCATAAGTTTTAATCAGTCTTAATGAACTCTTTGCACCGCTTTATTGACTATGAGAATATTTATCCCTCTTTCAGAATCTTCATTTTCTTTTTTTAATGACTCCTTTTATGTGTTTGAAGCAATTTTAACTTAACTCTATTGCTTATATTGTATAAGTAGCTGCCCCTCAGGAAATAGTAACTTTTCTTTCAAAAATCGAAGACAATGTTGAGAACTTTGTGATTTGAATTAATTACTGCATGTCAAAAAAATCAGTCTCATGTCTTTGTCAGGTATGTGTTCCTAGCTATGTGATCTAAGTATGTTATTCAACTATACTGTACTTCAGTTTTCTGATCTGTAAAATGTGGATAATGCACAGAGTAAGAAATGGCTGAATGCTGTATTTGTTATTGTTACTATTATTTTTAGTCTAAAAATTCTTCTAATGTAACAAAAAAGACCAATTCGAAATAATTCACTAGGTTTGTCAATAAACCGTGCTACATTTTTTGAAATACCTCCAGTGTACCCCATATAGGGAGAAACTGGCTTATTCTAAAATATTTATTATTTATTCCTGCTCAAGGTATATCTCATTAGTTAATTCGGAAACCCTTCTGTCACTTGTCAAAACTCAATTAGTTTAGGCCTATTTTACCTAAAAAAAAATAACTGTCTGTAAAGGAGGAAGTCAGATTAATGACAAGCAAGATTTCTTAAATTCTTTGATCTTGTTCTCTTCCTAGACTTTAGGATTGAACACCTTAGACACCCAGCTGCTTTGATTTGAGGAATAACTACTGAATCAACCATCATAACAGAGAACCTGGAAATATCAGAAGATAGAATGAATAGTTTTTAATAAACCAGTCTGCTCTCAGCTCTGAGAATATCCAGCTGCATAACCTCAAGGGAACTGTATAGAAAAAATCAAGGGAAATACTTTGGGCTTTAGAATTTTTTATTTCCTATGAGCAACGCATCTCTTGCCCTTCTGTCGCTCACGCCCCCATTGTCCTCACATCATGTATTCCTGCTAATTCACTGCCTATGCCTGGTGAGCCAAGGACTTAAGTCATTGAATGTGTGTGTGTGTGTGTGTGTGTGTGTGTGTGTGTGTGTGTGTGTGTGTATCCAGACTAATTTAGACATAAAATGATTCTGTGTGCCTGAAGAGGCTATGATCTTTTATTAGACCAGTAATTTGGCCAGTAATTTGGGGTGTCATGTAATGTTGCAGAGATATAAAGTTGGATGAGCCTAAAAAATGTCTCCTTAATTAAAAGACTGTTGAGGAAGCCCGCCGGTCCCCAGCCTAGGTGCTTCTATCTAAGTGTAGCAACATGTTAATTGATTTTGATAGAGTTGAAAAAAGTTGTTGAGTAGTCTCCCTCCCACTCACTGAAGAAGGCAGATAACACATGCACATTGGCCTCATTTGCCTCCTCCAGTAAGTGATATTAATTCAGCTGCTTCTGAAGAGCAAGAATGGGCCTTCTCAAAACCTTCTTGGCTGAGGTTCTCCTTTCTTGCCAGTTGCTGCCCACCAAGTAAGTGGGTACTCTCAAAGTCTAAGCAAGTGCAAGAAACATCTTCTTTGGCTTCAATGTGTACGGGCCTGCCAGAGGCAGCTGGTACTTGAAAAGAGAATGTCATCACCTGCTAAGTCACAAATGTCCAGCATGGATTGGCAGCTAAAGGAACAGCGTATGCCTGTCCTATAGCACCATGACCGGCATTTCTTGAGTGACCACAGTCTCAGTCTCTAGAGCAGACTTGGAAATACTCCACTGAGACAGGATGGCAGCACTTGAACCTGGCATCTGGTTTTGAAGTTAACTGTCTAAAGACAAGTTTTCTCATTTCTCTACCTCTGATCATGTGGAAAGTAGCAGATGTTTTCACAAAGCTAAGAAAGACAGGTGTCCAGTGGTTATTATGCATCTGTTTCCCTTAGTCCAGTTACCATGTCAAGTTTCACAGCCATCGTCAATTAAGTTTGGTGAAGATTGCTTCCTCCATCCACAACTGGAACTGACACTAACCACATTCTAGAATTCATTATGCAGAGCTGTGTCTGTGAATAAGTTAATAGGTAATTTTAAAAAATTAACTGGATATAGCCTTTTCCTCTTCCCCACAAACCAAGAGGATTTCTCCACTACTCCTTTTGCCTACCTGAGTACAGTTTGCATACAATTCAGCAGCAAGATGGAAATTTACTCTGAGCTTTATATTTTAACCTACTCAAGCATCTATTATACATTTCCTTCTTCCCCATTTCTATCCCAAAATACACCTGTGTTCACTTGCTCTAGAATATGATCATCTATTTTTTCCAACTTTATTGAGGTATAATTGACAAACAAAAATTATATATACTTAAGGTGTTCAACATAATGGCTTGACATACATATACATTGTGAAATGATTACACAATCAATTTAATGAAGTCGTCTATCACTCACATAGTTACCATTTTTTTGTGTGTATGATGAGATCACTTAAGATTTACTTTCTAACAGTTTCACATATATAATACAGCATTATCCACTACGATTATCATACAGTACATTAAATTTATAGAATTCATTTATCCTGTAACTGAAAGTTTGTACCCTTTGATCAACTTCTTCCCATTTTCTCTATCCTCCTCTAGTACCTGGTACTTACTGTTCTACTCTGTGCTTCTGAGTTTGACTTTTCTGAATTCCACATGTAAGTGAGATTATACAGTATTTGTCTTTCTTTGTCTGGCTTATTTCACTTAGCACAATGTCATCCAAGTTTATCAATGTCATTGCAGATGACAGGTTTTCCTTTTTTCATGGCCGAATACTATTTCATTGTGCATATGTACCACATTTTCTTTATCTGTTCATCTGTCAACAAACATTTAGGTTGTTTCCATATCTTGTCTATTGTGAATAATGCTGCAATGTATATGGGAGTGCAAATAGCTCTTCAAGATAGTAATTTTATTTCCTTTAAATATGTACCCAGTAGTGGGATTGGGTCATATGGCAGTTCTGTCTTTTTAAGCACCTCTGTATTGTTTTCCATAATGGCTACACCAATTTACATTACCATTAATAGTGTATAAAGCTTCCCTTTTCTCCAGCATTTGCCAACAGTTGTTATCTTTTGCCTTTTTGGTAAAAGTAATCCTAACAGATATGAGGTGATGTCTCATTTGGTTTTGGTTTACATTCCCTGTTTACCAGTAGTATTGAGTAACTTTTCAAGAATTTGTTGGCCATTTGTATGTCTTCTTTAGAAAAATGTCATTTAGGTTTGCTACCCATTTTTAATCTGATTATTCATTATTTTGCTACTGAGTATATGAGTTCCTTATATATGTTGGATATTATCCCCTTATCTGATATGTAGTTTGCAAATATTTTCACTCATTCCATGGGTTGCCTTTTCATTTTGTTGATTATTTCCTTTGCTGTTCAGAGGCTTTTTAATTTGATATAACTTGACTTGTTTATTTTGCTTTGTTGCTTGTGCTTTGAGTGCCATATCCAAAACTTATTGCCAGGACAATGTCAAGGAGATTTTTCCTAACTCTATAACATTTAAAAAATTCAATCTTCAAAGAAAAAGCCCAGGTAATATATTTTTAAAGGACCAGTTTTAGTGATCATAAACATGTAAAGAAAAACATAATTTTCAAAATGCCATAAACTTCGTGATTATACTGATTCTAAATCTAAATCCAGATCTCCAATATGCCTTCATGATTGCAATGCTCCATAGCTCTAAAGCTGCAAGCATTTATCATGTGAAGGTTTGTGCCATTACCTTTGTGTGCCTTTTAATTAAATACTTAAGTTATTGTGCAAGGTCTGAAAATTTTTAACTTTGTTCTCTTATTCTCTCTCTCTCTCTCGCTCTCTCTCTCTCTCTCTCTCTCTCACACACACACATACACACACACACACACACACACACTCTCAAACCTCCTCAAAACCCCCTCCCATTCAGCAGAATAGAGATTCATTTCACATCAAATGGTCTATTTCCTTTCTTCCCTCTGCATCACCATTTCATGGTGGGCTTTTTTTATTCCTAAGGGATTTAGGGAGAAAACAAGTCAGAAAGGTCCTTTACTGATCTCAGACATTTGAAAAAAAACTGTCCTTGTCCTCTCCCCAAGTTAAAATACTTGTCATTCTGTTAAATCTGGCTTTAATTAATGATTAACCTAATATGAATCTATGGTGACTCCATGTTTTTGTTTTTTTGTTTTGTTTTATTTTCTAACTTAAGGAAGTAAAACCTTGTTCAAAATGGATATGGATATGACTCAGACATTAACTCTGAATTTAGGATTTATTGTTGATTGATTAGCACATTTAGTATATTCGTAATATTAAGGGGTATATCTCAAACATGTACACATGTGTAGAGATGTTTGTGTGTGTATGAGTGTTTGTGTGTGTTTGTTCACACTGTCAGAAAATACCCTGATTCAGAGCAACAATGATTTAGGATCCACATGAAGAAATTAACATTACTATTTCTTTTAGAAATAACATATTTGCTTGCCAACATATGACCTATCCATGTGATCTTTAACATATACAAATAAAGAATATTTTTGGTTCATGTAGTAAACACAGTGAATCTGTAAGCAATATATATATTTCAACCAGAGTTTGAAAAGGAAAAATGACAAAGACAAGCAGGAATATAGAGAAAGGAGGAACTTGAGAAAACTAGACAACTTATCAGTGTAAAATGGTAACATTATAGTATTTGACAAAGAAAAAACAAGCATAACTCACTTTAATCAGCTTTCATTTATAGTTTCTAAGTCCCAATCAAAGTCTTTTTTTGTTCCATAAAATAGTGGAAGATGCATATATTGGTTTAAGTTCCCCCTCAGAAGTAGACCCTGAGACAAGGAACACAAGTAGTTTACTTAGAAAGTTTATGAAACATGAATGAAGGAGTAAGGAAGTGAGACAGGGAATGGAAGGACAGAAATTATCCATCATCAACCCCGTTACCACAGTGGGAAAGTGGAGCTGAATCCACTCTGCAAGACATTGTGTATGAATCACTCCTCAGAGTTATCCCATCCACTGGATGAGGAAGCTACAATACTTACCCACCAACTTCCTCATCCATCACCTGTTTCTGGGGATTATTAACAACCTACCACTCTGGTTTATTTATTTTGAGGCCAAGCATGTAACTGTAGCCAGAAATAGCCCTTAGGCAGGGACTCACAGGTACAAAAAAACAAAACCAAAACCAAACAAAAAAACTTCTCAGGCAAGGAGTTGCAAGTTTTTGGAGTAACCAGCTTTTAGAAGTGATTGTTCAGAGGACAGGGGTCAATACCTTCCCCTATGAGGGCCAGAGATACTGTGTTAATTTCAAGTGCCTGTGTATAAAAGTATTTTGAATTGAGCCTTGTTTTTGTTGTATGTGTTTGAAAACTTTAAACAAAATTGTTATTGTTTTTGTATTAGTATTTAGGCATTTGAATATGTAATATCAAAGATGATCTTAATAAAAATAATTTAATTTATCAAAAAATCAAGTGTGTGTGTGTGTGTGTGTGTGTGTGTGTGTGTACTTAAAATTCTCTGTAGACTGCCACTTGAAATAAGCTTAGGGTGAAATTTAAAGATATTTTTCTACAGGCTGTTTATTTATAATGGGTTTAAAAATACTCATTGTATTATAAACCTTTAAAACAAAATGATTGTCTTTTGAAATCTGTAGAAAGTATTCCTTAAAAGTCACTCTCAGTTACCACTTCTAGAGCTTAGTGGTAAAACTATTGTTTCTCTACCAACTGAAATGTGATTTCACCAAATAAAAGACAAAATAACCCTGATGGTTAATTTTACTTTCTCTTGATTTAGGAAGAAAAAGGCAAAGTTCTTCCTATGAATAATTCAGTCATTTCAGCAGTATAGCAAAAAAAGAAGGCCTAGAATCCCCAGGTTAGAGGGAACTTTAAAAGTTCCACTTACTCCTCAGGGCTTGACTACTCACTATCACATTTTTGCTGTGTGGTCTTCTACCCAAAGCTTCAATATTTCTCTTCACATAAATTTCTCACCCACCAACACCAAGAGAGCCCATTCTATTTTTGGGAAAAAGTTTTTCTTTATATAATCCCAAATCTCTTTATCAAGATTTACTGATGGAATAACACTTTACATTTCTGCAAGCATCTCTTAGTCCTTGCTACTCATCTTTTTCTATGCCATTCTTCACAAGACCTCCTTTCTATCACTTTTTAGCCCCATATCTAGAATCCTCTCTCTGAAATATTTGCTGACTATTCATTGCACAAGAATTTTTTTCTTCTCTCCTTTCATAATATTCATGATCTGTGTCTATTCATTTATTCATCCATTCGCTCAATATTTATTGAATGCTTCCTATGGGCTGGGCACTGTTTTAGTTACTGGAGATATAGGAGGATATAGGACATAATTCCTATACTCATAGAAGTTTTATTCTAATAGGTGATATCTGTAATGAAGAACACAAAAATTTCATATATAAGACCTATGAAGTGAACAAAAGACAATAACGTGGTATTTTTCATGAGCATATCTCTCTAACTATTCGTCCCCTCTTTTGACTATGAATTCCCTGAAGCAAGTACTACCTCTTTATTTATTTCTATCTACCACAGTGACCCACAAATATTCACTGATACATCTTCATAAGTATGTGATACTACTCTAGATAGTATTTATTTGGGATTTATGAGGCATTGGATTAAGTTGATAATATCATAATTACAGTTGATATTGCTTGGAAGGACACATTTTACATTTGTGGAACACTTAACAAATGTCACAGTGTTGGTATATTCTCTTATAAGTTGTAAACTGAAGCTGTTGTGGAAATGTATAAACTAGTTTTATTTTCAACTCTCTACCCTAAATTTCCTTTGAAATCAAGACAGATTTTGCCATCTCTTAATCTTCCTCTAATCTCTGTTGACCTCTCTCACTTCCAACCCTATCAGACTCTCATCTCTTCTATTAAAAAATCTGAAGGGTTAAGTCACGCATTTACATTTAATTATACTCCCAACTCTACATTGACTTTTTGGTAGACATAAGAAAGTATGAGTTCCCAGTTACTGTATGTGCTGTATATAATGTTTAGCAATGACACATGATGACTCAAATTAAGGCAAAAAGGTTTTATTTATCTGCACAAAATTCTTTTTTCTGAATTAACATATGGCAACTGACTCTGTCCAGCCTAGTGAATTTAAATTTGCTTTTAAATGCTGGAGAGTGAGTATGTGTGTGTATGTGTGTTTGTGTGTGTTTGCACACACATGTGTGTATGTATTACTGATTGATAACTGTACCAGATCCTGAATTAATATTTGGCAACATCAACATTAACTGTATAAGAGAATGGCTCAAAGAGTTTAAGCTTGACCTCTCCAAACATCAACTTACATTTACAAAATAATGAGTAATTACAACTACCTTAAAGGGTTGTTTTGAATATTGGAAGAGAAAATTTAGTTAAAGAACCAGGTGGATAATAGGTGTTGAATAAATGCTGGTTTCCTTCTGTCTTCTCTTGTTTAACTAACCAATTACTCATTCAACTAGTCACTTAAGACTTTAGTTAACAATTAGCTAAAGATAAAAATAAAATTAAAAACAAATTAAGTCCAATAGGATTGGTTTTATGCATGGATGCAATTAGCATTTGCTATTTCATCATAATTAATTCTCTCAAAATTTCTTCATTAAAGGCCTGAAATATTTACCCTTGGAAATTAATCTCATTGGGTTAAATTATTGTTATTTTTACACCTACTATTAAAATATAAATATCTGCTATTAGCCAACTGTTGTATTAGCCACTATGCATAAAGGAGTTTCTCTGAGATTGACAAAATAGTAAATCATTGAGTCCTAAACAGTGATTAAAAGAAAATCTGGTAACACAACCCCCACTCCTACCTCAAATGTATTTTGTTTGGCTTCACAGTGTTGCCCAGGCAGTATTTTTTAAATTTTGAATTAGCACAAACATTTAAAATGTGAAGATGTCTCATATAATTTAAATTTCTCTTTACAAATGAGAAAAGTTAGACATATTGGCCTCTCATTTCTGGAAGATGAGACACTCCTTCTTTAAGAGTATCTTTTTATGGACATCTGATTACCCCAATAAAAATCTTCAAATGGTTCAATGACCCTTTGCTATGCTTTCGGTGCCACCTGAAAGAAAAAATGCAGGGAAGGGACAATATTATTTTTGTAGCTTTTGTTCCCATTTACTTTAGAAATGTTTATCATTTCCATCAATATCTGAAGATTTCTGGGTTTCTATTAGCCTTCAGTGATAACTACATTTGAAAGAATCCAGGAGACACAACTCCTAAAACAAACTTTTTAAAACTCTTAACAGTCACAAAATTCTGTTTTTCATTTTCTCCAAAGGCATTCTGTTAAATTGTTCTGAGTCCTCAGCCTTAAAAGACACAAAGAAAATGTTTCCTTCTGGAACCATAAATACTCTTGAAGCAGAATTGTAATAGTACATCTGTAGAAATTTATTTATTCCAGAGCAAATTCTAACAACTGAACAAAAGAGAAACACTTTTTTAATAGTAAGAGTTAACATTTATTGAGCCTTTGACTGTGTGTTGAGTAGCGACTAAGCATTTTACCTGTATCATTTAATATAATTCTCCCAACCACCTCGATTATACCCACTTTAAGATTGAGCAGACTGAGGCATAGAAAGGTAAAGCAACATTAAGGGACCAAGTTGGGAATTATACCCTGTCACTCTGACTCCAAGGTGTTTCTAACCACTATCTGATACTGCTTTCTCTGTATAGCCCAGTGTGTTAGCCTCAGTGGTTCATCTTGAGCCTTTGGGATCTATTTAAGAATAAAAATATAGTGCATCACCTCATTATTTGATCAACATAAAGATAGGACTTCCATTTTGCTTAATTCTAAAGACACAATTCCCATTGTGATTTGTGTAAATGGTTCCCCCTGTAGTTATCCAATGCATAGCTGGCACAGACAGATGTTGTGGTCCTGCTAAAATGATCCCTCACACAAAAAGGTTTTACTTTTTATTTTTTTAAACAATTTTTAGTGAGACTGGCTGCCCCCAAGAACAGGCTCTACTTAGGTCTCTCCTTATACTAGGAATCAAAGGTCAGCATTAAGTTTTCACAATTAGTTATTTTACAAAACCTAAAGACTGTTAGGCATTTCCTCAGGGTAAATTGAAATTCTGTATAGCCATTTCTTCTTTTTCCAGTTATGTCAAGTAATAGTTAAAGACAAATGTTCTCAAAAATGATGATTAAGGAGCGAGAGGCAGTTTACCGGTTTATTTCTCCAGGATAGGAGAGTGTGGTGGTGACTTTCTCATGCTGTTGCAGGGCTTAGGGGGAAATGATGATTCACACAGTGACCCTGCAGCCAGATTATGCCCAGTGGTGTGTAATTCCCATTGAGTCAGGGGAATCACTCAAATGTAGTTAGAGAAGGGCAAGAATTTATCAGCATTACTGAAGACATTATTTCCATTAGAAGGCCTATCAGATAACAACAAAAGTGAGGAAAATGTATTGAGGACTCTGTTGACTATCATAAAGCTATTTCAAAGAACACATTCCATTTATTCTTAAAAACAAAGTTCATTTCAGAGAAAAAAAGATTGAGGATACCCACTGAATCGATCGAACAGAACAGGAGCCAGAGAATTAAACTCAGATGTACCTGTTTCCCTTGGGACTAAAATCTTCTCTGGATGTTTCCACTTTCTGTAATTGGTATGGAAACCTAACCCCAGTTCAATACTATATCCCTGGGATTGAGTAAAATGAGTAAAAAGGTTGAGTAAAAAATCATGTGTTAAATTAAATCATGTGTTCTTTAAAATACTTGATGTGACTTATAAACTAAAATAGTTGCTGGGGCCCCAGTGTTCTTCCCATAGTGGAGGAAGAAGTATGAGAGTCCTAATGAGGCCTAAGCTAACTTTTTTACTGTCTAATACATGATTTTGATACAACCAGACAATAGTATTATTGTTTTAGTTTGATCCTTTGAGTACTCAAACCCTGGATTCACTCTCTCACAATTTCATGTGTTTAGTTATTATAGAGAAAACCTTAAGTAGAATAGTATTTTTCTTCTCAACTAAACTATTAGGTCTTTAAGAGTAGCAACCACATCTTGTGCTTTTTTTATCATCTGTGGTATCAAGTATGAGCTGGATCATGAGTAAGTCCCTGCAGTGAATGTTCAATGCCTTACTTTACCTCATTAGCAAAATAAAGCATAATTCATAATTATCAAAGTAGTGCAAGGAATAACACACTATCTGGAAATACTAAATATATCTCCTTTATGAATCACTTCTTGCCAGAATTTCCTTTCTTCCCAGATTCCATCGCCAGGTCAATGTTGCCCATGGCACATAATGTGGTCTTCTATGCTTAGAGCCTATGAGCTTTTTATGGGCCTCTGGAAATATTTGAGAACTAAAAAATAAAGTAATTAACTCCAAAATACAAAAAAAAAAAAGACAACTATAAAATCATGATTAAAGTTTAATTCCATGTTCAAAGAATAACTGTCAATTTTAATAATTATCAAATAAGTATTCATAAAAAAAAACTTTATTACATTTGAAAAAAAACTTGTGGGTTAAATACTTTTTTATTTCCTGAATGATTACAGAGAAATCAAGGCCAGTCATTAGTTAAATGAGTTTAATAGTAGCCAAATAATTTCAAAAGCAAAGTTATAAAGATGTTTTCTAGGTTTTTATAACAAAAATATTGTATAATGTGGAAAGTGGGTCCATTTTCATATGTCAGATATGATGTGTAGTGGGGCCTACAAAGGTGTTAAACAGCTCTACCTAAGCTACTACTCATTCATTTGCAAGATTGCTGTGTTTAAAATAACTTTTTAAGAATTTTATTGATATTTTAAATCATTGCACTTTAATTATAATTTAAAATTGCTATAAGCCAACTCAAGAAAAAAATTAACTATTTGCAGAGAAATCTGTGAGTCAACCAAGGAATAAAGTTGGTCCTGGGGGAACCTGACTCGTGGAAGAACTGTCAGCTGAATGAAGGCTTAAATTTCATGGGCTTGGGTGGGAGAGCTTTTTCCTAGTCTCTTCCCATATGGAGTAAACATCTTCCTGGAAGATGATTTGGGCATTATCTTTTCTAGCTCATTTGCCTTCACATTTCTATAAGGAGACTTATACCAATTATCATCCTCAATACTCAGGTTTTTTGTTTTTTGTTTTTGCAAAAACATCAGACAAAGCACTCTCTTTGAGAACACAGGGAACACACTAGAGAAGTTCTGAAAATGACAGTTCTGTGTTGTTTGCAAGTATTGTTTTAGAGTTCACTGCATGCCTGGAATGAACAGGCTCTCTTTCTCTCCAGAACACAAATTGATATACAAGGTCAGGTTAAACAGTATCTAAGTTTTCTTTCTTGTTCTGTATATAGGAGCTATCTGTTCTAAAATTAAAATTTAACTGTAAATATAATATACCTATAGAAATAATTTTTAAATAAGGAAAGATAATTTGTCTTCATTTTGAGGGGAAAAAACCAACATAGTAAAATTGAAATGCATGTTTTTTTTCAAAAGTTACTGTTGAATACCACATTTATATATACGCCTGCAGTCTTGTATCTAAATACTTGAAATATTTTTGTTTTTATTCCTAGAATAAAAATAATGATTAATTTCTAAAGATTTCAGTGTCATGTACACAAAAATAGTACTGCAATCAGGGGTGACAAGTTTATTCATCCTATCACTTTTGTGTATTTCTTAAACAGGTTTAAACAAGTTTTAAAAAATTGTCCTGTTAAATGCTATTTGTGATGCTATTTGTTTAGTTCTTTTGGTCCCAGTTGTCCTCTGAAGACATTTGGCTCTCATAACAGGCACATTTAAGTCCCAGCTTAAATGTTCAAACATACTCCTTAACCTCCTCTAGATCTCAGTTTCCTCCACTGTTTAGTGGAAGACATTATAGACCTAGTTCATGATTTTGTTTTAAATGTTAAATGCGATGACATGTGCAGAGCATCTTACCCAGTGCCTAGCACAGAGTGAGCACTCATTGAATGGAAGCTCCGCCTGTCATTTTCAGATTTCTTCTTCTTGAGCCAGAAAGCCTGAGTTCTGGTCTGCTTCTTTCACTAAACTAGCTGGGAAGCACTCTGTATTTCAGTTCCCTCATCTGATAAATGGGTATAAATATCTTCTTGTGGTTGATGTATAAGTAAATATGCTAATACATGTGAACCACTTATGAGTGGATCCAAATTTAGCTTGTTAGAGAATTGGCAACAATGTAACTTTTCCATTCATTCGTAGGCAAATGGGTGACTGACTTCGGCAAATTTTATAGGATGCCACAAGCATCCTCCTGTTGTTCTGCCAAGATGTGGGGAAACTCTTCCTGGAAAAGCCATTCCTTTGAATTGAGCTTCCAAAAAGTCCATATTAGAATTAAAATACTCTATCTGGGTTGAATAGCACATTCCATAATAGCTTCTCCAGATTAAGGCTGTTTCTCCTAAATATTTAGGAAAGACTCTTTCCCTCCTTAATGATGATACTGAGGTCAGATCAATGTCTGCTTAAGACCTCTCTCAGTATATTTCTTACCCAGTTTCTTTTTCTTTGAGAGATGATTTTTATTGTAAGGACGTAGAAATTCTGTTTTGGTAAAGGAGGTGCCAAAAGTAGCTTTAGGGATAGAGGCTTACGAAAAAGAAGACAAGCAAGACTCAGGTTTTGAAATTTCAGTCCAGCTATAAGACAAATGCTACAAAAGGGCACAGGAAGAAATTTTGTTAAGAGGCTTATCTGCCACTGTTGACAAAAAATTTATTTTGTTGTTAGGTAAACACCCTGTGAGCCAGATATTGTGCTAGGTACTATGAATACAAAGAAGAATAAACTTTACCCCTCCTCGCAGCCCCCTGTTTTCAAGGAACTTACAACATTATGGAGGTGTCTAGTCATGGTCAAACACTGGGAATACAAGGATGGGAAGCCAGGATTCCTTCCCCTCACCCAGATGAGGAGAGGATCACACTGTGGTGCTCAAGCACTCTGGGAGGAATTAGCACCAGAATCTAGAGGTTGACTGGGATGGGGCATCTACTTAAGACTGAAAAGCAGCAGGACTAGGGGAGTTGATACCTGAGTTAATTCCAGACCAAAAAGAGAAAGAGGGAGAGAAAGAGAGAGAGAGAAAGAAAAGGAAGAAGAATAATTCTTCCAAAGAAGCATATGCAAAGATCTGGAAATGAGTGATAAAAAGCTTGGGATTGCAGATGGGGCAACATCTTTTCTTATCTACTACTAAAACAGCCCTGGAAGGAAGATAGATGCATATATTGTTCTATATTGTCGGATTTTATAAAAGAAGCTATTGAAACTTAGATTAAGTTTTCAAAGGTCACACAGTCAAAATCAGTGGCTGAACAGTAGCTATGGAACCCTAATGTCCCTATAATTTCCATTGTGTGCTGCCGCACGTTGTAAATACATTACATACAAGTAAAACGTAATTATAGTAATAATCAAAATTAACCTAAGATGTTCACAAATTGAATGAAACTAAGGAGACAACTTCTGAGTTTGTCTTGGAGTTAGATGGCCTTTACTGCTGCTTGTGTTAGATTTTGAAGTGTGAATAGGGTGTTTGCTCTCGGGAAAGGGTGAAGAAGGTGGAAAACTCATCAAGCAAGGGAAATAGCACAGCACATTTGGAACAAGGCATGTACAGTTGTGTGAGTGCCATTATAGGGTATGAAGAATTAATTATCAAGGACAAGGCTGAACAATAGATTACACTTAAGTGGTAGAAGTTTACATTTAACACACAAAGAAGGCTATAATGGTCAACCAATCTTCAACAATGGCGCCAAGGACATACAATAAATAGTGTTGGAAAAACTAACTATCCACATGCAAAAGAATGAAACTGCACCCCTATTATATACTCACAAAAATTAACTTGATCAAAGACACATAAGCCCTAAAACCAGAAAGGTCCTAGAAGGAAATAGGGAAAAGCTCCTTGACATTGCTCTTGGAGAGGATTTTTTTAGATTTGACACCAGAAGACAGGCAACAATAGCAAAATTAAACAAAAGGGACTATATCAAAACTGAGATGATTGTTATTCTAACCTGACATTTTACAAAAGAAGCAGGAAACCTAAAGGTCAGAAGCCTTCAAAATATTACTCTGGGCTTTTCCTCGGAAATTAAAGAATTTAGTTCCAAGGAGGTTCATGGCTATAGGAAAGTCCTTGAATCTAATTGTATACCTAGCTAGTGTAATAAGATAAGAAACTACTTGCAACCCTCTTCCAGATAAGGAAAATACCATATTATTCCTCAATAACAAGGAAATGCTACCAGAGTTCAAAGCGACTTATTCTTGTTAATGTTAGAGTATGATATAGAATACCAGGAAACAAAACAATGCAACTCCGTGGTCATTTTTTTCTAAAAAGATATTTAACATATCTGCAGTACTGAATTTAAACACACCCGAAAGGACCAAATATTATTTTTATGACATGGTTCTCAAAACTCTGCTCATGACTGATTAGAAAGTGCAGAGTATCTACTGTAATCTGAAAATAGGAGTTTACTCAGAAGACAGAAGATCTGAAAGTGGGCAAAGTATTTCAAAATAACAGTTATTTTTTACATATATCTTATTTAAGTTTGAGTCAATGAAGAAAAATATCAAGTAAGTAATGATATGGATGGTATTCCAATATGACAGAACTTGTGTATATTGTGACCAAATGACTGAGATTTAGTAAATATCATGCTACATAGTGGTTTGATTCAACAAAATATATGTATAGATGGATGACCACAATGAACTTATACAACTTTACTACAGTCCATTGAAATGCTCTGGTGTCAATAGTCAAATAGGAGTCTATACAGTTCAGTACATCAGGAAAATGCTAGAAATGAGCAGCTTCTGGATCAAATTCATGTTCCCCAAAGTTCTAAAGACAAGGGCCACATGGTTCCTAAATCCAGTCTCCTGGAATCAGGCTTCTTTGTCAGCCTGTACACCATCATATACTTGTGTACTAACAGGAGTTTGCAGGACAATACCATATCTGCTCTATTCTGAGAAGCTTTTCAGAGGAAAAAATATATGACACAGATTACAAAACATTATTTCAAAAATATTCTTGTAAAAAAATTGCCTTAGAATGGAGAAAACATTGTAATAGTAAATAAGTAATATTCATTTTTTATTCTGTCACTACTTTAAATATTAGGGGTAGAAGTAAAAATTTAAAAAAAAATTTCAGTGGCCTGATAATATTGTACATCTTTCTTTGTAATGACAACTTTGGTGTGCTGATCCAAGAAGCTTTGAGTATTCTGGTTAGTTGTATACATTCAGATTCCCCACTGAAACACTTTTTCTTAGGGTACAGAAAGGATATATTAGTCATTATGGGACTATTATTTAGTGTTTAGGAGATACCCAATCAGTGGACTAGGTTTTTCAGAGCTGGATTCTTGGAATACATGGAACATTGAGCAAGTAAGGAAAAGCACTTGGGGCTGCATTTATCTCCTCTGTGTATGTGACAGTGAAGGGCATGGCAGTGAGCTAAATAATCTTACTGGGACAGAGAGCTTTCTGGGGGATAGTAGAACACAGGGCAAATTATTTCAGGAGAGTTTAACAGATAATATTCAGACATTACATTGTGTGATTATTATCATTTTCTTCCTGAAATGGCAACCAGAAGATACTTGACAGACCTTACATGGAAGAGAACAGTGCTTCAAATAAATAATAGCAATTGCTTACTTTTACTCTGTTTATTTTTTCCTTTCTTGTCTCATATAAAAATTCTAAGGAGATAAAGATAAACCTCCTCCCACAAGTCACCTTTCTCTCAAAAATTAGTAGTCTCACAAACCTTCTTTTGAATTCCTAAAAAATATATGACTGGTTAACCTGCCTTCAAGTGCCATCACTACACTGTGGGACAGAGCTAAGAATATATGAATATCCCCGAGTAGTCATAGGAAAATTGAAAAGCCTAAGGTGATGACTATATAAAAACCAGTTAATTGGCATGTACCTTAAGAGGCCTGGAAGTCACAGAGAGGATACTAAATCACAAATGCACCTTGAAACACTAGGGGAGGAGTTGAATGGTTTGTTGTAATAAGCAGCCAGAGCCTCTGGCGGGATGCCTTACTACATTAATTTTCCAAGTCCTTTGGGTGGGTCACAGCTACACTCCAACATCCTGCCTACAAATGCTAAAAAAATACAAAGTTCACGTCAGACTAGAGAACCAACGTACTAACTAATGTCTTTTAAGGAATCAGAATGCTTAAATTATTTTTGTTTGATAATTCACATCCAAAATAACCGAAATTGGCATTCCCAAATGAATGCATATCCTCTGTGCAAATATTCAGAAGGATAACCAGGGTGATCAAATGTTCTTTCTCTTAGGAGCAATTCCAATCAGTTTAGATTATGTCTATTATAATAGAACAGTATTTATTTAAGATGTAGGAGGTGGGGCAGGAATTGGTCTTCACAGTAAGAGATGTTAAGTTGATAACATGAGCTTCATTTTTCACTGAAGATCTGTTGAATTAGCAAACCCAGTCTTTATGTATAGAAATCAATGAAATCTGCATATGATTTTCAAAAGAAATAAGATTTAGACAACACTGTGCAAGGGAACAGCCTCAGTACATGTAGCCACTTGTCCAGCAATAATTCATTAGATTTTTCAGTTTAAACATTCCTGCTCAACCTGATGCAATGATGCCTGCTACCTCTGTTGAACTTTTGTGGCAGTTTGCATCTCTACAACGAGCTCCAAAGCGTGACATTTCATTAAATATGCTCCGAGTGAACAGCTGCTAAATCCTTAAGTTCTCTCAACTTTGTTTCTGATGAGAAATTTTAGTTTTCAGTGCAGGACTTTGAGAAAATTACTTTTTTTTTTTTTTTTTTTTTGGGAAAGTGGTAAACAACACATTGGCAAAGGGGTGTTACTTATAAAGGGCTCAGGGAATCTTATCTTGAATAATGCAGACACCTCATTTCCCAGAGGAGGAAATGGTTTTATAACTTTTGAGAGGTCTCCAGTCTCTGCTTGGTTTTACAGTCCTGTTCTTTGATCTGGTCTGCCCCTTAGCTTTATAAGTTTCAGCAATTGAGGAGGCCGGGCTGGGCATGCTGGTTTTTTTTTTTTTTTTTTTTTTTTTCCCCTGTCTCTCACTTCCCTGCGGTGTTTTGAACTGCCTTCCTACAGACGTCATACAGCCCTTGAGGAATAGTTTCTGCCTGGCGAGATTGAATGATAGTTCTCATTCACAAAGGCTTAGAATCAGATTCAAAGCAGGGGACGCAACGGAAATTACATTCACAGGTAAAACAGTGGGCCCAGCGAAGTGTGGAGAGCTTTGTTCCCTCGCTGACTTCTTGGATCCCCGGGGAAGAGTGTTTTCCTGTGGTCTCCCTGAAATGGAACTTCCTTGACAGCTCTCCGGTGTTACAGTACTTCGCGGTCATTTTCTTTTCCTTTCACTCTACCTGAGTACTTTTAGAGTGTTGGAAACCTTTCAACCTGTTATTATGGATTTGCAAAAAAGGCAAGATCAAGTGGCTCTTTCACTGTGTTGGTTTCCCTTGTGACCAGATGAAGAATAGATTTAAAATTCAGTTCCTCCCTTGGCAATGCAAACAGAAAAAAAAAAAAAAAAACAAACTGTCACTTCCGAACTGCTTAGTGCTGGAGTAAATTCAGTATGAAAGAGGAAAGAACTCCTGCGTCTTAGAAGCACCCCTGTGTTCTGGATGAAGGTTGACTCTGGGAACTTTGAATTTCTTCAAGCAGCCTCTCTCGGAATAGGAATATATTTAAAACCATTTTTCGTGGAAAGACAGCTGAAATGTATTAATCAGAAGACTTTTCTCTTTTATTCTTCCTTTTTTTTTTTTTTTTTTTTTTCCAAAATGAGTATTATTATGAAGCCAAGATCCCGGTCTACAAGTTCCCTGAGGACTACAGAGGCAGTTTGGTAATATGCTTTTCTCTCATGCTTCTCCTGATCTTTCCTTTTAAGATTAACGTAATACTTGAGTATTTAGTAATTGCTGACGAAGTTTGAGAGTTAGGTATGATGTTAAGGCTTTGTTTGGAAAGAGCGCAGGATTGGTGATACTTCATTCTCTATTTTGTGTCGATTTGCTCTAAAAATGGGCTCACATTTTTTAACTCTATGTGGACTATAGTGATTCATCATGTGATAATTTTTAGAGGAGGAAAGAAACTTGCAAATATGTTGAGGATTTAGAAAATGAAAACTTGTCATTTTCACTGTCTGATTTGGTTACTTATGATCACATCTTTCATGTAAGCAGGCTTGTAGTTGACAGTCTTTGCCATCTTCTTTAGAAGAAATACCTTGGCTTTAGCACAGTTGTGTTAGAAAAATTATTAATGTTATATATTTTAATCATAAGACCCACTTAAATTTAACTTGTGGCTAAATATAAATCAAGTTGCTTATCATTTAGTGATTTTCTATGTTTTATTTTGTTAATAATATTCTCTGGTAACTATGTTCATTGGTAATTTTTGGTAATATTTTCACCTTAATGGAAAATATGTTAATTTAAATTTATTCTAAAATTTATTGTACTATTTCCCCATATTGATTTAATTTGCTCATAAACATATGGCCCTTAAAGAATATTTTTCCAATAAAGTAACTTTTGTATCTAAAATAGTAATTTCCAGAATACTTTTATGACTATTTCAGAGGTTAATCTTATTTTATCATAATGGCTGTAAATAAATAAGATCACCTCTTTGAAGTGGAAATAATCATACTTTAGATGGGGGAAATAAAAACAATGATTGAGGGCAGGTGGTTGAAGATTAATGGAAGCATGCAGATAAAATTTATTATGTATTATATGATATGAGCAGACAAACACACGTATACTCAGATTATTTTCATAAGGAATTTAGCACACATTTATGTGGTTAGGTTATCATTTGCTGTTATACTAGTGTCTTACAGTGGACTAGAATCGAGAATTGTCCCTTTAGAAGTGAGTTTTAATAAACTATAGATTTTATCTCTTATGTCACTTGTGATTTCTTCTAAAAGAGGACATGCAATAACTTCCTTCTTGAGCTTATTTTTTCAAAAAATAAATTTGAAAATTTATTTTTCCATTTACAAATAAATTTGTATGACTCTTTTATGCCAAACAATAAATACTAAGAAATACTCAGAATCCTTTTATTACCATATAATATAAATCTCTAACACAAATGGGTAATCAAAATTTATAAAATAAGTGAATTTTGTTCATTTGTGATTTCTATCCTGCCTATATGAAAACAGAATTTGCTCTTGATTAAATAGTATTTAACCAGTCTACTTTCCTTTTTGCCTGAACCTCCAGGAGACTTATTTCCAAATTCAGGGGTCAATCAGCAATAATTACTTTATTTCAGGAGAATAGTAACATTGACATCCTTTACTTCTGAGACTGCGATAGTCTATTTTTATCCACAACTACTCTATTATTCTAAATTGTGCAAGTTGTTTTTATAAATAAATGTGACCACAATTCAAAATATTTTTTAAATATTGATTTGTGAATGCATATATTATTACACTTAATTTTAAATATTTTTCAAAATGCTAGGGGTCAGAATGTTTTTATGTAACAAATAAATGTCTCTCTTTATGTTAATAATTTCTACATTTAATTATGTACTGTGGAAACTTCTGTTATTAATCTTACATCTGACTTACTAATATTATAACAGATTGGATATAATAATTGGATACTCCTGCCTGTGTATCATTTGGCCTGAAGTTGTAATTGCTGTAATTACAGTTTTACCATTTTATTATCTTTTTTATCATTCAAATACTATATACACATTTATTTATATTTATATAAAGTAAAATCTATAAAGATTATATATTAGGTATATAGATTAGGTATATATGTGTGCATGTGTGTATATATACACATATATGTTTATTTATTAGTTTACTCAGTTAAAAAAATAACAGCAGCCCTTTCTCTCCCAGTGCCTTTCTCTCTCTGCACAGACAGACCCCAGGGACCTCTGTTGGACAATGTCTTCCTCTTACCACCTTTTCTGTTCTAACTCCCCATTCCCCCAATTTCCATTCCTTGTCAGTGTCAAAATCTACCTCATCCTCTGTTGCCTTTCCATGAGAGAGACCTGCTGATTACCACTTATTCTCCTTTCCAACAATTTTATTTATTCTGGACTTCAGAATACTTTGTTCTTGGGAACCAGTCCTTTGGCTTTACCATCTTATTTCTGTTTATGTAAATCCATTTTCTATTTCATTGGCCCACTTTCTCCAAAACTGTCTACTTTTCCCTCGCATGCCTCCAAGTCAACTGCTACCTTTGAAAGTTTACTAACTCACTTCTGAAAGAGTCAAATGTTTCTGATTACTTTTCCTTTATTTTTTCCTATCTGCTTCTTTCCAACCAGTACTAGAAAAAGCAAACTAATTTGTTTACAGACCTGATTAAATCCCTATGCAATATTCACATTTTGAAGAGAAATTTTTGACAAACTACTAATGATATTATATCCCCTTCCTCTTAATTCATTTACTTAAAAGACAAGCCTTATAGTTAAAAATTTTTGAATTTCAAAAAAAATGAAATAAAAATTTTGAAGTTAATCAGTTTCCTTGTAATATAGGTGTCACAAATGTAGGATATCATATAATAAGGATATATATTAAGTTACTTTTCTTTATTTAATTCATATTAAGTACCTACTATGTGCCAGGACCTAGTGGAATGGGATTATGATATTTATCCTTTAGCATCCCTTAAAAAATCTGCATGTATGAACTTGAGAAAAATTTACTATATTTATTTTCTTATGCTTGTAAAGTTAATAAAATTAGCAAACCTATTGATTTGGAGCATTGTTTGCCTTTCTAGTTCAGTTATGTCAAGAATAATACTCTTACCTTTATATCCTATATGAGAAAACAATGAGAAAGTTACATTTCCAAAAATATTTGAATTTTACATGTCTTAAATTCAGATTTAATCAGCAGTTTTATATAATAATACTATGCTATTTTAGCATTTTACCATTTATATACATATCCCAGAAATACTTCTCATTAATCTCATTAAGACTTATATAATTCAGTCTTCCAAATATAAATGTAAAGAGAACTTTGGTCAAGAAAACTGGATTGCATTCTTTCCTGCTATCAGATGTTCATTACTTGGCATATACTTGTTAAATTTAAGATTTTTCATTATGTAATCTGGGGAGGGGGAAAGAGATGTCACCTGTCTAAAATATGACTGCAGGCATTTTATAAAGCAAATGTTGAAACATTATTAAATATATAAAAATTGTACTTAGGTTTATAGACATAGAAAAAAGTCTGTAAGGCTCTTTTCCAGTCAAGTGGTTGGTTACCTTTTAGAGTAAAAGCAGCAAGAATGGCAGTAGGAGAGACCTTCTTTTTGTCACTGCGCTTCTCTTTTGTGTACATTTTTTTCATCAAGAGTTATACATGACATTTAAATATATTAAAACTATAACTACCATGTGCATTAGCAAGCTCATCTTTATATGTGTAGATATCTGTATATCTCGTAAACAACAATTTGCTCAGTGTCCAAAACATGGTGTTTTAATACTGAGCAAATAAAATTTTCTCAATAATGTTGCTCCTCAGATCAGAAAATCCTTGCTTTTTTCTATTAACTGTCTCCTCCTAAGGTTGTAAACATCAGACTAGCTGAGAATTCTTAATTTGCCCTCATGATCATGGTAAAAAGCATTGATTATACTAAAACTACTCGTTTTGAATAAAAGGTCTAGTTTTAATTAATATTTGGAGGGAAAATTTCTCATGATCCCCAGTATTCCATCTTCAACTATTATCACTTCTCACTTAATTTACATGTCTTAAACAGTTGTAAATACTATTTCTGTTCTCTGGTTCTTCATTTTACATAACAGCCTTTCTCTACTTTTCAAATAATGATACCTATAGCTTTCATGTTATCGAGTTCCTTTTATGAATGAAAACTCTGAGGAGAATTTTACATACAATATCTATTTGGTTCTTAAAACAACATTGAAGTAATTGTTAATTGACATTTAAAATTGAGAAAATGAGCCTAAGAGATGAAATAACTTGGGCAAGGCTATATCACTGCCACAGAAGGTTGAGATTAGAACTCATGTCTGTCTGCATCAAAGACAATGCTATTTTTACTTCAGCATGTTATCTCCCTCTATAGTCTATAAAATCATCATTTTTTAATCACTGTAAAATTGTTCATGTCATTAATATATCTGAATACACTAAAATATTTGGTTAGATATTGGGCGATTGAAGAAATAAATTGGAAGTTGTCTTTTTTATCTATATGAAAGCTTATGAAGTTTGGGGCTGATGTTGGATGTTGAAAATGTCTGTTTGAAAGACTCTTATAGTTATAGCCTCTAGGCCAGTGCATTTTCTTCTGGTAGCAAATAAGGTCATCTGTTCCTATTATAGAGAAATAAAAAGCAAAAGGTCAATGCCTCCCAGTTTTGAATAGATCATCTTTCAAATTATGTTAACAAGTTTAACTTTGTTCTTTACAAGCTGTGTAAGGCCTTGTATAAGGTTTCATGCTGTTTTAAATCAGCTTTGAAATATCTTGTCCTATTCCTTTTACCTTAGAAGCTTTTATAAAGGGGAAAACTAGTGGAATTTGCATGCTTTCTGCCTGTCCAATATACATTGTGACTATTTTAGGTAAGTGACTGCTTTTAAGATTGGTTCAAAGTTTTTACCCTGTGATAAACATTTTGGATCCTGTTACCTGTTACTTTTTTGTATCACAGCTATTATATAATAGACCTAGAGGTATACAATGTTTAGGAGAAGTGATTAAGATACTTTGAGAATTATTTAAAACATAACTAGGAAACAGAGTGCATCACAGATAGTTATACTCTTTAAAGTTGTAAATTATGAGATTCACTGAAAAAGTCCTTTGTCTACCCTACTTCCAACCTGCTTTATGTCCCCTCTACAGCCAGATTTACTCACCTATAAAATCAGGGCAGTGACCTAGATCAGTGAATTTCAAATATTTTTTTAAATGAGATCATTTTTACAGATGAAATGCTAATATAAATGAGTATAAATGAAAAACTCAAAACTATATGTATATTTGATATGAAGAGAAAAAATTTTAAAACATACATATGTTTCATATATATTTCATTATATAAGTAAAAATATATAGACATACACATAACAATAAAACCTCCACTGAGTTTATACCTTTACCCTACCCCAAAGCCAATCCCCTTCCCTTTCCTTAAAATACCTCTAAAGGTTGCTTGAAAACCACTAGTAGATTATTAACTACTGAAATCCTTCACAGTTCCATATTCTGTAGTGCTACTCACCACTGAAGACCACTGGACAGTCATTTGTGTTTTCTGTATTCTAGTGTGGACTAGGATAAATTTGCTGATAATTAAACTACCTGGGAAGTTCAAATAACAATAGTCCAAATGCTTCTGCTTCGAAAGACTTTGAAGTGTTGGGAAAATTCTCGTTTCTGAGAAGTCACAAAAGAGTAATAATAGTTAAGAAACATTAATTTTATTTACCATCTCATTTTTTTACAAATTTATTTTACACTTGTTTTGGATGAAAAATCTTTGCTCATTAAATATATGAACAGCTGACATGTCATGAATTCAGCATGGTGGTTAGTAAAGAAACACTGAATTGGTATTGAATTCTTCAGAAGAAAGGTGGTTTCTTTAGTTTGGGTGTTTCAAAAAGGTTTCCCAATCATTTTTTTCTATTACATCACTGACGAATAAAGTTCATAGGCAATATTGCCCCATGCAGTACTCTCCTCTGTGACATTGCACTATATAGGCTCCACATTAATAAAATGGGTGGTTATTATGTATGCCACAGCTCTTAGACCTACCTGTAACTTTCCCATTGATCTGGGGCACACCATGGCTGAGGCCCCATCAATAAAACTTGCCTTTCAGCAGAGGTAAAGGAGTAACTTACTTGTTATTCCCTCTATCAATCATTCCAATTATATAGTGTATTTTATTAAATCAGAAAGAATGAGGACACGAATGTAATCGTGAGTATAAAAAGGTTAGCCATGGATCCACCCAAGTATCACTAGCAAGACTGAGAAAAGTAGATTCTAAGGTGAAACTGAAGAAGAATGTTAATGAGATCTTCAAGGAGATTTCATTATGGAAAGATGCCCAGAATATCTGTGTAGGTGTTCTGAGTAATAATTAATAATAAACATATAGAATTATTAAAGCCTGGATAAAGGTAATAAATGGAACCTTGAGGCTCTTAACTAGGTTGGTGAGGAATAGAGTCACGAAGGAAGAACAGTCTTAAATAAAAGCCTGCATAGATTTCCCAAGGAGCCCTTCCAGAGATTACCCAATTTATCAAGAAATAAAACAGGTTGAAGATATATTAGAAAATGGATAGTTGAAATAAGGTATCCTCTTGCCAAAAGCACCAAATTTCTCAAGGATTCAGGGCCCACAGGATAGACTAGTATATCACAGAGGTACAAAAACAGTGAGCCTGGGTAAGATTCTATTAAGGGTAACATCTTTTCATGTAAAGATGACTAATGGGAAACTGTGCCTGTGATATGTCAGCTCTTAAAGTCCCTTGCTGTGTGGTCAATTGGCCTTAACTAGGAAGTACTTCTAAAGAATAGAGAAGAGGTAGAAAACCAGAACCTGTGGATACAGTTTCTCAGTGTAACATGGGAAATTAAAGTTACATATTTTTACTATCCATCCTCAGCTTCTGAAGGAGTTGGCTCTCCTAGAAGCATCCCAGGTGGTAGGTGAGGATGTGAATTGGGGAACCTAAGCTGAACTGCTCTTCAGAATAAAAGTTAGAAAAATAGGGGGAAAATTGTGGGGAAATGCTGCAAAGTGTGGCTAGAGAAGTAAGAGGGAAGATTAAAGGAGAGGCCAATATGAAGAACTTCAGCCCATTTTGAACCAGACATCCACCATCTAGTGCCCTGCCATGTTTAATCTCGTTTCCACCTTCTGGGCAAAAGCTGCCATTAATGAGCTTGAATGTAGAAGATATTTCACCGTGGCTCATCTCAGCCCTAAGAATTTCTGCCAGAGTATTAAGGGAGTCAATTGCAAGTCCTTCCATTTCTCTACTAAACAAAAAGGAGAACACAAAATTAGAAAACTAGAAACTAGATATAGAATACATGCACACTGGCATTGTAACTTCCAAAGCTTCCTTATCAGAAATGGTCCTGATATTTTACAACCCACATAGTCGAGGTGTTTTGTTTATATCTAATACTAATCTCCGTTGCTTAAATTTAAAGCCATCTCTTCCTAGTTATCAGTGGGTATGGGGATAGTGAATCAGTAGCTAAGTAGATCTTCCTTTATGACATTTGAAAGCTGCTAGTAAGTGACTTCATTTTTTTTTCTTTCATAGTACAAAATACTAATTTTGAATTATAAAGCAGATGACATCAGTGTGACTTGTTAAAAGAAATGTTACATAAAATGTAGTTTCAATACGTAATTGTATTCAGGCTTCACACAGAAGACTGTTCCCATTGTACTTTCTTCTTTGTGTCAAGAAATTTATATGACTGATACTGTTTTAGTTAGGATAAATTTTTGTAAAATGTGTCAGCTTTTAAGCAATGGCATTCTAGCCATTGCTGTAATGTTTCCTCTGATACTATACCTTTTCATGAAATAGAAGGTAACTGGCAATGGAATCACCAGCTAGCTAAGACAGCAACTCCTAACTCTACAGTGATAGTTGGAGTAGTAACCATTATAATGATGATAGCCACAATTATTTTGAGCATCTACTGTTTTTCAGGCATTGGACTTGGTGTTTTATGCGATTTATTTCATTTTGCCCTCGAAACAACTGTATAAGGTAAAATTGAAGTGATACAGCTTGTAAGTCATGGCGCTTAAGAAAAAAAGTGGTCTAAATCTCATGTGTGTTATTGCTGCTATTCTTGTTTTATTCGCTTTTCTCCACTGTGTAAACTCCTTGGGCCACACATGATTCTTCCTTGTGGTATTTCAAAAAGTAGTTAGCACATTGCTATTTACACTTTTCCTTCCTATTCTAGATTGTTCAAGTTTCTCCTTTTAACCTTGTGCATCTCAAGAACATATTTACCTTTTGTTTTTGTGTGCCTTCTTCCTCAAGATCTTCATACAGACTTTTGACCTTGGAACATAGAGTTGTGTCAAGAAGTAGAAAGTGGACTTTGACAAAGATTTGTTTTTTTAGGGATCTAGCTGGTTCCTGACATGTTCAGTTCATTGACATCCTCCCTCGTCAGACTATAAATTGCACTGTCTTCTTTCACTCTGGCATTTGAAATGAAAGGGACCAGAGAATAACCTATAATCTAGTTCTCCCCACCCTGATTCCATTTTGGAAGTGGAAAAAGTTTTGGTCTTTAACATTTCTTGTCAAGAAGGGTCAAGAAAAATTGTTGGAAACAGCATCAATGCTTATGTGGCAAAAGGTTGTATTGCA
>CM053501.1:73574672-73652327 GCA_028627145.1 Eidolon dupreanum
TATTGAATGTTGAAATTTGTGAATTCCGATAAAGTTTGGTGGAAAAGAAAGTTAAATCCGTGAAAATATCCACAAAATTTGGTCTCAATCCTAGCTGTTTCTGACTTAGGATAGCATCATGAATATATTCATGCATATCAGTGGAGAGAAGATATTCCTTATAACTCATGAGTTGTAACGAAAAGGAGTAACAGAAAGTAAGAGCTGGTTCCTCAGAATAATTTTGGTGATTTAAGTAAGATTTATGGAGGGACTCTGAGTAACTCTGAATTCTTTTTACTGACTGGTAGATGGGTAGGTAGAAAGTTATATTGTGTATAAAAATATTTAATCTGTAATCTTTAAGAGAAGTGTTTTCTTTTTTCTCACTTACCTAAGAAACCCTTTAACCATTTTATAGAAAGAAACAAAAAATACTTAGAAAGTCTAATGTAGCATATTTAAGCTTTTTATAACAGGAGCAGGGCAAATGGTCATACTCTGTAGACATTCCTTTTTGTTTCATGGAAAAGTTAATGATTAGTTGTAAATTTTCATATCATTTTGATGTCAGGCCTTATCTGCTTGACTGGTATCAAAGTACTTCTATTTCTTTAGGCCCTTAGTGTGGGGGACATCACAGAGCTAAACTATTGAAATTCAGGAGCAGTTTGGAATTGCCAACAATATGTACAGGAGAGATGATATGGGTCCTGAAGTCAAATTGAGTTCAAAACTAAGTTCTTCCACTTACAAGTTTGGTGATCTTGGGCAAGAGGAAAAACTACCCATGGGATTCCTGTAAAGATTATATGAAAGAATATATGAAAAGTGCTTGCTTGGCACAATGCCTGGTATATAACAAATAAAGTAAGAAATAGCCAGTTTATTATTATCAGAGGAAAAACTCCTATTAACATATTCTTATGTATGTTTTTCTGTTAGTTTTGACACAAGTTAATCTTTGATACTGTTTGAGGATTTAAGAATTTTAGCCATTTATAATGGTATATGATATGACGTGTATATGATATTCACATAAGATGTTTCATATGTGAAAGAATAATGGAAATTTTACTGAGATAATATCATGACAGCTCAAGGAAAAACCTAATTGTTGTGTAATTTAAAAATTACTATATGTAATCTTGGCTTAGTCTGAATGTGTTATTACATGAAATAACTTACATGAATAAGGAAGAAATCAGCTTTACTTCTAGCTAAAGCTAGACTGGAACCTTCTTTGACATAGCCTTCTTAAAAATATGTATTATTTTCTAACTGTTACAATATTTAGAAATTATACATTGTATTCAGTTTTTAAATATACATGACTTATGTCTATTTTAATAGGAGCCTACAATGATGCCATAAGCAGATAGAGACATATATACTTTTTATAGAAAATAGTTCAAGATTTTTTGTTTAAAATACATTTCTATAGTTTTGTATAGGGTAGTTTCTAAATATTTCTATATAGACAAATATATACTTAGTCTTTTTATGTGCTAGGCACTGAGTGGAGCTTACTGAGCAAAAATAATTAAATGAATAAAATGATTCCCAGTATGATAAGTGCAGTAAAGAGGATTGAGAACTGAGTCGTGTGTGTGTGTGTGTGTGTGTGTGTGTGTGTGTGTGTGTGTGTTTGTGTGTCCGTCCTGGTGATGTATTTTAGTTGGGATGGTCAGGGAAGCTGAGAGTTAAAGTAATGAGTTGAGCAAAAATTTGATAGAGGGTGATTATAGCAGGTACAAAGGACTTGAATGTCCAGCAGGTATGAAGAGCAGAAAGACCATCTTTTTCAGTTATTAAAAAAATAATAATAACGAAAGAATTCTTTCTAAAGTCATTGCATTTATATGGCCCATGCTTTCAGATTTCCAGAGAAAAGCTTTGAAATCCCAAAATAATGAGTTTCCCACTCTCCATCCTCAGTGTTGGTCTTTGGCTGGGTTGTATTCAGTGTATATCTGCCCCTCGCTTCTGGTTCTAGAATGTGTTCCTGAGAACCTGGTAGGCCAGCGTCAGAGAAAGTGAACTTCACCTAGGTATAGAAGGAAAGCATTCTGGAATAAAAGTTACCTCAGGATGGTATGCTGCTGCAAACCTGTCCTCTTTATGCAAAGTTTAAGGGCCTGCTCAGATTTGACTTGCTAGACTTGAAGGGCACTTTTTTTTTTTTTTAAGGCTAAAGATCTCTGCTTTTCATTGCCTATCTCAGCTTAAAAAAAAAAAAAGAAAGAAAGAAAGAAGGAAAAAGAATTTCCAGAACTCATTAAGAACTGTTTAGCCCTGTGATCACTCTTAAAAGATAACTCTAGCATTTATGTTTCTTCATGATAAATTTACCTTGACTTTAGGTAGCAAGCTGGCAACCCATATTGAATTCTCTCTCGCTATGAGTACATAAAATTCAGTGTTCTAATACCTCCATGGGCTAAATTTAGTTAAGATTTGAGTTCAAGATGTAATTGGTTAGTAGATACATATGTGTAAAAAAAATGTTTATACCAACTGGCTGCAGTAATCTTCCTAAAGGACATAATAGAGTGTGCCCACTGTGACAAGATAAATAGTCTAAAAGACAGAAGTTCTGATAGGCAAGACTGTGAAGGTTGTAGTTCTTGAATGGGTTCTGCCAACTTTGAACAGCAAATAGGCTTTTGGCCTGTATTAACCAAAACCCATCACCAGTCATTTCTGTAACCATCATCCTATGCTCATCTTCTATGTTCTCAAATATTTTGTGGATCCTAAAACAACAAAAAAATGGCAAAAGTAATAACAGCAACCAAAATAAGTAAAGTTTTCATGTGAAATATATTACATTGCATCCTAATTATTTGACAGACTAACATTCGTAAAATTATATATATGTAAATAAAATGATGTCAACTATAATATTTTGTTAGTTAATACCTATTGTTCTTTGACTATAATGAATAACAGAGTTTACCTGCTCAGATATGTTCATTTAAGTAGAGATGATAATATAACTAAATAGAACCACTCAAAAAAATTCCAAAATTTGCAAGTGGAAGGAAGAAAAGGGAGGAATGAATCCCAACATAACCCTGTGTTCTATGAACACTCAGTAATATTTTTTTTTTTGCATCATCAAAACTTCACACAGTTAAATTTTGCCAAGTTTACTGCTTCCCCTGATGCTTTGCATTTATTTTGATGACGGTTTTGCCTTCTTGGAATTCAAATAGTCTAATCGGGTCTTGGCAGTTGATGTTTATCTTGACTGAAACAGATTTTCTTCACCCTTTGCTCTGAGACTCCTACTTTCAGGCTGAAAGGTCATTTTAAATGTGCACAGCGTTTGGGAAACCACATAATGAATTCAAATAAATTCCTGCCTGTTAAAAAGAGGCTTCTCTTTCTCAAGTTCTAAAGCTTACGTAGAACAAACCATTTGGTTTTTATCTGAATTTATTTTAAAAGGGGCTTTTTGTGCTTCTTTAATGCTCTCATGTCAGAGAATAGGAAAATCCTAAATTTCCATTTAATCTTTTTCAGAAATATGCATTTCGCTCAATAAACTCTGTTGAAGTTTAACAGCTGCTACAGCTGTCAACAAATTTAAGGGGCATTCTTTGGTTGTATTACTTTAAGGATTTCTTATATTGTCTATCTTTAATGCAGCAACTCCATTTTTAAAAATTTGCTCTACCTATATGCTGTGTATAGATGGAAAAATATGTGTACAAAAATGTTCTGGAGCAGTTTTTGTGATTAGACTAGAAACAGTCTAGATGTTGATGAGTATGGGGCTGACTGAACAATTTGCATACAATGATAATGGAATATTGTATAGCTATGAGGAAGATCTCTTATGTGATGGTATAGAGTTATCTCCAGATGATGTTTACTATTATTGTTATAATTTGAAAAGATGATACTCATAATCACAGGTATTTGCTTTCATTAGTTTTCTTTGTGTATCCCTTAGAGTTTTTTTTTTTTTTATATAAATGCAAACAATGAACAAATTCTAATCATTGCCCCCTTTTTACACAAGAAGCATGCTCTATACTTTTACTGTTCCACAGCTTGCATTTTTTACTTAACAATGGATCAGGTACATGAAGAGGCTTCCTACTCATTTTTGGAGAATTTAGTGATATATAATTCATATCCCATACCATTAATCTGTTGTAAGTGTACAATTTATTGATTTTTAGTATAGTCACACAGTTGTGCAACCATCATCACAATCATTTTTAGAACATTTTATCACCCTAGTGGTAGCCAAGTACCCTGTAACTATCATCCTATCATCACCTACGCAACTACTAATCTACTTTTTGTCTCTCTATATATGCCTGCTCTGAGTATTTCATATAAGTAGAATTAAAAATGTACGGTCTTCTATGACTAGCTTCTTTGACTTAATATGATTTCAAGATTTATCTATGTTGTAGAGTACCAGCATTTCATTCCTTTTTATGGACAAATGATATTCCATTTAATGACTAAACCGTAATTTGTTTATTCATTCATCAGTTGATAGACATTTGGCTTATTTCACTTTTTGGCTCTTATGAGTTATGCTACTATGAACATTTTTGTAAAATCTTTTGCATGGGCATATGTTTTCATTTCTATTGAATGTATACTTAGTAGAATTGGCTAGGTCAAATCATACCTCTGTGTTTAACTTTTTGACTGTCAAAAGTGCCTATATTCTCACTCTTTTTTACAGCAGAAAAAAAATTTCTATCAAATCACTGTATCATTATTAGTTTAGTCTAGATATGTTTTTTAATGAAAGTGTTAAGGCATAACATTCCCATTTATGCAAATACACAGAGTTTCTTGACATACATAAATATGTTTTCACCAACAAGCAATTTTCTGCATATGTACTTGACAATGATCATAGTTGCTAGCTTTGGAGAGGAGATTGCTACAGGGCTGGAAACCTGAGATGGAGTACTCACCATTTTGAATTTGGAAGATTTTTACTATGAGCACTGATTCATTTTTCAATTGAAAATATGACTCATTAATGTAAAAAAGCAGAAATGTATTTTCTTGGTACTCTTCTCGCAAATGCTGGTCAGGCCAGGGGCTTCTTGACCTGTGCTTTGTATTGGTCATCCTGCACTATGGGGTAGTCAGTGCTACTCATACCATATTTTTGTCAGCTCTCCAGTTTAAAATCATTTTTAGTTCTTAGGGTGAATTTAATGTCTGTTTTTCTATCTTTAAGAGGCAAAGTATCATTTTAAAACAGGCATTGCTTCGTTCTTAATCTAAAATAATGTTTCTCAAATGTTTTAGACAAACCAATCTACATAAAAGACAAAAAAGAAAAAATATAAGGACTAGAGCAAGCATCTGGGTGAACCATGGGATTGGCAAACAAGGGAAGGTGGCTGAACTAAACATGAAAAACACAGTGCTAAGAAGCAGGGCTGGTCAGTCTGGAGACCTTCATAGATTCATATTTAGTCTGTCCAAGTATTATGTGATGGTGACTAAAAAAGGGAATTGTTATTTCCTGCACAGCTTCCATCAGGTAGCTCTGAAACAGCTTTATGTTTGCTTTCATCTATGCTTGAAAATCAGTCGTTATAGTGTTTTTCTGTTTATTTAAGATAAAACCTATGGTGGTTATATTTTAAACAAACCAGTATATTCTGATTTCTGCCTTTGGTTGAATTAGCTTGACTTACTAGAGGATAGAAAAGTTCCCACATTTATTTGCTTGTTGACTTGTTCATTCTTGCATTCACTTATTCATTAAGCATCTATTCATTCAACACTGCAATGACACCACTCCCCGGTGAGTGATGATTCCTTCTGTGGTACCTCAGGGAGCATGAATTCCAGATGGAGGAAGAATAATTTTACATCCTTTAATGATCAAAGTCACAACAATGAAGTTTTTTGTTGTTGTTGTTAGGATATATTAACCAAACCTGGTTTTGAAAATTACATGACTTAAGTTCACTTAGTTCTTCTATAAAATGAAAAAGATAATATGAATTAGCTTTAAAATATATCAAGAAAGATATAGAGAGGAGATTCTATAAAAATTAAATCTTTAAGAATAATGTAAAATAATTTGGTTTTACCAGAAACTTATAAAATAGGATTTAGAGCTAAAATGTCTTTTTCAGAGAAATAAAACCATAGATGAAGAAATAAATACATTTTTCTTCAATCCTGCTGTGGGAATGAGGAATATGCTATTTGTGGAGACTGTGTTTGGGATGGATTGAATGATAGAATTAACAAAGATGCTACCAGAACAAGTACTAACATACAATTAACTTTCCTATTAACAATCTATTCCTGAAGAATTAATTTATAAAAATGATTATAACTAGAGAGGTCTTACTATTTCTTATTTTATTTAAATATAAAGATTTCTTACAACAAAATTTATTTCTTTCAAATCATAATATATATTTTCCCTTGGCAGGACTATTGTTAATTTTTAGAGGAGAAGACACTGACTAATCACAGCATTTTTTTTTTCAGAAAGAGATTTTGCTGCTGTGAGGCAACTAGTAATTCATTTGCCAAATGTCAACAGAGTTAAAGAATTTTGTATTATAAAAACCTCACAGTTGCCTACTTTTCTCCCTCATCTAAAAAAAAAAATAAAAGATTCTTTGACATTTTTATGTATAAGATGACTAGAGAATGTGACTCAACTCTTCATGATCTAACTGCAATTGCTGAGGACCATGGCTGAACTGGGACTGCGTCATGCATAACGTTATGCTGAGAGCAAAGGCACCCAGTGAGGAAAGCAGTATCAGAAAGAAAGAGCATCACTGAGCATCTGCTTATTTTTGGATTTTGTTCTATCCATTGCATGCTATCGCTTCTCCATTTATATTTGAAATGACATGAATATTAAGTCATTATTTAGTCACTAGAAATGGAGTTGAAAAGGCATCTGTGTAGGGGAATACAGTGACATTTGGTTAGTCGGACTGAGGCTTGCAGAGGTAAATTCACCTTACTCACTGCTACAGTGTTTTGTGTGGTCAAGCGAGAATGCCAGTCCAGGCTGCCGAACACCAAAGCCTAGGCCCTTGACAGCTCCGTTGTACTGTCTCTCAGACAACTTGTCTTATGGGAAACTGCCTTACAACTTTTTAAATAAGTATAACAGTAATGACTTGGCCCTAACTCAAGTATGAAATATATAATATTTTACAGATTCTAACTACATTCTGTTGAGGACTCCTTTGTATTTTATTAAAATAAGAAATCATTAATAATTTTAAATTTTTGCCATATAATTTGCAAACTATTTACAGTTAAGGCACATCAACCCACACATATTTTGTTAAAATAATTTTTATTATAGAAGCAATTCTTGTGCACTTTAGGATCTTTTAAAAATATACAAAAACAAAGATACAAATACAAATTAACTCATAACCTTACTACTTCACAAAAGAAAACACTGAAAATTCCTAGGTATTTTTTTCAGTCTTTTTCTAAGCAAATATGAAACTAATAGTCATATGGATAATATACTTTTACTTCCAGCTTTTTAAAACTTAACATTTTATCATGAGTATTTTCCCATATTATTTAATAATATTCAAAACACTATTTATATGTATGCACAATATTCTGTCTTAAAAATATTTTATAATTTAAACATTTGCCTATTGTTGGACATTTAGGCTGTTTCTAATTTTTCCCCAATATTAAAAATATCAGTCTTTTGTCTTCTGTGAATTTTTTATTCAACTATTAGCTGTTTGTTTTTTATTGTGATTGTATAGTTTTTCTTGATTGCAAAAGTTCTTTACATATTAGATATATGAGTCTTTTTCATCTTACATTTGTTATAATTATCTATTTCAGTTCTAGTTTTACTTTTGTTTATTGATTTTTTTGCTTCCGTAATTTTTTCTTTGCTTTAACAATAGGTTTTTTTTCCTGTACAAAAAGTAGATAAATATTTAGCTATATTTTCTTTATTTTCTTTATTTTTTAATCAATATGAAATTATTTTAATATAAGGATTTAAGTGTATTTTATTCTAAAATAGTTAAACATATGTTCTAGGACCATTTGTTAAATATCCTTTACTTTACTTTTTTGCTTTGTATCACATGTAAAATTTTATATATCATCTATCATGTGTATACTTATCAGGTATAAAATTACATATTATAATTAACATCATAATTCAAGCCAGTTTTTTTAAAAAAAGAACATGTGCAGCCCAATGATAGTAACATACTATATTTAAACTATTATAACTGCCTATTTTTACATTTGTAGTGTATTTTACAAAATAGATAATATTTTCATATGCTAGTACAAGTATATAAATAACTTATTAAAATATATACACAATGGAAGTACTTGCACATTTTTGTTTTTACTAATAGAAATATACTATCTCATAAGATTGGAGATCACTGGTCTAGATTATGTGACCTCAGGAAGGTCTATATACTAGGCTGTATTTCAGGCATGGAGCAGGAACAGAGCAACTCAAGCCCACATCTGGAGATCATATGAATTAGAGTCTCAGGAAAGGAAGACAGACACCAGGAATCATGGAAAAAGTCAGTAATTAGAGATAGGGGATATATTCAAGGTGAGGATGCCAAGGGTAGTACGATGCCATCTCCCAGAGTGATTCTGTGGGACTCCTAAATTTGTTCCTACTTAAAATAAAAATTATTTCTAGAGACCAGGGAGGAGTCAGAGCAGCAGGTGAGGTTCAAGTGACAATGCTAGAGAGGAGAGCAGGTTACAGAAACTATAGTACAGGACACCTGCCAGCAAGTATTCATTTTTCAAGTGAGTGTCAAGGTAATTCATGATCAATAAGATCCAAGGCTTATGACTACATTACATTTCTATTAAAAAAAATTCACCAATGAAAAACTGTACAGAAAGTTTTATCAATGTAAAAAGCCATTGTATTCAATTTAGTCAAACTATTTCAACCCCACCCTTCCTAGAGTGCTCATTGTTGAAACTCTGGGAAGTCAAGGTTGCCCTTAAACTTGAGTGAATATTGGCAGGGCCTTTTATTTCTTTGTTTTAACCAGTGAACATAGGATTCTTCTGCATTAAATGGTGCCCATAAACATTGAACATACTGGCACATTACATGAAAATCAGCCCATTACTATGTTTTTACAAAAATTATGCCAACATTTGTCCTGTTTTTAAGAAGATACCGGTCACAAAGATCATATACTCTAATGTGTTTATTTACCTGCTGTTTAAGGGATTTTGTATTTCTTTTTTTTTATTTTTACCTTGTATCAATTAAGGGTAGACTTTGAGTTGTACTAATAATATATTCCAGGATAAATAAAGTATAAATTCATCTTTAAAATACTGAATCATATTTCCTACTTGGAGTTTAACTCTGAAATATGTGATCTTTATTTAAGATTGATTGTTTGTTGGAAATAAATTAAAACTTCAGCCTGTATTCTAAAGTCTTTAAATTTATCTCTTAAGGTAGCCAGTGATCCAAACTAGAGTCACTACAATATACGTGTATAATATATACATATGTGTACAATAGGTCATGAGAATAGCTCTTTGAGAGAACTCTGTGAAAAAGTTCAAAGCTCATAATTTTTACACTTTAAAAACAGCTTTTGCTTTGTATAACCTTAAAGGAAGAATTAATAATCTTAATTAAAATAATGGATAAACAAACATTAGTTATTTCTTCTAGATTTTAGCTACATAAATATTTTGCTATAAAAAGTTAAGATATTTATTTCATTTCTTTTTTGTTAAAACAATTTATTGAATAAGTGCTATGTGCTTATATACTAGGACCCTCAAAATATATGTAAATAACAAGAATAAACTCATATAACATGTTTTCTGTATAAAATTGAGAGACGATTTTTTTCTTCTACATTATGTATCTGAGTGATATATTTAACTTATCATAATGTTGTGCTTTAAAGGGGTTGTTTACTGTGTGCCTTTTAATGTAAGAGCATTCACTAATTTAACAAACATTGCATGACACATGTCATTAATTAGTTCAGTTAGCATGGCTATGGGATAGTCTTATAAATTAACTGCTTTTACAGTCACTAATTAACTAACTTAGTTTTATGGCAGAGGCATTTATTTCATTAGAACATGATTTCTGTTATGATCAAATGAGGTCAAGCATATGAAATTATTTAACAAGCCATATTTAATGGTGCATGAGTGTAAATATATGTGGATGTAGGTGGTTTTAAAGACAGTGTGTAATACAAGTATTATGGCTTGTAACTGAAATATTTTTTTATAAAATCTAATTGAATTCTCGGCCCATTACATATGCATATGTATATATATATACACACATACATACAGGTATGCTGTGATAGAGTATTTACCTATCTATTTGAGTGATATAAATAAGTTTTAGGGTCCTCACAAAGAAATAAAATAGTCTCACTTTATCTGGATCAGCATCAGGAACTATAAAAAAGACTGTGATTTCAAATTGTTGACTAATTCGATTGTGTGTTTACTTTTTATTAGTATGTTGACATGCATGTAGATTTGGCCTTCTTTTCAAGGTGGAACGATCATGTAGAATACTTCCATAAATGGTTACTCTTCTCTCAAGAAGGGCACTCATATAAAAATTATAGAACGATTAGTTATCATGGTTGAAAATATCACATCAGGTAAATACAATCCCCATCTGGTAATATGTTTTTATATCAAATTTATTAAGATCAGAGTTGGTTTTAGATCTGTGACATTGACTTCTATTATTTAATAAGAGATGAAAGGTCTAATGGATCATTTTCTTTCTTTTTGGATATGTGTTTTTATTAGGATAATGAGTACAAAGTAAACATCTTTCTGTGTGTGTGTGTGTGTGTGTGTGTGTGTGTGTGTGTGTGTGTGTGTTTTAACAATAAGACATATGTATATTTACACTGTGTGTACACCTCCTACCTTCTGGTAACCACTAGTCTATAGTCCATGTCCATGAGTCCTTGTTTGTTTGTCCTGCTCATTTTTTGCTTTTAGGTTTATATCCCACATATAAGTGATACCATGTGATTTTCAACTTTTTCTGTCTGGCTTATTTCGCTTAATATGATTATCTTGAGGTGTGTTTTTTGTTTTTAAATAATATCTGTAAGGTCAAGCTCATTTTTATTTGATAACCTAACCACACACAGAGTCTACAGTGAAGCAAAATATAGTTTGAAATATGTTTATTGCCACTGGCTTTAAAGAAACCTCTGAGAGATCTCCCTCAATATTTAAAAAGAAAAAGGTTGTGTACTTTTCTGAATAGATGTCATGGTGTTGTTCAAACAAAGCTGACTGTAGAAGGGAAATGGATTGTTTTGTCTCTGATAGGTAAGCATTCATACCTGAACAGAACTCACTAGGGACAATAAAGGATTTTCAGAGATTTAGTTGATATTTAAGCAGATGCATTATTCTTCCACCTTAACATATACATATACATATATTTTTAAAATATATATATTTAAATACATATAAAATATATTTAAATATATTAATATATATTCATATAAAATGTATATAAATATATACATATATGTATATAATCACAAACACACAGACACACACACATTTGTTTACATTCCTTTTTTTTTCGAAATGCTATTGAGAGACCTGAAATCATCTTAATGATGTGGCATGTGGGGAAAGGGATCTAGTTGCCTTGTATTCAGTATTTACAGTGTGCCTGGCTTTGGGCTCTGGACTTTACTCTCATTTTCTGACCTAACCTCCCAGAACCCTGTGTGGCATAAGACTGTCTCTATTTACAGACGACAAAAACCAAAATGCAGAAAGGTGAAGAAATCTTCCCAAAGGCACAAAGCTATTGGCAAAGCCAGGATTTGAGGCCACATCTCAAGGTTCCAATATATACATACATATGCAAACTCAATTGAAAATAAAGTTTTAATGAGGCTAGATTTAACAACTACATGATAAGTAGAAGTTTTGATTTGTCAGGAGTGTTCAAAAGCTCAGAGCGTTTATTGCCAATTTTATTTTTCTGTTAAAGAAATGTTTTCTCTTATTGCTGGCATGTACAGTTATAAAAATAAATTAGAGGTAAACAGATAACAGTTTCCTGGCAGCCTGCATGTCTGTGAGCCTGACACAGATCCCAGAAGGGAAAATATGCTGCAAAGAGGCTTATATGATATTGCTTATTTAGAGATCCTTTAACCGCTTATTTACAATATCCAGTTACAGCTACGTTGTTTTTTTTTTCTTTTGGGGCAAAAGCACATACTCACTTGCCCGTTATTTTGGCAGAAGCCAACATTGCCTGCCATTTCCAATATGTCCTCCTGTGCCCAAGCTCATAATGTGATATTTGAGTTTGTAGCTCCCCTGACAACATAACTGTTGCCAAATTCACCATTGGCGGCAACGTCGGTGAAGCCTGCTTCAGAGGCCTGTTAGTGAGGAACATAATGCAGACATACTTCACTTTACATCATAAATGTATTTACAAAAGCAGTTCCTCACTGAATAAGTTCATAATAAGACATGTTTTCTTAAGTCTAAAAGAAACATGTTTATTGTGGAAAAATTGAGAACCATAGAAAATACATGGTATAATATATATATATATATATATATATATATATATATATATATATATATATATATATATATATATATATATATATCCTGCAATTATAGCATCTAGGGATAGCCATATTAAAATATGTTGGTTTATTTCCTGCATAATTTTTTAAAGCATACGCACACACACACAAACCTATTCAAACACACACATATAACATGTATATATAAAGAGTGAACAAAATTGGGTCACAGAGATTGAACATTTGAAACATGTTTATTGCCATAAATATCCTATGGTTGTGTGCCAGGTTACTGTCAACACTGTATATATCATTTTTTTAATTCTGCATTTCTCCACACTTTAAGCAATTTCCCATATCATTTAGTATCTAGTAAAACCTGATACTCTGATGGTGGCATAGAATTCATTTCATGTATAACAAAATGATTTATTTAGCCATTCTTTCAGTGTTTGGACATTTAAGTTTTCTCTCTTTTTCTCTATTCTAAATAATGATTCATTGAACATCTTTATAATAAAAATCTTAATCTGTATTTGTGATTAATTACTTAGACAACATTTTTTGAAACGTTCTTACTGGTCAAAGAGTTTAAATATTTATAAACTTCTTAGTACATATTATATTGCCAGATATTTATTAAAACATTTTAACCCTACTTAAAGAAAATATTTTGAAGAAATATTATAGTGAACATTTTTTAGAGTGAATGTTTATAATTGGTATTTAATAACATCAGAACTTTTATGACATTTCATGCAGTCAGACACTCTCGTTTTACAGGTGGGAAATTAAGGCATGAAGTCCATGTAAAAGACAGGGTAGCTCAAAAATCTATATTCCAAACCTGGCCAAAAGCAGTTATATTTATATTATTAATTCAGTAGAGAAACGGTTTGGGTACTCTGTTGAAATGACTTTAATTGTTGAGGCAGTTTTTGATGGGGAAATATTTCAATGTTTCTTTGAAGTGTGGTGATATATTTTGACTCTTACAAATCAGGTTTCTACAGTAAAAACAAGAATCATTTTATTCAAATAGGTTCATGTAGCAATAGCATGCTATGAGATTTATGCTGCACAGAGAGTGGTTCTCAAACTATGGTGTACATGAGAAATATTGAGTGTGTTTTTTTAATGCACATTCCTGGGCTTCACCTTCAATTCTGATTCAGTAGCTCTGGATTAGACATAGAACTATTTATTTTAACAACCATCCAGGTTAATTCTGAGGTAGATGGGATAAGGCCGCACTGTGAGAAATATTGGTACAATGATGAAGAATGACCTTGGTGCTTTGACACTCTCTCTACATCTGTCTGTAATTTATTTAACTTCTCTCTGCTTCAGATTTCTTAACTATAAAGAGGGGAGGAAATGCTAGTTTTTGTTATGTAAATTCAATAAACCCTCAAAAGGATTTAATACAATTTTTAGCACATAGTAAGTATTCAATAAATGGTAACTCTTATTATCACAGTTGTCATTGGCATCATATCTATGTCATTATTCCTGCATTGCCAATTTTAAATGATTGTCATTATTGGTTGATTATGGATTTATTTACTTAGATATGTTCCTCTTATTTTTCTTTTGTCCCACCCATATACACCACTGGAGTTGAAATTAAATTAAGATCAAAAGTAACAGGAGCTAACCAGAGAGTTTGTTAAGACCAGTTGAAAAAGCATCAGTGAATCTTGTTGAAAATAAAATAATGATTCTGCTGCTTATCTGCTCAGAGACCCCATTAAGGAAGTATGGATGCTCCAGGCCACTGCAGAGCTATAATCTGCTTCTTGTATCAGCCATAGCATGTGTTTGCACAGTTAATTCCCCTTCACCTCATTTAGCAATAAAATCTATGTTAAACAGAGAGATTTCTTTGTGGATATCAAAGTCTATATATAGCAAAATCATTTAATAAATAGTTAAGTTTCTATACATGGTGTCAGAACTGTGTTAGATACTGGGGAAAACAGAAAAGAATATATTAAAGTAATTTAACTCAATCTTTTTTTGTAACAATCTTTCTGAACAAAACAATGATATAGAACCTACAGACATTGTTCAATTTGTGACTACTTCCTACTAATGATTAATACATCTGAAATTGCTGGCTGCTAAATATTTCAGTCATTTCAAAATGTACTGATTTGGCTAGAGACTCTCCTTAGACTAAAATAAGCTACCTTAAAGCACAAGTCAAATGTCTTAACAGAAAATATCATTATTACCAGCAAAATCTCTGTATAATCTCAAAAGTAAAGCTCTCTCAAAAGCCTACTTATTTCAAGTCAATTTTAGTTAAGCTATATAACTTACACGTTCCCCTGAATGTAGGTGGAATTTCTCCCAGAGCTGTAACTTTGTCAAGCCAAGTTACCTACCCTTCCTCCTGAACCAAGAAAAGAAACAGGATTTATTGAGAGGTTATTGTATGTCAGCCTTTACACTGGGCACTTATATATTTTATCATTAAAACTTTATAACAACATAACAGCCCTTTCTTATACTTAGGACTTTGTAAAGAATATGCCAGGAACAGAACAATAGCCTTATAAGGTTCAGGCAGCCAAGAAGCTGTTTTGCTCAATGCAGAAAGCAGCCATTGCTGCCAAGTTCCTGTGGCTGGTACAGGCTGGTGTTCCTTGGAAAGAATAGGAGACGTAGTTAGACCCATTGTCGTCGGGCTTGCTCAGGGTCAGGCAGGGTAGCAGACCTAGATGTTTAATGCTCTTTTATTGATAGTTACTTTAATAGGATCTTGTTGCTTTTGTGGTAAGAAGATTATCCTTAATTGGTTTGAACTTTGTTCCTATTTCATAGCAGACATTCTTAACCTGGAGTCTACAAATAGGCTTTAAAGATCTGTAACCTCCTTAAAATAATAATAAAAATTTACAAAGTATTTAGTGTTTCACAACGTCCTAAGCACTTTATATGCTCATAATGTCCCTAACAGATAGGTACTGTTTTTATTTCTATCTTGAAGAAGAGGAGAGCAAAATTTAAAGAGGTTAAATAACTTGCAGAAGATCTGTAACTATACAACAGCGGAGTATGTGTTTTAATCTAGGCTATCTGATTCTAAAATCGTTAGACTTAACCACTAGGCTACACTGACTGAACTCTCTAGAATTATATCCAAAAGTGTGTGTGTGTGTGTGTGTGTGTGTGTGTGTGTGTGTGTGTGTGTGTGTTTATAATCATTTTTTCTGAAGGTTTACACTTCTGAAGATCTTCCGGATTATTTAATTCTTAAAGGAATCAATGATCTTCAAAATTTGAAATCCTTTGCTACAGAAAGGCTATATAGATGGACTCTATTAGAATGATCTGAGCAGAAAAAAAAATCTCCTTCATACCTTTAGGGAGTCTATTCTTGTGTTTTCAGTTGAACCAGTTGGTTATTCACCAGGAAGATCTCTAGGTCTTCTGCCGACAGCCCAGTGCCTCACAGACATGTACCATTCATTACCAGTGCCATTTGACTACATCTCTTTTTAGGGCACAACACCAGATTCATACTCACTTTCAAAATAAATCTACCCCCCAAAATTTAAAACATTTATGTGTTAAGACACGTTTATCTCTAAGTTCATTGCAGTATTATTAACGATGGACAAGACATAGAAACAACCAAAGTGTGCTTCAATAGATAATTGGACAAAGAAGATGTGGTACATATATACAATGGAATATTACTCAGCCATAAGAAGTGATGAAATACTGCCATTTGTGACAATATGGATGAATCTTGAGAATATTATGCTAAGAGAAATGTCAGATAAAAAAAAAAAAAAACATGATTCCTCTCACATGTGGGATATAAAACTGAAAGCAATAAACAAACGAGACAAAAAAACAACAAAAACTCATAGACACAGACAACACTATGGTGATTACTAGAGGTTTGGAGGGTAATAGAAAAGGGTAAAGGGGGTCAAATACATGGTGACTAAAGGAGCTTTGACTTTGGGTGGTGAACACACAATGCAATATACAGATGATGTATTATAAAATTTTACACTTGAAACCTATATAATTTTATTAACCAGTATCACCTCAGTAAACTTAATAAAATTTTTAAAACCCAAAACCAAAACAATAATACCACAAAAATAAAATAAAACATTCTACTCATCAAATATTCAGAGAACTAGGAAAGCTGCAGGAAAATAAGTAGACGAGCTCAGGAGCAAAATAGCCATAAATTTGAAACATTCCATTTAGCTTTATCATACCTTGCTAAAACTGGTATGTTACCTTAGGCATGGATTAGAGTATACTATTTTATAATAAATTAGTTTATAGTAGCGAAATTTCTTTTCTGGGGGGAAGCCAAGACAAAGTCATATCCACTCTTGCTCTAACAAAGGCACAGCCACATAAAAGAAAAGTCTGGAGTCAAAGTAACAACAATTTTGTTCTGAAAGAAACTGTGAATATACTAACACTTTCATTAAAAATCTAGTTTGACTGTCTGAACTGAAGTTTGCATGTTAACCATTAGTTATAGTAACTGGAAGAGCTGCAAATGATAATTTCATTAGTGTTTCCACTGGTCTCAAGATGCATGCAGTGAGACAAATTAAGACCATCTTATTAAAATAGCAAATAAAAATATAAGAAATTTCAGTGTATTTAAAGGGAAATAATAAAAAGGAAATTAGGATTTACTGAAAGTATACCACTTTAAAAATACTGTCTTAGGTGCTTTAATATTCATTAGCCCATTATAGTTTTCTAAATGTGAACACTTTATAATTTCTTCAACAAGAGTGAAATCTCAGGCTCAGAAAGCCTAAGTAGTTTTGTGTTAAGGTCACAGAGTTGACAAGGAACAGGGCCTGTTCAAATCCAATTTGATTCCAAAGCCCATATAGTTTCTGCTATGATTCAATACTTTGAGGAACTAAATAGCATTTGGAGACCTACTCTTGATGAACTGTATAAGTATTTTAATAAGGGACCACTAGAACCTACAGAAGCAATGAAGTGTCATGGATAAAAATACGAACTTCAGGCAAGATACTTATCTGAGTACCTTTGTTTATCCAATGTAGTAATAAAAATAAAATGAGACAACAGACATGAAATATTGAGAATAGTACATTCTCTATTGCTATTATCTATTGTTATTATTGTGTTACCCTTGGAAAATGCCCATAGGACGGGTAGTAGGGTCCCTATGGACAGAGTATCACTTATCTGAGACCGTGGAGGAAGTCCCGCCTTTGGGGGCTGCTAGGATATCAGCTCAAATTCTGTTGAGGTATACAGTGGTGGGGAACAGCGTTGAGGAGAGCTTGATATATAGTCAGGTCTCCAGTGAGGAGACATTTCAGCAAAGTAATCAGTGTTAACAAAGCTATGAAAGATATTCAAGATCATACATTCTCTCAGGGATATCAACCAAAGTTTGAAGCATTCAGTGAGAACAATAGGTACTTCAACACACAACAGTTATAGCACTGACATGTAGACTCCATATGGAAGTTTTTAAAGGCTGAGCTTCAAAAATAATTTGCCTATAATATTTTACCAAACAGTATTCCATCTAGGAGACGGGGAAAATCCTTCTTTTGTGATTCCTCTCCCATGTTTGCCGTGTTTAAGCAATATTTATTTTGATAACAGGAATATTTGGCCTTTCAGAAGGAATTTAATCTCTACCATTCCAAAGATAACTTTCCTGAGGTAATCTTAACATCAGTAGAAGCCACGAAACATTACTTCTGTGTAATAAATAGCTCAAGCTTCTAGTTATTCCCAAAGATATTGTTCTCAATTACCTACTACCTTATAGTCAAAAATACCTTTGTTTTTATCTCATATTATACACAACACTAAAGAATGAGAGATATTATTACATTTTGCTTGATATATTTTGGCATTCCAGGTAGCATATATATATTTTTTGTTTTTATAATTTTTAACTATTTTGAGATGTATATGAGATCTCTCAGATGAAACAACCTTTAATGTAATATTCAATAGGGATAATTCATTCAGAGGAAAGTTTCTAAATACCTTATTCATGTCTTCAACAATGCATTATTTTGGGAGTACTGCAAATGGCTTCAGAAACATTGCTCCCCTTATTAACTGCCACTCACCAGCTATTTGAGCTTGGGAGACTACATACCATTGACTAATCATTATAATAAAAATAACATTTATATGTGCTTTGCCATTTACTAAGTGCTTTTACATCCATTTTATTTATTCTTTATAACATTTCTGTGAAATACATATTATTATCACCCTCTCTTTTATAGATGATGAACCTGCAACTCAGAGAAATTTAATTACTTGATGGTAAATGATAGAGCTGAGATTTGAACCTAGATTTTCCAAATTCAAATCTCATGCTTTTCCTGCACTGCTTATACGGCATTAGCAGATAGCAGGTGCTCAGTAAAGACATACTAAATGATTAAGTAAATGACTGGTGAGAGGATGCATCATGGTGTTGTAAGAATATAATGGTCTTTGGTGACAGAAAAGTCCATGTTTACATCTTTAATCTGCCACTTGCTAATTGGACAATGTTGGACAACTTGTTTAGACTGAGCTTCTGTTTCTTCATCTGTTACATAAAGAAATAGTACTGCCTTCATAAAGATGTGTGTGTGTTTGTGTGTGAACTCAATAGTATCGAATTTATTATGTACTTTCTCCAATGTATGCACAGAGCAAATAAGTACTTATATTCTGGCCTCTTTAGTGAGAGGCAATCATTCTTTATTAATTGCATCTCAGTTCTGTGCATATACCTACCTATGAAGGGTAGCTTCATTCCTAAGAATTTTACCTTCTCTCATTTTCAGGGAAAAATATTAAGAGCTACCACATTGTCGTGGTTAAGAACACACGGTCCAGACTGTCTGGGTCCAAAATCTTACTCTCACCTTTATTAGCCATTTGAACTTGGCTAAGTTATATAATCTCTCTATGCTTCAGTTTCCTCTTCCATGTAATGAGGAAAATAGTATTTAGAATAGCACCTGACATATAATCAGCACTATGTAGGTACTGGCGATTTATTGTATTATGGAGTCACTTAGCTAATAAGTGGTGTTCTGAGCACAAAGAGAGAATATTTGCCCTTCTTACTTTTCAACAAAATGTCTTAATAACTCTTGTATAATAGGAACCAAAAGTAACACTGCAAACTTGTCATTTCCATTTGGATTAATAGATAACAGTAAATTAGATAAGCATTTGGACAATAGGTGAGAACTTACATACCTATAGAAAAAAGATATAGGAGTGTGCATTTTGTTTTTAGACACAAAGAAATAGCAATTTTCATGTATCTATGAATGAAATAGAAAAAGAAATCATTTGACCTCTGTTGAGCATCTCAGGTTACAACCTTTGATGCTTTCATATGAAATAACAAAATCTACCTCTTTTACTCCCTAGCCCCACCACCAAACAGAAAGAACTAAAAAGATTGCCATGCCTGAGGAGTGGCAGTTGATAAGGGGAGCAATGTTCCTGAAGCCATTCACAGTACCTCAAAATAATGCCTTGTTGAGGACAGATTAAGATATTTAGAAATGCAGGAGGTAGAATTGAAATCATATTAGACATTGGTCAGTACACCTAAGCCTTTGAAGGATAAGAAAGATTTCAAGAGCAGAAACAGGTGAGGCTTGGATGAAACTTCATCTGTAAAATGTACTCTGGATAATGAGAAGAGCAAAGGTATCTTTGGAGGGGCCAGAGATGAGATTTGGAGGCAGTTGGGGCCAGATTTTAAATGCCATGACATAGAACTTTAACCTACTTTTATAAACAAGGAAATAACAAAATGACATTTTCCCACAGCTACAGGCTGTCTTCTTTCCAGTTCTTCACCCACCTCCTTGCTGTTCGTGTCTTCTTCCCTTCTTTTACTTCTTCTTTCCATTCAACTACACACAAAATCCTGACAGCATTGTGGAGGATGGTGTGGCACAGCAGGACATCTGGGCAGGGACACGACTGAGGAAGTGGTGAGGAAGTAATTCCAATGAGAACAGCTTTGGCTCTGAATGCCCTGCCTTTTGAGTGAGTATGGGTTACAGGAATATTAGCTGAGTTTGGTGCTATGCAGTGGAAATCAGGAATGTTAAACCTGGAAGGAGACTTAGAGATTGGCAAATCATGTTTCCAGCCTGACAACATATGGAGTCACCTGGAGAGCTTTATAAAAATACAGATTCCTGGGTCCCACCCAGGATCTACTGACTCAGAGGATCCAAAAGGAGATCTAAGAATCTGTAATTTTAAAAGCCTTTTCAAAGTGGTGTGCAGACCAGTAATTGAGAATGACTAGTAAGAGGTTTGCCAAAGTCACAAGTAGTTATTAGCAGAGTTGAATGCAAACTTAGGGCTCCCAATTCCCAACTCAGTACTGCAGCTCAGGGTAGGTTCTTATCTTTCAGTTTCAAAGAAATATTTTTCTTTTTTCTCAAATACACCTTAGAGTATGAAAAAGGAACGCCTTTATCTTGAAACAATGGCCTATAATGTACTTAAATAACTTTAACCATGAAGTTGTTTGCTATATCTCTCCCCAAGTATTGTTAAACATTTACCAAACACAGAAGGCATTGCAATGTCCTTAGGATGGTTAAAAAGTTACCAAAGTGGAAGACCCTTACTATAATCCCTTTCAAGTTTGTGTTATACTATTATTTAGAGACAACCGAGCCTCAGTTTCCTCCTTGGCAAATGAGGATAAGAATCCACCCCACCCCCACAGCCTATTTGCCTAGGGTCGCTGTCTGAATGCCATGGAACAATGGCTATGAAAGGGCTTTAGAAACGACGTAGGACTGTATAAGAGGCACAGGAAGGAACGGCTTTGGGAGGAATTTTTTGTTGTTGTTTCCTGAGAACAGGTCATCATAGTCCAACTCATCATTAGAGGCCCAGATGGTGCTCATGGACATGGTCAATGCCTAAACAACCCATGTCTCCCTGGTGGCCTGAACAGCCAAGAACATTAGTGGGATTAGTGGCAAACATGATTTTCAAACTCATAATTACATTACTTTTTTAATGGACAGCTGTGTACGAAGAAGCCAAAAGCAGAATAAGCATAGTTGTGGTTTGGATTTTTTGTTTTCCTATTGTCAAGTTTAACTTCTGGTTCTAAATTTTACAGCAAAAAAGAAAGGTAAAAAGTCATGTTTTAAGATTGTTTTAAAGTTCTGAAGATAGGGAAAAGGCAAAATAAAAGATACCTTTTTGAATGAATGCTTATAAAAACTCCGATTTGGATTTCATGAAGTATAGCCATCTCTAGGCCTTTTCAAAATTTGGTCAAAATTAAGTTTCAAAGGTTAACAAAGTATGTAGTCATGTCAAGGTTTTTTTCTTCCAACCTAAGTTTAAAAATTGACATCTATTATTTTTTAGACTCTTGTATTAGCTTAATGTATGAAAAAGAACAGAGTTTATTTTTAATTTGTATTTTCTAAAAAGCAATTACATTTCAAATTAAATTATCTACCAGTGGTACACATTTTATATAGACAGTTTAAGATCCTATTTACATATTTACATCATGGTGATACAATGTAGTACTAAATAGTTTAGAGGCCAAAAATCCAAATAATTATGGTTCCTATTAGGAAATACTATATCTGAGGATTCTGGCATGACCATCTATAGCCATTTAGAGAAGTTTTGCTAGATTGAAAGACTGTCCCACTACAGATGGCCTTGTTTACAATGTACTTAGAGCTCTGTGTACCATTTGGACTCCTCATTAAAAAAGCATAAGTCATTTTTTAAAAGGAGTGTAAATGGGAAATAATCCAAAAAGTGGGAGCCAAGATTATACAGAATAAATTCTATAAAAAAAAGAAAAAAGAAAGACAAAATACACATAGTTGAATATCAGAATTCATCCAGAAAGTAAGTGAGATGGCACAAATGGATGATTATATCTAAATATTTGAGATATATCATTGCATAAAAATGAAAGGAATTTTAATGGCTAAAGTTTGAAAACACAGTTAATGTCAAGCAAAGGAGGTCAGCAGTGACATTGCTTTGCAACTCGAGGTGACTGGAGAAGAGGTCAAATGTGTTTAGAGAACTATCGTACATTTTTCTTAGCTATGGATTTGGCTAGTCAATAGGATTTATAAACAGTCTCACTATGAACATAGTTGTCCTGAGGGGGAAACAAAGGTCCCATTTTCATTTAAAAGCAGAAGCTCAAGGCAGTCACTACAGTCCTATGTCTTCTCAGTGAGCTCCATTCCCTCTCAGTGGTGTCTGGCAACAGCGGGTGATTGATGGATATAATTGCTGAATGGATAGACTCAATTCTGTGACCTACTACATCACCTTCAGGATGTATTGATCATTTGAGTTTGATCGCTAAGGTGACAACAAAAAGATTATCCTACCAGAAATTCACTGGAGCTCAGTGAAGGGAAGCACAAACTGGACACCACTCTATTATTTCCAAAGCCATGTAGCCAAAGATAATGCCCCAGGTAACTTCCTTTTTCTTCCTCTATAGAAACACATCTGGGTCTAGGAGTTCATTTGAGTTCAGTCTATAAGTTCAGAACAGGAAGGGCCTTCAGCATCTGATTCAAACTATAGCATTCACAATCTGAAGAACCAGCTCAGCCCTGATTCCACTGCGAATAAGCTAGAATAGAGTGAAGAATGGTTCTCTTCTAAATTTGGGTAAGCTGTGAGCTATTTCTAGATTTTTCCATAGACTCTGGCCACATTCAGATGTACACATTCAGAAGGTCAGTGTGGTCTGGAATTTCTTTCTAAATAAGGCAAGCCTGGTTTGATCTGGTACTTCTGAGATCTCATTGACTCAAGAGGAGCATTGATCCAAATCCTAAGTTGACTCCTAGTTCATGTATTAGCTCATGCTTGAGCTGATTCTCTCCAGCTTTTCTGATTGTCATCAAGGCAGAGCAGAACTAGATTGGCTTTTTGTTTTTTACATAACAATCACAACTATGCGTGATGATTATAAACGTATTCTCTAACATGTTTTAAGCACTTGGATGATAAGACATGTTTTGATAAAAATATGTGTAACCATGGAAGATGGTAGGAGGTGGATTGACAAAAGCTAAATCAGCTGTGAAAATGGTAGAATTAAAGAGATAATGAGTTTGTTTCACTTGGCCTGTGTGGGGCACTTTTTTTTTTTTTTTTAAGTCCAGAGGTAGATTAAATGTGATATGTTTGACAGTTTAATGTACTATCAGTACTGCCAGTTTAGTTTGGTGTAATGTACTGTATTAGATGTTATTATACTAACAAATAAACTTCCAAAACTAAAGGTCTTAAAAAAATAAGTTCATTGTTCAAGTAACTGTAAGGTAGATTTTAGGAGGACAAAGTAGCTTTTCTTCTTGCTCTCATGCAGAGAACTTGATCCTCCATCTTGTGTTTCCAGTATCCTTCATGACTTCAGCACCTTTGGTACCCAGTTGGCAGAGGGAGAAGGGGCACAGAGATGAGCATGTGGGAGGAGTTATGAGCCATTCCTGAGAGTTGTGTGAAATATGTTTGCTCACATCCAGTTACATAGCAAAATCTAAATGCAAGGGAAGCATAGAAAAGAGAACTCCTTATATGCCCAGAAACAAGCAGAAAATCAAACTCAGCAGACAGCAAGCAGAATTTGCCACATTTGTGGCCTCGATTATTGAATTCTATCCTTTTCTAAGATCATTTTGTCTTTAGTCAGGATTATATAAAAAACCATTTCAAGGAAACATGAAAAATATCTTTACTCTTCAAAATCACTGTTGAAGTGGATCCTACAGCCTCTTCGATAGCCCATTCCAATGTCTTAAAACCTCTGAAGGATGATTTGTAAGCATGTATAATTCACTCAGTATAAGAAATCTCAATGTGCCAATAACACAATGAGACATGTGCTTGTTCATGTGTTTACATCTTTGTTTTTATTCTCCATAATAAATATTTAAAGAATTGCAGAAGAAAATGATAATTTATGACAGTCACAGGATAATAGTCTTATCATTGTTTTGCCCTGGTGGGATTGAAAAAATGATATCTAATTTAGGCCACATAGCTCTCTGAAGTCCTTCTCTGTTCCCTTCTATCCCCATTAAAGTGGAAAAACCCATCTGCTTGGATCATTTAGGTTGGAAACTGAGTAATATCACTTTTTCAAAACAGATTTAATAGTAGGAGTTCTGACATGTTTGAAGGAGAGTTCAGACCCAGAGAAAAATGTGGTACGTGAGTTTCCATGTCCATTAGTGTAAAAGAATCAAATTGAAGTTATTTTTTTAAAGGCAATTATAGCAGAACTACTACAATTTTTCTTTTTAGTTGTAATCTTGTTTAGAATAATCTACTTAATATGTAATATTTTAAATAAGTATTTTTACAAAGGATTCATAATTTAATAATGTTATTCATTTAATTAAGCCATTTGAAATGAATTCTTAGTAAGTCTAAATACATGAATAGCCAGGGATGAGACTGAGAACCACATTTTTAAAACCTATCCCTCAAAAAGAAAATTATAATCTCTGTGGATACATGTATGGTTTAAAGGTGATTTTAATATCCTGCTTAGTGGAATCATTGCCCACTCCCCCAGGACAAGTTGATAATCACTGATCTGGAAGAATAAATATGTATAAATGGAAAAAAATTCTTAAAAATATAAGTAAGCTTTGGAAATTAGGGCTTTTGAAAAATAAAGAAGAAAAGAATGAAGAAAGATTAACCTCTAAAATAATTTACCTTTTAGGAAAAATATGGTACTACATTTTCATTTCAGCCATTCCATTGTTTTTCCTGTCCTTTCCTGTTCTGTCATTGTCTCAAATGACAGATCTACTTTGAAACTAACGAAGATCAAGCTCAGGGCCCCTCACTGGCTTAGGCCCTTTCCAAGTGCTAGAAGGGAGGGATACTAGCAGCTGCATACAGTTATAGGTTTTATAAAATTCACAAAAGTAAGAATTTTTTTGCATTATTTTTCTTAAAGCAGACTCTCAAAATTGCATAACCTTCATGTGCCACAAACCTGGATCTTACCACTGATTGGTGGTCAGACAGGAGTGTATTCAAAATAACTCCCATTAAAATGCCTTTTAACACACGCTTTCGAAGTGCCTTTCCAGATTTCTTCAAATCAACTAATCAACCTCATTAGTTGATAGGATTCTTTAAAAAAGTAATTCCTAGCCAAAATAAAAAATAATAATAATAACAATTATTTGAGGCAGAGCCACACAGACAACCATGGCAAATAATAATCAGGATAAATAAGTATTGCTGCATCTAAAGACATTAATGCATTCATAATACAAATATTTATTGAGCAACTGCTGTGCTAGACAGTATTCTATGTGCTAGAGATATGTCAGTGAACAAAGTAAATAAAAATCTCTGAGTTTGTACAGCTTATATTCTAATAAGAAGAGTAAGATAAATAATAATGAAGTTTGGCAGAGGCTGATGAATGCTGGGGAGAAAAATAAAATGGAAAGGAGGTTGTAGAAGGCTAGGCAATTAGAATGGCAATTTTTTATGGCAACTTTTCAGCTTTATTGAGATATAATTGACATAAAACATTATATAAGTTTGAGGCATACAATGTAGTGATTTTATACATTCATAAGTTGCAAAATGATTACCATAATAAGATTAGTTAACACATCCACCACTTCACATATTGACAACTCTTAATTTGTTGTAAGAATTTTTTAAATTTATTCTTTTAGACCCTTTAAAATATGCAATATAGTATTATTAACTATAGTCACCATGCTGTATATTAATTACCTCTCTGAACTTTTTCATCTTATAACTGGAAATTTGTACCCTTTAACCACCTTCATCCATTTTCCCTGTGTCCCACTCCACCCCCTGGCAACTACCAATTTGTTCTTTGTATCTATGAGTTTGTTTTTTTCAGATTCCACATATAAGCAAGATCAAACAGTATTTGTCTGTCTCTTTCTGACTTATGCCACAGCATAATGCCCTTGATTTTCATCCATGTTATCTCAAATGGCTGGGTTTTTTTCTTTTTTATAGCTGAATAATATTCCATTCTGTGTGTGTATGTGTGTATCCATTATCCATTTATTGGTCCATGAACACTTAGGTTGTTTCCATGTCTTGACTATTATAAATAATGCTTCAGTGAATATGGATATGCAGATATCTCTTCAAGATAATGATTTCATTTCTTTTAGATATAAACTCAGAACTGATATTGCTGGAGCATACAGAGTGCTCTATTTTTAATATCTTAAGGAACCTCCATACTGTTTTTCATAGTGGCTGCACCAGTTTACATTCCCACCAATAGCACACAATGGTTCGTCTCACTGGGAAAGTAGAATAGTCTAGGAGATTAGGGTGACAATTTTAAATAGTGTAGCCTGGGACTATTTCACCATAAAGGTAACATTAAACTGATATCCAGGTGAAACATATTCCGGGCATAGGGAAGTGCAAGTGCAATGGCCCTGCAGATGGAGCATATACACGTGTGTTCAAAGGACAGTCAGGCGACTGAGGCTGAGACAGAGTAAGCAATAAGGAGTAGGTACAGAAAAAGGTTGGAGAGGCCTTGGGCTCACATCACTCCTGGAGGGCCTCAGCTGTTGTGAGGATATAGTATTGTCTGGGAGAGAGAAATCCCCCCCCCACCCCATCCATTACCCTTCTTCAATTCTTATGACTGGACTAATAATAAAATTGACATAAAATCAGATTCACAGGTGAAAAATCAATTAATATGCACACACACGAGATCATTAATGGTGCTCCAAGAAATGATGAACCAGCCATCTTTTTATACTTTTTAGATAAAGAAAAAAATAATTTATGAAGAATTGAGAGGACAAAGACACTTAGGCTTGGGTGCTCATTAGTGAGGAATCTAAACGAAGTTTGAGTTTGGATTGTAAATTAGTAAGGGAGTAACACATTTTGTTTATATAAGCTTATTTGGCCCTGGATTCCGTAACTTTAGCAATGAAGGTGTCTGTCTTAGTCTCCCTCAAGCAAAGAGGGTACTGTTCACAGGGGAAAATTATTTCCTGCATTCACGGAGACAAGGGATGGCCCTTCTTGCACTGTCTGCTTGTCAAGTAACTTTAATTCAAGGTAATCTATATGCTATTTTGAAATATTTTGGGGATGGCCTGCTTTGGACCCCAACAGTATTTACTCTGAATAAAATAGAAAGCCATTGGAGGATGTTGGGAAGGAACTCATGGGGATCTGATTTATGTTTAAGCGGGATCATTCTGCTATGTAATGAATGAACGCATGAGTAGGGAGAAGTAGGGGCATAGCATTTAAATATCAGTGTTCCAGTGTGGCTTTATCAAAGTATTTTTAGTTGCTCTGTATCACAGAAAAAATATACAGAAATACCCCACCTCCGCCCTGTTAACAAAGATGTTCCCCTTTTGAATTTTACCTTGATGAAACCATGTTTTGAGGAAAACTGCAGTTTTGGAATTTAGCAGCTTAGAAGTGGTCTCAGAGAGCAGATGGTTGGTAATAACCTGTTTTATGCAATCAATCAATCAATCAATCAATAAATAAAACCAAGTAAATCTTTGGAGACTGCATCTGACACTTGTGTCCAGTCCAGCTAGGAGACATGTGTTTATTCTCTTACCATTTATACCCTTACTTCGAGATCCACAAATGAAAACATGATGTAAGGAAAACAAATACATGCTTGTTTGTTTTATTCTTAATCACAGTGAAGCCTGAATGAAATTTTCAGATAAATTAAGGGCTACCAGCAACTACGAAAATACTTTTTCCACTGTCAACATATATTCAGGTTAAATATGTATTTTTATGACTCAGACTGTTCATTATTTCTAGAGAATTGCTGTAAATACGGACCTCATTCTGCTGCTGCAGGCTTTGCCTCTAACTGCCAATACCATGGCCTACATTGGGACCCATTTAAGATACCTTTTTAAGCAGAGATTCAGTTAAAAATTTCTTTTAATCATTAATAAATCATAATCATATAATCATTTAATCATGGTCATTAAAAAGTAACCTATAAACCTCAAATAAAACAATTCTTGGTTTGGGCTTTTTAAATTTATATCTAATAAATATTTTTCAGAAAAATTGGCCTTTTACCACCTCGTTTGGTAAAGATCCACTAAGAAAATTCGGCGTGTCCCTTTTGGTTTCCATCCAAATATCAAACTCAAACTATCATTTTCATCTTGAAACTCTTCCTTGTCCAGTGTTACTTGGGAATATCACTGACAAATCAGAAAATGTGTTTTCAGAGATTACCTGCTATTTACTCATAAATAAGCATACACCTTTCACCTTTGTTTCAGGCTTTTGTTTATAAAATCCATCTGTGGAAATAAGGATAAAATATTCTTGTTCTTAAATATTAGTCGTCTGTGCAAATATACATAGTATGTAAGCTAACATGCATACCTCAAATAACTATAACTTACTAAAGTGGCTAAATATCATGCCCTCTCAGGGTATCCTATTTAAATTTGAGATGCATTTTTTTAATTGATTGAGAAAGATCACCATTTGTGTACATCACTGTAAAATACTGTTTTCTGTAGTCTCATCTCTACAAATAATCTGAGCAAAATTAATATTAAAATGGAGAATTTTGAGAAGTAGTGTTTTCTTTACTCCAGAGAAGCTATTTGACCAGCAGGGACATCTTGAATGGGAAGCATAGCTGGCATAAATTAGAAACAGGTTTTATACACTTGCGATATGAGTATCAATGCATAAACTCTTTATTATAAAGAGAAAAAATATTTTAAAGTAATTATCCAACTTCAGTTGCATTCTCATTAAGCTCAAGGGTGAACCATTGGTCCCTCCTTGAGTGGCAAAGCACCAAAATGCATTCCATTATATAGCCAGCAGCATGGGTTACAATATCCATGGGACAGTAGAGCACTGGAAAATAAACAGCAATGTAATTGTGACTCGTGGTCCCCAAGGTACAGCCAGTGGCTAGAGACTGAGGTCTGAAGGACTGGTTCTGCTCATTGCACTCACTGGAGCCCCACCCCATTGCTGGGACCTCCGTGTCTTCCAGGTTCCTGGCAGGAAATTGTTCTTCCTACTCAGTGAGGAATATCTGGAGAAAAATCAACAGTCTCCACCCTTTCCCCGATATTATCTCACTGGAATTATGGAGTGGGGTGGAGACATAAACCAGCTAAAGTAGTAAGAACAATCTGGCTCCAGCATCTGTCACCTTATTGATTGCCAGGGCTGATGCAGGTTACTTGGCTGACCAGCCCTTGTTTCCCTTTCTCTCTCTTCTCTGCCTTTAGTTTCTTCCCAGAGCAGTGTGCTCAGGTACAGAGAATGACCTAGATGGAAAGTTCCCCTCAAAGATAAAGTGATGACTCTTGAAATAACAATAGCTACTAAATATTGAGAATGTAGTAGCTGCTAGGCATTGTGCTAAGTGCTTTCTAAACATGTTCTCTTCTAATTCTTATGGTGGCCTTAGAGCTAGGTATCAGAAAGTGGAGGCTTAGAAAAGTAAAGTAAACTTGCCCCAGAGCATGCAATTAGAAAGTGGTAGAAACAAGATTTGCAATTTAACATGCATTTTCTAACTTCATCCTAATAGCAACACTTTTGATCTTTCCCCACCACCCAACAGGGGTTATATTAAAACCTAGTCCCAGAAATAGCCTTGGCGTTCAGGATCTATAAATTGATCAGAATGTTACTTTCAAAGAGTTAACATTTGAAGTTCCATGCAGGTGAGGAAGCTAAGAGATGTTCTTATATATTTTTTAATGGTTAACAGGAGGCTCTGCAATAAAGACACACATAGGGGCCAGCCTCTCAGGCTCTAGAATCAGCTTGAGTTTAAAAGCCACTTAAGAACTTATGGCCTTGAACACATTACTTAACATAGACCCACTTCTCTGTTCTTTAGATTTCTCATTGGTTAAGTGTAAAGTATAGTGCCTGGATTATTATGAGAATGCAATGTGATAATATTTGCAATGCACAGAGCCCAATGCCTAGCACATGGAAAGTGCTCCAAAAGTTTTATCATTATCATCATTAGGATTATTATTATCACCATCATAATTATACTCAGATAATATTCCCCCACCCCCAATTCTTTAGTTACCAAGCTTTGGCTAATTTGGCTCTATCTAATTGACAATAAGTCAAAAGAGTATTCATTATATCAAAATGTTGGCCAAAGAATGTGTTTGGGAAATTCACAACTGATTTCTTTCGTACCAGCGTGTAAGGTTAGGATTACCTGATCACCTTCTTCTTTTATTAATAATGCCATGACATGGACTATTTATAAAGTTATGCTTCAAAAATAAGTAGCTTATTTGAAGACACATGTTTTCAGCCTAAATTAACTCTCAGTTAATTACTAGTCACTGAGTGGAGATGTACTGCTTCGATTTGTCCCAGACAGAACTATTCCCAACGGGAGCCCCTTAATTCTAATATTAGAAGGAATTGATGAATAAACCTTTCGGTGGGGGAGGGAACAGCACTTTGGTTTATTTATTTTTATATTTTGTTGATTCTTTTTTCATTTCAAAAACAATGTATTTATTTTAGCAAATTGAACAATTTAAAAGTATACAACTGAAGAGTTAATAGTCTTCCCCATCTCACTCCCCTGAAAGATCAGTGTTAAAAGCTGTTATGTGTCTTTCCACATATTTCTTTATAATAAGATTCTGCTAATACTCCTTACCAAACTTTCCATAAACATGCCTAGCCCTACCTATTAGGCTGAACCACATGAAATTGCCATTTTTATAGCTCCTCACCTTTTTTTTAATATGAACCCTTAAATTCAGTCAGACACTAAATGTTTTGTTTTATGCACATGCCTTACTTATTCCTTCTTAGGTTTGCTTTTGCTGCTTTACTTTCACTGCACACCCTCCATCCCCATTCTTTGTCTGTTCAGGCTGCTATAACAAATTACTACAAGACTGGGTGGCTCTTAAACAACAAAGATTTATTTCTCACAGTTCTGGAGGCAGAGAATTCCAGGAACAGTGTGCCAGCAGATTCAGTGTCTGGTAAAGCCCACTTCTCACATGGTAGAAGGAGCAAGGGAGCTCTCTGGGACTTCTTCATAAGGGTACTAATCCCATGCATGACGGCTTCACTTTCCTGGCCTAATCACCTCCTCAAGTCTCCCACTCTAAGTAAGATCACATCTACAATTAACGTTTAAACATATGAATTTTTAGAGACACAAACATTCAGTCTGTAACTCCCACCCCAACTCTACTCTGTCTGGATAATTTTTAACTGACCTTCAGAGAAGAATATCCTTCACCTTCTTAAACTCCCTTTACATTCATTGTCTAGATCACATTTTCTGATTGCCTATGTAACACAATTCAGTAATTTATTATTTATGTAATATTTAATACAGATATGTCATATGTTTTGTTCTTTTTCTGTATTGTTTCATGTTATGTTGCCTTAACTAGATTTAAGTGCCTTATAGAGAAATGTTATGTTTAAATATCTGTATTTATTCAGGTGCTAATCTAAGGGCATAGGAGAAACTGTAAAAGTTTGTTTACTGAGTCTTTCATAATGCAGTCTCTTTTTCTATTAAGTAATGTACCAGTACTGGCATTTGCTAATGTTTACGCCTAGGGATTCTGTAATATTTGTATTATTTTTTCCTTGATAATGAATTTTGATTATAGGATAATTTAATTTAATGGCAGTCAATCATGCAAATAACCTCAGATCCTGACCCCAAAAACTGTATTCTGAGAAAACTCATTATCAAAATTTGGATGGATTCCCCAGATCATTAATGATACTCATATTACATTACCCCAACATAGTAGGTATTTCATTAGTTATATAAATTCGATTAAGGCTTTAAATAAAAAAAGCTTCACTTTTTTTATTTAAAAAAAGTGAAGCTTTTTTTAAATAAAATTCTTGCAAAACATTAGTGGCCATTTTTAGTTCTTCATTCTCAATCTGTTTGTAAAAGCTAATACTAATATTTTTAGATAAATATATTTTTATATTTGGTAATCACTTCCTATAAATCTGAGGTTTTATTTTTTTGGGATAATATTGAAGAGATTGTTTTCATGAGTCTTTAAGAAATTGTTTAGGTCTTCAAGTTTATTTACAATAGACTTTCCTTATTTAAGAAAATGATCTCCATCTAGTGGAAAACTTGTTGTATAACAACCTACAAAGAAAAATAGAGCCCCTCGAATATGCCATATCAAATCCCCTAGAATGTCCCATATCAAACACTTTATGACCTATTAATAAGTTTGGTCTTAATAAGCAAAATTATTGCAAAAGTGTTAACTGTTCTAAGGTATTAGTGTTTGTTCTAAAACTTAAAGTGAAGAGTTTCTGTAAGACTTGCTTAATTGGAAAAAACAATAATAAAAAATAAATTACTGTTATTTTTGGCTATATTCGTATTTACTCAATTAAACTAAGAAAAACTAAAAATCACACTTTCACATCTCCTATATTTCTGTTTATAGGAGATACAGAGAAGGTACTTGCTTTTTATTTTTTAAAACAGTAACATTTGAATATTGATGGGAAATCAACTTTTTTTTTTAATGTGTTAACATTAAATCATCCTCATGCTGAAGAGCTTCCATAACTATCCTCTGAGAACAGAAATCTCTTATCCCCTCCTCTATTCAGAGGTCTTGAATGTCTTTCAGTTGTGTACTGAATGCTTTCAAAAACCCTCTTTAAATAAAGTATTACTCTCTATGAATACTTCTCAACTATCCCACCCTGGATTAATCTTATCTCCTTTGTTTTTGTATCTCAGTGTGCTCCTATTAAGTGCTTAGTAAGTAATTATTTAATTAAACATATCTAAAAAGAGCTTGCCAGAAATCCCTAATATGTCTTTTTAATGATTAGAGATCCCTTTCTCCTTTTGGCCTTCCTCAAGTTTGCCAAAAGTCTCACATACATGAAGTGCCTCTCTGAGTGAAACATATATCCCCTGTTTGGGTGTCACAGTTACCAACATACATTTGTAGTTTACATAATTATGCATTAGTGCTGGAAGAATTTTAGGAACAATAGATGATTAAATCCAGTTAGCTCAGTAACTTTGCTCAGGTCACTTTTCTAGGAGTTGTTATTCTTTTATATAAAATGAGTCTGTTCAATTAGATAATCTCTTATTGCCCTTCAAGGACCAAATAAATGAATTTATAAAGTGACACAGTTCTAAGAAAATTTTAAATTGTAAGACAAGTTTATGACTAGTCAAGCTACATTATATGTTTTTCCTTTTTTTTTTTTTAACTAGATGGATTGATTTGAAGTCAATGTTTTATTTAGTCATAGATTCTTAAGTGATTCATGAAATATCAAGACTCTAGCTTATTCTTCCTCTTTGGCTTTCAATCTGTGTTATAACACTATTTATTAATTCCAGTGAAGAAAATAAAAAAAATGTTTTGAAATTTACTGGTTAATAGTTTGGGTAAAGACTCTAATGGGTAAAATATTGATAAAAACTGAGTATGCATTAATTTATGTATTTGTTCAACAATTTTTAACCACATGCCCTAAGCTATCACCCTGCTCTCATAAGAATACATGTGAGTTGACTTTATTTTATGCTGGTTGATGTTTGACTAGAAAAGCTCTTTGTGGAAGGTTTATATAGATTATAAGGACTGTGATGTTAAAAACTGTACATGTGTGGTTCTTTTTTCCCTCAACTCTAAAATCTGTATTGCTGAGCACAATGCCTTTCATTCATGCATGCATTCAGAAAACCACTAGTAAAGGTATCTGAAGCTCTAATGAGTCCCCATTCTCACAGAGCTCACAGTCTAGGAATGGAAACTAAGTAGTAAGAAGTTTCAATTTACCGTAAATGCTACCATTATAGAGTGGGAAAGTGTCTTGGGAGCACAGAGAAAGGCATCTCATAAAGCTTTGGGATATCAGGGCTGCCTTTCAAGTGAACACTATGTCTTCAAGGATGAATAACAATTAGACAGGGAACAGTAGGACTGAGTAACTAGGGGAACAGAAGGTTAGATAGTGATAGATTGAGAGAAGGAAATGGTGGTTCAATGTGAGTGGAGCATGAAGTGCCTGATGGAAGAGAGTTGCATGTTGAGCTGGGAAAGTAGTCAATTCTAATTGAGAATGTATTATTAAGACTGTCAGAAATTTGGACTTTATTCTGAGGGCAGTAGTGAGCTACTGAATGGTTTAAACTGACAAATGACATAGATTTATATTTTAGGAAAAATTACTCTTGGCACAGGGTGGAAAATGGATTTAAAAGACTAATTTTAAGACTGTTGTAATAATGCAGGTATACTTGATAGAATCCTGGTTAATATATTGGCAGTGGGGATGGAGGGAAATGGATACAACAGGCATTTGTGATTGGATAAGTGTAGGTGAGAAAGAAAGAAGCCCAGGTTTGGAGAAGCAATGATATTAGGCATATAATGAGCATTTGTTGAATCGAATCCAAATATTTAGTGAATTACTATGTATTTGTTCTTTTCCTAAAAGGAATTCTATACTTAGTGCAACTGTTCTTTTCAGAATGGTTCCTATTTAACTAAAGTTGAGTTTAGAAAGACTTATGTCTTGTATCTGGTTGGTTAACAAAAGTACACCAGAGCTGAGAAAGACAAGAGTATGAAGTCGATGTGTTTTTTTGCTTTTGTGTGTTTCAGTATTATTATTATTATTATTATTATTATTATTATTATTATTTACAGCAGGAATCAGCTGTAAATTTTCCCACCATCAGTTCCTAAATGTCCCTTTAGGACATTTGCTAAAATGTCAACACAAAAGTGTTCACAGCAAAGTCATTCCTTCTCTTTCAATTCACAGTTTTGATGTGGACAATGGCACATCTGCGGGACGGAGTCCCTTGGATCCCATGACCAGCCCAGGATCTGGGCTAATTCTCCAAGCAAACTTTGTCCACAGTCAACGTCGGGAGTCCTTCCTTTATCGATCTGACAGCGATTATGACCTCTCTCCAAAGTCTATGTCCCGAAACTCCTCCATTGCCAGTGATATGTAAGTATAAGGGTGAGCAAAGAGAAGAGGAAGCTTCTATAGAAAATCAAGTTAGTTTATCTCTAGAGTTGATGATATAATAAAACCAGCAATATTTTTTTATCTGCATCAGTCTAGAACTTAAAAAGAATGGTAAGTAAAATTATACAAGTTGAAGATAAATGGTAAATTTAATATGAGTACACTCACTCTTGATAAGAAACAATTATTTCCCATAGATACAATGTCTGGGAAAAGTGAGAATTAAATTTTTAATGGAACTATTTATACTTAAAATGTCAACTTATATTCTGGTAGGACCCGAGTTTTAGCTACGCAGCCACATGAATATATTCTAATATTTCAAAAAACCTTAAACTTGGCTTGAAAATCCCTATGATATTAGAGTGCATAGAATTTTGAATATATCTCAATAGATGTACCATACAGATGTTAGCCCTGGTTTGTAGATCATATGAGAGGTCTTTGCAGGGGTTTGCCAAAATTAAGCCATTTTTGGAATATGAATCACTGGAGGCAAGCACAGAAAACACTAGACAGAATTGAATGTCATTTAAAAGATGGCACAGCTTGGAAAATAATTAAAACTGATAAGGAGGTTCGCAGATCATACACTATCATTAACTCATTTCTCAATACAATTCATTCTTGTGTTTACTGTAGTGTTCATTAGCCTTCTAAGTTGTGGAAGCTTCACAATAGAACCTTACTCTTACTCAGTACCTATACTGTCATTTTTGGTAACTATTGCCTCTGTATTTAGTGTTGGTCTTCCCTTCCCTCCTCTGCATTTAGATAGTGAGTGTCTAGTAACACTCACTATCTTCTCATGACACCATGTCAAGAATTCATGACAGGCTGTAATTAATCTTAAAGGAATTAGCCTATATAGGGCTCCTGAGGGTTTAGTGTTATTCTTCATTTCCTAACAGATCACTATGGTATCCCAAAAGATCTAATGGGTGTTCTAAAAATGAAATTGTGCTCTTCTCGTTTTTACAACCTATAGTTTTTGGTTGCCATTTAATTAATAGTTATAAAATGATAATACAATTTGTGTTCTAATCTCCTAGAAGTGACTAGGGAGTGACTAAATTGAAATCATTTTGATTCAAACACTGAATTATTAAACTCATATTGTGTAGCTGTCCCTATTTGAAGTACTGCAGGAGGTATAAGAATACTATGTGACAGTGTTTTTGATTTCAAATAACTAATAGTCTATGAAATAACAGGTCTCAGATCAAATGACTAGTAGAAAAGACAGGATATAAGCCCTAACTTGTGTCCTTATGTACTAAAGGTCAAAAGTATCTCACTATCTACCTTTAATTATGCACAGATCTACACCACCTTTCAAAAAAATATGCGCTTCTTCTCAGCTTTTTTGGTAATGAAACTTCTTCAGTAAGTTATATCTCTCCACATTCTCCCACTCCTACCCAAAGATCTACATTTGTTCTCTATATTTCCTTATCATGTTGTGTTGCCTTAATATTATGAAATCTATCTTCCATTTATATTGACCTCTGAAAATCCATTAATTCAAGACTTGAATAGATTTCACTTCCACAAAGTGGAAGGCATGTTGCTAGTTATTAGAGGAAATACAAGGTGGTTTTCAACTCCTCATTTTCATCATCATTGTGTTCTCACTTCCCTCTCACTCACAGACCTCTCCTTCACCTTCTCCTCTTTTCACCCCTTAACATGTTTCCTTAAAGTATAGCCCCTGACCCTCTGGTCTCTTCTGTTGAAAACTCTTTTGTGTATGGGTTCACTTGTCGTCTTTAATCAGATAACCTACCACTCAGTATTTCTGGCCCTGCAACCTCAGGTGAGCTCCAGATCTGTAGCACTTAAATGCTTTCTATAAATTTGCACTTTCTTATTCAGCTGTACCTCACAATCATTAATTAGTACATATTCATCATTACATAAGTGAGCTTCAGGTCTATAGCACTTAATCACCTCCTCAAAATTTACTTTTTAGTCCAACTGTTACCTCATACTCATTAATCAGTGCATATTCATCATTGTATTAATGGAGCCCACTCTTTATCCCCAAGCAACTTCCCTTTTCCAGTGACCCTATTTCTATGTTATTTTTTATCTTACTTTCTCAGGTTTGAAGTTTAAAACATTCATTTATTTATTCATACATAATCAAAATGCTTATTAAACAACTGTGACTTGTTCAAAGCTCCCAATCTGTAGATGGGAGAGGGCTTGCACTTTCCGCCATTATGATAAAGTGCAATAGCACCCAGAGGAGCAGCATCTGCCCAATGCGAGGTAAGTAAAATCATGTCAATTAAGGAATGACAGTCTGCTTGATGTGAATAGGGAAGTGTGGCGGGAGAGAAAGAAGATTTGAATATAGTCTATGGGACCTGAGAGCTACAAAGGCATATAATAGAGATCTGGAATGATCAAATTGTTTTTTGTTGCATTTTGATTATTCTGTTGTTGAACAATTACATAGTAATGTGGCTACAAGGAAATGGAACATGTTTAAATTTACAAACTAGTTAAATATTATGGAAGCCCAGGTCAGGGGAGTGGTAGTGGCATGAAGGGGTTGGTCCAGATGCAGGAGGCAAGAGGCTTACAGAATGTGTGTGTTGAGGGGGGGCAGTGGGGATGTGGGGGAGGAGGAGCAGGATGGAGCATAGCTGGTGGAGAAGAAGAATTAAAAAGCTGCTGAAGTTTTGGCCCTGAAGGAATAAACTAATGCTGATGTTGACATTTGGGACACAGGAAAGAGAGTGAACAACATAATGGTTAGTAGTGGGTAACCATTTTGGCTTTTACATAAGGATAGAACTCTAGAGGAAACCAGACAACAGTTTAAAGGACAAGGTCAGAAAGCAGAAACAAGCATGGAGAGGATGAGGAGAAATTAGAAGAACCAATTACCTTTTGTAATTACTAGGTTTTGGATGACAGCGGGGTGAATTGTCTTACTGAAGTAATAGAATTAGAAACCCAGTGAGTTGATGATTGAAAGTGGAGATATCAGCAAGTGCAGGCATCTATTCAGAAGGCTGATAGGTTACAGGGCGAGGAAAAACTAAAGCTGCTTGAAAGACAATTAGGTTCAAAGGAAAATTTCTTTGAATTCAAGATACTTAAGCTGAGAGAAAGAGTATTAAATGTGGAGCTATAGCTGCTGCCAAAAATATTATGAACTCAAGTAAAAAAACTAATCTTGGAAAAGTAATAGAAACAATATTATTTAGGAAGGATAAAGAAGAAAAACAAGTGAAAAAGGAAAATATATTTTGGAGATAGAGGGAAAATGTTTAGAAATTTCATGGCTAATGATCTCTACTTTTTCATTCAAATAGAAAGTATAGCCATTAATAACTAAGGGAAAGAGGTATGGGGCAGCTTGAGAACAGGAAGAAAGGCTTAGAAGAGTCACTCTGCCAACCAAAAAAAGAGAACAGAATAGAAGGGAGTAGAAAAATGCAGAACAGCCCCAAAGATGATAATAATGTCAAATGGATGAATGATCAGGTTGAAAGTTATCTCCTCCAACTTCATCTAAGGCAAAACAACTTTGCTTTAGACTGAGACCAAGGACAAACTCATGATGAGTTAGTAGACACTATTTTACATAGTTAATTATTTTTTTAAATTATAGCAAATTGATTTTTGGATACCAGTGTGTAGATTGTTTCTTTTATATCCTTTACTCATCAGTAAAGATTAAATATAAGCATGCATTTTACAAAAGACCTGTAATATTTCATATTTAAATAGTGCTTTTCTTTCCAAAATAAACTTATAAGGATGATGGCCTTATTCATCCATGTACCTACCTATTCAAGGGTTTCTTTATCTGCTAGAACTCAATAAGAATGACAAATTTAATCAGCCATGATACATTTTATATATTGTTGAAAAATAATGTCTCAACATGTTCTGTTTTCCTCTTTACCCTGGAAATTCACATTGACACGATAGGATTTTCCCATGACACTGACTCCTGTAAAGCATTCTTTCTACCAGAGATATGGAGTTTCTCTGAGAAGCAAGGTGAATATAAGTAAATAAAAAATTAGTTTCAGTCTTTAATCTGATACTACACATAACTTCTGCACAGAAAGGATTATGCTTTTTCCTCATTTGACTTCACATGTGTCCATACGTAGGCCTCTGTTTTCTTACCTAGTTCATGATAGTGCTGGGAAGATCCTTAAATGTCAAAAACTCAACTGTACTTTACACAGAATGACATTATCATATATTTTAAGCATTTCTGCTGATTTTATATGTATTATCCTAGTTAAGCATTCCTATTGAGAAAAGCCCTTAAAAATTTCAAATACAAACAGTACCAATGAAGTTTTGTGATTCTCTACTTGAATGAAATATTTTGGAAATGCTCTTTAAGTTAAATTATACTTTAATTTATTGAGAAAGTGAGAAGTAAAATAATCACTTTCTAATAGACAGATGTCATCATCTTATCCTCTATAAATAAATACTAGTTAAATACATGAGGAGAAAATAAGACTAATAATAGTGGTAATAATAATCATAGATACATTGAATGTATATGTCACACTTCACTTTTCCAAATATTTTCACATCTGCTATCTCACTTGATACTTTTCACCATCTTATGGATAGAGACATTATTGTGCCATTTTACAGATGAAATCTAAAGTCCTGAGAGCTTAACCTTTTTTAAGAACACAACAAACACTTTGATCATTCCTAGGAGAACATTATTTTGATAAAGCCATTATAAACAAAGTGCTATGAACTACTGCAACAAAACCGCTGAGAAACAGAAGTACCTATTGACCAAATTCATTTGACCAAATTAATTACTTGGCACTATGAACATTTGGTTTTCAGTTATATTTTAAGAATAAAATAAGATGAAAGCTCAAATTGGTTAGAGATTCAATAAAGAAAATATGGGACTAACTCTTGAAAAAATATATAATTCTACAGGACTAGGCTAAACTCAGCATCTAAAAAATTATATTTATGTAATATAATTTTATATAAAGCAAAAGAGAAGTTCTTGGCAGCTTTGCTCAAAAGTCTGTCCCATAGTTTGTTAAATATATCCCCAATAGCAATTTAATTCTTAGGAATAATAAGAAAAAAAGAAAATTTTAAGTATTAGCGTGAGTATAGTAAAGAACTAAAATCATGAAAAGTAAATTTGAACTATCTTTAATAGTGAAAAATATTTTATAACAATAGGAACCAACTAGATAGCAGAAAGTTGCCGAAGTGTTGTCACAAAGAAAATAGAATAAATGGATAATTACATAAAATGTATGTAGTTTTTTCCTCCTAAAATTCTTCAAAATGTATTTAAAAGTATTTTAACTTCTGAATAACAGTTACTTCTCTTGTACTTCATCCAATAATATGATGTTGTTTATATTAGCCAAATACACAGATATTATACAAATACACTGGGAAAATTAACAGGAGAATTATCAGTGATGAGACCAGTAGAATTTAGTCATAAATGTGAAAGTTTATTAATACAAGCTGCCTGTTAAACCACTTTAATTTTAAAAAAGACATTTAATTTACCTGGATAATGGGCCCTCTAGTCCCCGTCTTCTGCTGAATAAAAAGCAACAGACAGAATCTAGTAACTCTTATCTCATACGTACACAATTATACATACAGAATATGGGGGGAGGGCATGGAAAGGGCAGTGAGGAGAATGTGAGTGTGCTCAATATATCATAAAAATCTGGGGCACACTAGCCAATTAGTACCCATCACCATACAGAAGTATAGAACCTCAAGGGGAGGGGGAGATAGATAAAGATAAAGGAGTCAAATATATGATGATAGAAGGAAATTTAACTTTAGCAGTAAACACACAATGCAGTATATATATGATGTATTATTAAATTATACACTTGAAACTTATATGATTTTATTAACCAATGTCACCACAATAAATTTAATTTTTAAAAAAGTATAAAATCTCATCGATCAGGTCTTTAGAGTGCCCCATGTAGGCATTCTCTCAACTAGTGGAAAATATCCCCCAACTGTATCTCAAATTACTACCCTTTCTTTAGCACTTATCAAGTCCTTTACCACCTTTTGAGACTTTAATTTGAGTTTTCAATCATAGCCTTTACCCTCAACTTCCTGTGACTACTGAGTAGAAAGGCAATGTTGCTTCTAGTTCGGAGTTTAAAAAAGGAAGAAAGACTGCTTATATGTCTATTCATCTCTTTTATTACAGGTTACATTATTCTTCCTTAGTCTTACTAGCTTATCTATAAGATTAAAAATAGAAAGATATGTAGCATTACATATCTAGTCCTCACTAGATCTAATGAAAAATTTGTATTCCCACCTAGCTAGGTTTTAGATCTTATTGAACTAATGAGCTCCTGTCTCCTTTCTAACCTTATTTTGCCATTTGAAAATCCTCTAACACTATCCAAACACAGAAAGTACCATGGCCAAATAATTAAATCCTTAATTCCAAGTTTTCCCAACTGAGGGGTATATTAAGTGACTATGTTTTTTATTGAGATTATCATTCTTTTACTCATTCAGCAATTATTGATAGCACCTACCCCATGCCAAGGTATTGTTTGAAAACATCATAGATATATGAAAACAAGACAAAAATTTTGTTCATATCATTCATTTCTGTTTTATTCTTTTTTAATTCTAGATAGAAAAAGAGGCTTACCCAGACAGTATTGAGATTCTTATGTAAATTCCTATTTTTCACTTACACATCAATCACTTTAAATATTTATTTGCTTGTCAGTCTTAAATCCTTAGTGAATTGATCTCAATGTCTTTGTTGTTTTCTAAGCCATGTAAGGAAAAATAGTCACACTGCCAAAATATTTATATGATACGTTTCTTGAGATAGTCTAAGAAATATTAGTAAATCATCCTCACTACATCCTTTCAATATGGAACATTTAAAGATGTACATTATGAATATGGAGAAAGTGAGCCTTCAAGAAAAATCAAGTCAGGAATACCAAACACTGGACTTTGCTGTCAGATTCCTGGTTCTTTGTTTTGTGGTTCTAGTCAGATTTGCTGAAGAAACTTCCCCTATTTTCCATTTGCTTATTGCATTTTCTCTCAGGCTTTGTGTCAGCTTTCTTTAATTATTTTGAGACTTTTTGGTTTTTCTTAACCTTGGTTGAAAAAAAAAATAATGTCCAGCTACTGACAACCACAGGCATGTCTAAACATATGTACAGCATCAGTTCTTACAATCTCTTCATTAAAAGCAGACAAGTTAAAAGCAGAAAAAAAAAGAACAGCTACTCGTACCTCTGCAAATGTGGGAGGCTGCACTGTGACAGGAAATCATTTAAGCGATTCAGTGAATGACCTCATTTTCTAGTAAATGTTATGAATGAACCCAAGACCATTGTTTCACTTCCAGAGAGAATGAGGCTGCGTGCAGATCTCCTGTTTCCATTTCTCAACATCCATTTCTACTTTGGGACTTAGAGAACTTCAGACTAAATTTCTTATTTCCGCCATGGCCAATTTTGTTTTTTTAGCTGGTTATTTTTTATCTATGTTTGCTTTTAGGGTTTGTTTTGGGGTGGGGGGAGCCAGAAAAATTAGAAAATAAGCATTCTGATTTATGTGTTATCTAAAGGTACCTATAGTGATTTTTTTAAAGTACATTAAAATAAAAATTACATCAAATCATTATTATTTTCAATTATGAATACATTTTTACAGGAGCTAAAAAGAGGGCAGTTGGTAAAAAGAACTTTTTTACAGTAAATCTTGGAGTTAATTTCATATGTCAACTACTGATTTTGTTTTTTTCTTGCGCATCCTTTATCTTCAGAACATTGAGTTTCCATTTATTTATTCAGCCTACTATAGAGATTAGGTAATATTTCTAACGCGTTTTACTAATTTTGGGGTGTTCTCTTTTGTTTGTTTGTTTTGCATTTGTTTAAGTGTAGCCAACTTGTACTATTTATCCAGGAAAGGAACTCAGTGTTTCCCAGACAGACAGCTTGTCTAAAATCTAGTTCTCCAAACACAGTGGAACTTTGAAAGTGGTAAAAGTATGTTTCAAAGATTGAACATACCTAGCATTCATCACTGTAAGTTCAGGATATTTACAAGTTCCACCATGTTTCCTCCTCTGTGGCTTAGCTGTGTAGATGCTTTGAGAGTTAAGTACACACCTTTAGTTTTTTGCAAGTATTTAGTACATGCTCAGGAATATATAGATAAGAATATGTTCTTAAAATTGCCTGGCATCTCTGTGGTCTTTAGAGTTGATATACAACTCTTCTATGAAGTTTAGTAATTTATCTTCAAAACAATCATACAAGGAAACTTGGGAAAATATCATTAGTTCAGTTTTAGAAATCACAAAATTCTCAAATCTCTCTCTCTCTCTCTCTCTCTCTCTCTCACACACACACACACACACACACACACACACACACACACACACACACCATGAATTAGAATCTAGGACCCTGAACATACTGATTTTGAGCAGTATGAGGCTGTTCATTTGGCATTTACTGGCAGGTACAGTGGCCTCTAGATGAGAATATAATATATAGATATAGCAATTAAGCTAAAATATTTACTTCCTTGTCAAAGATAGAGTTTCTTGATGGGCATCTGGGTAAATATTCTGACTTAGAGTTTTTTCCAAACAGTGAGGAGTTTTCATTATGTTAATGTTTCAGTGCTTTTTGCCCCAAGATTAGAATATGTGCTTTTTTCCCATTTATATAAAATATTGCCTTCTTTTTGAAAATGTATAATTGTAATCTTGTAAAGATCGCTCAAGAGCTACACTGGTTAACATGATAGCCATTAGCCACATGTGACTTTCTTCTTAAATTAATTAACATAAAATAAAAGTATAAATAGTTCCTCAGTTGCATTAGCCACTTTTCAAGTGTTAAGCAACCTACATATGGCCAGTAGATATCATATTGGACAACACAGATAGAGAATATTTCTATCATTACAGAAATTTCTGCTATCCTAGAGTCTAGAATATATATTTCTGTATGACTTCAGAATAGCTGAATCCATTTGAGTGTGCAGAGCAACATGGTGTTGTAAAAACTCAACAGCATTTTGAAGCCTGGGTTTAAATCCAGCTCCACTGCATATTTCCACGCCTTGGATTTTCATGACTCAGTAAGCCTTCTAAAACCACCTGGGAGACTGACCTAGGGTTACTAACTGCTCCCTTTGCCAGGTAAAGGATTTTAACAAGAAAATTCTCATCAATATACACAATCATTTTATTTTTAAAGAGAATTTCACTTCAATAAAAAGAAAGGGTATATTCTTATAATAGAGGACAGTTTCCAAAAGAATATGCTAAGCTTTTCTAAAATCTTACTCCATCGTCCACGTTTGTTCTCACTTTGGCACAGACCAATGAACATTCTGTTGGGCAAGCACCAGATCTCAGCCCGGCATTTGGAAATCACTTGCCATGGGCATGACCACCAATGGGACTTAAATTCTTAGAGCTCAGTTCCTTAACTTAGAATGAGGATATAAGCATTCATTTAATGCAGAGTCATGAGATTTAAATACCATGTATCAGTAGAGCACAGAGTCTGGCAGAGTAAGCATGTATAAAATGTACTGCTCTCACTTCTCTCACTTTGATCATGCCCTTCCTTTTAATATATCAAATCTTTTTACCACATGAACACCTTTAAAAATTGTTACACTAGCTACCCATAAATCTTTTCCCCAGGAACCCATCCTGGAAAAAAACTAGAGAGCGGGGCCACTGACGTTAAGAACAGCCCTGTCAAATAAGATAAACTGTGAAAGAAGAACCCGTTCCTAGAACACAGAGTGAAGGCACTTGTGAAAGCTTGCTGTGTACTTTTTCCCCTTCCTTCTTCCCTCTCCACGTAAGTCAGCACTCAGAGCTATGTCACAATAATATGTGACATCAACACTCCTGGAAGTCTATTGTATTGGCTTTTATTAAACAAAATTAAATATGCTTAGTGAGTGTCTATACACATGTACAAAACAGTTTTTAACTTACTGAAATTGGAAAATATTTTGATATATACTTTCTAAAACGGATTCTTTTGTGCTACTGTATAACTAACAATCTTGAGGACATTTATTGGCATCATGTACCTTCTCTAACAAAGACTTAATAGATGTTTTATGACAAGTAAAAAAGACAATACACCTCACACTATAGAATTTTTTTTCTTATGTTGCATTAACTCTAATTCTCTTTGCTTTATCATTGAAATATGTGATATGAGCACACATGGGCCAAAATTGAGGAATTTTGTTTTAAGGACTTTTTAGGTCAAATATCAGTCCAGTCTCTAACCTGTAAAATGTTAAGAAGTAAACAAATAAATAATTTAAATTTCAGAAGACTAAATAACTTCTAAGGTCACATGCATTTCTAAAGTTATATAATTTTTTTAAATAATTTTTTTAAGACTTCGCTTCATAGAGCAGTTTTAGGTTCACAGCAAAATTACGAGAAAGGTACTGATATTTCCTATATATGCCCTGCCCTCACACCAGAATGGTACATTTTTTACAATCAATGAAAATGCGTTGACATATTATATAATGTTTTTAATCATATGAAGTATACCTTAAAATGTAATGTTTGAGAGCAGATGTGCTCTTCTATTGAGTAATATAGGCAAAATAATATAATAAATTCTCTTTATTCTGTTAAAGATGGTAGTAGTGTTTTTACTTATAGTAGCTTTCCCCCACTTCATCTGAAATAGAGAAGATAGAAAACCAAAATGCTTATGTGAGAGAAAAGGGAGCTCACACAATTTTCTTAGGATTATACTCATATACACACATGCACACGTGATATATACATAATTTTACACATAGGTATTTACATATAAATGTATATGTACATAGATGCTATCTTCAGAAGCCTTCATTAAATATGACATGCATATAGTCTTGCTACATTCTGAATATAGTCATATGACATTTAACTATCAGCTAGAACTATCAAGTGGGAAAACAAAATTATTTTATTTTATTTTATTTATTATTTTATTTTAGGGTTTTAGGACAATAAAATCAGGTGGGCAGAGCTTATTTTGTTTTATAAGTCACTGGTGATGTTTTGATATATATTTTTTTGCATTTATATGTAACTCCTATTTTTTGTCTTTATCATACATTATCACCTACATGAAAGGGAAAATGTATTAAGATTGTGCATTGTTTTGAACGTGCATTTGGCATTGATAAATGCATTACAGATGCAGAATTGCACAGTGTTTAAGCACAGAGCCACTGAAGTCATGCTGCCTGAATTTGAATCTTGACCCCATCACTTCATGAGCATGTGATATTTTGTCCTTGTTCGGCTTCCATTTCCTCATTCACAAAAAGAATTTAGTAAGAGATAATCAATATAAAGTGCTTTGCACAGTGCCTGGCACATAATAATCATTTGATGAATATTAGTTATCATTATTGTTTTATAATAATTATATTTTTTTTACAGTTATTACCATCATTATTTATAATATTGCTGGATATTTGTACTGTTTTTTTTAAGTAATTATATTAAAAGTCTGTTTTAAGAAATAAAAAATAATAATGGTATCATATTATAAGGGCCCCAGTGCTAAAGTCATGAAGACGTTAAGTTACATTGCTGGGCATCAGTGAAAGAGATTTTAGGATAAGCTATCACCTGAGTCTATTGGGAAATTAGAATTTGAAGGCAAAGAAAGGGTTAAAGGTATAATAGATAAGCTGTTTCCTTATAAAGTTAAGAACTTGGCCTCATTCACCAGTATTTGTAGAATAGTGTATTGACTTATTTGTTAAAATTGAGGAAAAGCTTATGATTTGGTTTCTCCTTTTTGTTCTAGTATGGAATATAAATACAAAGGTGCTCTTCAAATGGGGGTGAACGTTTCAGTTTGATGACTGATAACTATAGTTAGGATTATCGAAAAATGGTTGATGCTGTGTATATACAAATACATCCAAATGGTTTTGAGTTTGACCTGAAAAATTTCAAATTGGAGGATATTACCTTACAGAATACTGAACTGCTTTAATTTTGCTTTTATATTAATTTGTAATATTTTTGGTTGTCATTAAATGTTGTTAGACATTCTTGCCAAGATATGTTTCTGTAGTGGTGACTTTTGACTAGGGGACTAAACTTTTGTGTTAAATGAAGTCAGTTCTTTACTTATAAGTGGCAAGAGCTTCTAAGAGGAAAATCACATTCAAGTGTGGCTAAGGTTGGCTTAGTTATACAAGACCTTCATTCCCTGGGGTTTCATAAAGGGAGATGTAACTTAATTTTTTCTGACTTACACTGGAAGTAGTTCTAAATTAAAAGGCCTAGCAATATAGAGGAGCCATATCCTCCAGTGAATCTGAAACCAGTGAAGCACAGTTTTTTGTTTGTTTTTTATTAATTTGTTTTAGCAGTATATTGTCTATCACTTTATTAAAATCATAATACCCCTTCATAAGTAATTTTTAAGGCTTCATATACTCGTAAATGTGACATTTATAATTTCTCAGAGCCAACTTAATTTTTTGAAAAAACAAATTATCTTTTTGAAGTGATATCTGGAGAAAAATATACTTTGGTTATATAAAATGTACGTGGTAGCCAAATTCTCCAGAATAATTTTATTATCTGAAGCCATAGTTTTATGATTATAATAAAAATGTGTAGTAACAAAATATTTAACATTCCCATGAACTTAGTATTCAATTAACCCAAATTTTCATGTAACATTTTAATATTTAGCTTCATCTAATTTATGTTTATCAAAATAAGTGTGTTTTCTTTACTAAGTTGTTTTTAAAGGAATGAACTAAAATCTGAGTAATTCGTATAATTATTTATTTTTTAAATTTTAAATTAAATCAGCACTTATATTTTAGTGCATTTAGTTTAATATCTGCTTGAAAATTTAAATATTACTAAACATAGCCTGGAATCAAAAATGCTTTAAAAATAAAGGCATGTAAAATGTTCCATTATTCAATATATTTAATGTTAAAAGCAAAATATAAAATTGAATATACAATATGATTCTAATTGTGTAAGAAATCATGTATTCCATAAAAACCATATACAACTTACATGTGCTCTCATACACCCAGAAGGAGAATTTTATCGACAGTTACCTTTGGGTGGTTCTTTAAGTTTTTCTTTATTTCTTAAAGTTTCAACGGTTGAGATGTGTTTTACATTCAAAACATACATATTATTTTTTAAAAGCTCGAGTACATTGTGTTATATATTTGCTTTTGTTATATGTCTGTACTTCAGTGGACGTGGTGTAGAGAGTGGTGAGTAAATGTGTTCCTTCTGTAGCTAGTTCTTTGCTGTTATCAAATAGCCTAGGCTCCCAGAAACATTTTTATGTGTGTACTAAAAATGAGAACATACTTTTTCCTTATAATTCTAAAAGAGGTGGATCAAGGGTGAATTAATATAGGTGATAGTTTTGAGTCTAAAGGAAGAAAGACACCAGGATTTGAAAGTATCAAAATACTAATTTTGTATATGTTTATCAATTCCTTAATCCTATTGACAAACTCCAGAGAATAATTTTTTTTTTCTAGTTTTATAGCGAGTGACGCACAGAGGATCAAAAAGTTTGGACAAGATTAAGTTCATAAAGTAAGCCTCACACCATGGCTCCTCTTCAAAGTGCTAATTAATATAACCACTTGTCATGCTGAAATTTGTGATGTGTGATATTCAGAGGCAGCAACTTCTTTATGGCCACTAATGCTCTTAGTATCATAGGATTGGGGTTCTTTACTCAATAAAGTATAAATGTTCTTTTAAATAACTGCCTAGTCTTTCAACACACTAGTTCAACACCATCTTGAACTAATTTACAAAATTATATTCTCACATGCTGCTGTTGGTTGAACTTATTTTGTAAGATGACGAGGGGCTTTTCCACACTTAAGTACTTGAATCATTTCTGGATCCTAATGAGGTCTCTATAAGAGGACTTGCTTTTTAGTTTTTTGCCAGTGTTTCTGGCTTCTTATTACAGACAGATGAGCATAGAAGATAAAGTAGTAAATAATACAGAAGCAGGGAAAGGATCACCAAAGGCATAGATAGGGTTCATTCTTAACTCTACTGTCATTGCACTTTGGAAAAACAGAAAATTCACTAGTGCACTTTAAGCTTTGTAGTCCCCTGCTTCCAGTGGTGCTAGCTCAGGACTCACTCAGCAAGTTATCTTTGGTATAGGGCAGAGGAAGCCCCATTCCAAAATTAGGTAGGACTGGTTCAGCCCATGATAACCTGGGCAGGTGACTAAGCACCTCCTTCTATACTTGAGTCTAGAGTCCAGTGTAGCACTGACTCTGTGGTGACTGTTACCGGGGCACCAATCTCCTCATCACCCATGTACATACGTGCTCACATACATCTGTACGATGTCAAAAACAAGCTTTTGTTTCTGATCCTGCCCGCAGCCCTCACTCCTCCATCTGTCCCCCATAGATACTCCAATCCAAAAAAAAAAAAAAAAAAAGCCAATTTTTTTTTCTTAAAGTACATTTGTTGCTTCTTTGGTAAAGTTTGTTGTTGTTGTGTTTCTTTTCATTTAAATGAAAGACAATGTTACATAATCCTCTCCAGAAAAATCATGTCACCAGGAGGTACAATTTTAAGTCTCCAGGCAAGGCTTACTGTGCAAATTTGAATCTAGCTTCTTGCCAGTTTATGGAAGATCCTAACAGTCTCTTCCCATTTTAGGAAGCACAAATAATCTCGTTGTGTGGTATTATAATCCCTTCTAACTACACTTCAATTACTAGGTTTTCTTGTTTAAAAATCTCCTTGTTGGGAAAGTCGTTCAAGTGCAGGATTTCAGAATCACTTTCTATCGCAGGCTATTTTGTGTGCATTTATTATTCAGTTCATTAAAACTCACACATACTTTAAGCCAAATTGTATATAATAACAACATGATCTTCTGTGTATCTTAATTACCAGGTTTGATTTTTTTTATTATAAGCAAATTATAGGATACAATTAAAACATGTTTATATCATATTTTCTTTCATACTCAAAATAATATTTATATTACCTACATCATTTTACTTGTTACAATAGGTTTGATAAGACATTCTAATATTAAGGTGTGGATTTAGACAAAGATTTAAAAATTATATATTTGGTATATGTGCAAAGATAATTTAAGCATTATGTAATTTTTGAAAAGAACAAATGTAGTATACAACCTGTCATTTATTAAGAACATTTGCCACTAAATGCGAGAAGAAATTTTACTGTTACTAAAATGAGACAAACAAGATATTTGGCAAAAAAAAATTCTGAGCAATTCAAAAGAGTGAAATATTGCCTTCACTAAAATTATGTGTCTCTCTTTATGCTTTGACAGGGAAAGGAAGCAAGACTGATAAATTACCTAAGTACCGTGTATTCTTAACATATCTTCTATAGTGCTTAGGAATAAAATACAAGCAAATAAAAATTGAGTGTTTTAATAAATATGTATACCCTTTTCAGTTTAGAGTGATTCGAATCCATTGTAATTGATGTAAAAAATTAGAAGGCTTATTTCCAGGTATTAATTTCAGATTGATGATGTGTCTTGGACTAGATGACTTAGTTCTTAGAAAGTAAACTTTGCAATCAGGCAATTATAAAGAATAAAATGGAAGAAAAGACTATACCTTGGAAAAATATCTAGATTTCATATTACTTTAATTTTGGCCATCTAAATAATATCTACAAAGAATAGTTATTCCTCAAAAAAGTATAATTCTGGAACTAAAGAGGTGTAAAATAACACAAGTTTCCTTTAAATTGTGTTACAACCTTTTTTCTGCTTTTTTATTTTCCCACACTGAATTTCAAGATCTCTGTGTAATTTAATGATGACCATAACAATTGGTCTAATTATTGGTAATGCTCCATTTACTAATGTCATCCAAATGCTGAAGCATATTTCCTGAATGTTGTTTTAGGTCACTTAGGTCCTTTTCAGAATTGTTCATGAGCCAGTGAACAGTTCACTTGCCATATTCTAAGTGAGGGTCATGTCCCACTTTCTGTAGAATAATTGCATTCACTCTGATTAAAGAGCTTTAGCTAGCTAGATAAAGAAATATCCCATGGAGATTTTGGAAACGCTCCTCACAAATTATTCATGCTAAGAAATACCATGAAAGAACTCTGGGCCCGGTTTTACACTTTCCTCCAAGTAGAATGTTACATGAGTTTCCTAGCCTTTGCCTGTCCCTCCGAGACACGTCCTGCTGACGCCTTGCTCCTACATCCCAGGGTATGGTGTAGTTGAGGTTGCTGTAGCAACAGCACATACAGGGTAACATTCCCCTGTAATTGCAGCAGCCGGGCCGTGAGTCAGTTGAAAAGTTTCATTGGGTTTTTATTAGTGTATGATGCAGTCCCATGTCATCCACAGTTTCTAGTCTGTCCAAGACTCACACACGATGATGCAGAACACTCAGTGCTCATCATCTTCAAATGTGAGATGGTGCAGGGGCCTCTCACCAAAGCCACTGCAGTTGCTGGCTCCTTCTAGAGCACCCTGGAAGGCCAAGAGTAAAACTCAGCCCCTACTGCCAGAACTCCATTTCTCCTGTTGCATATCCTGTGTGATAATAAGCCACAGTGACCTTGGCTGATGATCAAGAAACCCCTCTTTTTACCAAGGGAACTAGACTATGGTTAACATCCCAGAAGACATATTTTCACCCCTATGGCTGGGAAGAACATGTACTGAAGAATAAGGATGGAATTACTGTAATTCTCTATGGGAATTTAAGAAAGTGGAACTTACCATTTAATATTGGTCAAAAGTGGTCATAGAGTTATCAGTAACTTCTAACACCAGATTTGGTTTATTTTTCAGACATGGAGATGACTTGATTGTGACTCCATTTGCTCAGGTAAGCACAGTTTGGTGGATGGGCAAGCTTTTCACATTTGAAAATTTAATTTGGGAGTTAGTTCTGGTTCTTAATTTTATATAAATCAAACAACAGCACAAATACAAATTCTGTGGTTCATTCAAGTAATTCAAAGGCAATTCTGGAATATGTGACCTTCAACACATTGATCTGTTTCCTATAAACCTATAGACGTGAAGAGCGTCTTTGCTTCTGATTACAAATTACCTAAATGACAAACTTAAAGGGGACCATTATTTTCTTACTGACATAACACAAGAGGCAGAAAGCTCTATATCATGGATTACATTACATTTAGTATAATTAGGTACATGATCAGTGCTTGAAACTGAATATTTTAATTCAACTTGATGCTTTATTTACTCCTTTTTTTACATGTCATTTGTACAAAAATTTAACTGAGTAATATATTTGTGTTTATTCCTTTAGTCATACAAATCATGAAAAGACTTTATCCACATGACATAAATGTTAGAAGGTGATAAAATGATCTAAAGCATTTTGAAATATATATAAAATGGTTGATGACCAGATAGATATTCTTTGTGTAGACCACTGCTTCTCAACCATAGCTATACATTAGAATCCCCCAGAATGCTTTTATCCCAGGCTGCACCCCTGAACAATTAAATTCAAAAATCTGAGAGTTGGATCCAAGCATGTGTATTTTTTAAAAGCCCCAGTATTTTCCAGAAAAAGTTGAGAGCCACTGGTGTAGGCAGACTTGGAACAGAATAGGATAAAACTGATTTAACCTAGGCATTAAATATGTTTAAAGCTAATACTGTTAATAAGAAATATTATTGGAATTATTAGTATTATTATTGAAAATTATATTATTACTGGAAATATTAAATATTGGAATACAAGTCATGTCAGAATTAGTTCTCGTGCCTTGGGCAACTAATTTAACTTCTCTAAGATTTCTTTTTTCAAATAGTTTAAAATGGGGACTAGGCTGGAAAAGAAAGATAAGTCCCAGTTTAAATTCCATCTCCTCGTTTTGTTAAGGGAATGGCCTTAGGGAAGTCACTGATTTTTTTCCCAGCCTGGTTTCCTCCTCTGCTAAGTGGCAGTTCCAAGAGTACCCACCTTGTAAGGTTGAGAAGAGATTGAAATAATACCAAGCTTGTAAGATGTTCAGCACAAGTTCTAGAAAATAAAATACTTAATTGATTTTTAGTATTGTTATCAGTAAACACTCTTTCATCTCTAAAAATGTCATGATGGGTGGTGTTTTTAAAAATATATATATATATATATATAAAATGGCAATGTTTAGAAGTAGAATTATGTATACTTCTTTCAGTTTTTCAAGTTTCCTGTTTTTGCAGTTGCTATAATTTAGATAAAATATTTAATGAATCCACAAATAATACAACTATATAACAGTGATTTTTCTTATTAATGAAAGCAATTAAAAATAGAATGCAACCACCCTACTTTTCAGAAAGTTAATATCTTGTTCGCTTAAGTTTTTGCTGGAGATCATAAATTCTTTCCAGTAACTGTATTTCTATGTTCAAAGAAAATTTACAGTCGTTCTAATCATACTTGGTGATAGCAAAATCATGTAAAGCTAATGCTTTTTAACTGATTACTATTGAGAAACCCATGATTTCATTTTTAAGAGCTGAAAACTGGGTAACAGATGAAATCAGACAAAATAATATGAATAACCATCACCAAATGTAGAAATAATCTTTCCAACTTGAGCTTATTCAGGTAGCTATTCGTGCTTGTAACTCGAATCTCTAGGTATTGTTGTTAGAAAAATATATCTATATATCTATATATATATAGTAAAAACCAAAGAAAAACTCTGTATATAATACCTTATCTTTTCTTCAAGTAGTATTTAATAAATTTGACTCAGTCTTTGCCATCAGTGCTCTTAAATTCTAAAGACATCTTATCTTTCACATAATCAGACACCTTCCATAGTGTACCTATAATCTCCAAAAAACTAATAGAATTTTAGTACATGAGAAATTATATATATATGTCTATATTAGTAAATTCTTTAAATAAATTGGTGCTTAATACCCTTAGAAATTACAACTTTAAATATAAACCAACTCCAATGCCTGAAAATAAGCCTGGAATATAGTTAGAAGAGTTTGCTTATGATTAGCTTAATGATTCCCAACACCTTCAAGGTGGTCATTGCCCCAGAGGCTGCAGATTCTTTTTAAGTAGTTTCATCATAGTTTTCACAAATGTCCTTTTATTAGGGTATCTGATCTGGAAAGTTCTACTAGAATTAAAGAAAAAAATCCCTATTAAATTATTAGCAATTTCACTACTGATATTGGGAAAGCAGGTAAGAAAGAAGGCCCAGTTAGCAGTTTGTCTGTGGCCTTCTCTTAAGCCTCATTGAATAACTGCCGTATTTTGTTGACCTCAAATTTTTAATACAAGATAGAATATTCACCATTTAGTGCTAAATATTATTATGCTTAAAATATAAGATGTGTGTGTCACTTGAAGTGATGTCAACATTAGTCAGCCTAATATACCATAATTGCTTCACCAAGGCAGTTGATTTTAGACAGGTCACTCAGGAACGTGTTCAGATAGGCTGAAGAATTCTCCCCTTTCCCCAGCATACTTTGGGGTCTGGAATTTTACATTACATTCTCCTGGTGAAAAAGCCATTCTGCCTTCAAAATAAATCTTTTTACATTAAAAGTTTAGAAAAGAAATATAAGCAAAAGAAAGAAAAAAGAAAATTTCCCATAATTCCAAACCCCCAAATAACTAGTATTAACATTTTACTTTATATCCCCTTAGGCTTATTTTTCTGTGCATATTTTCGTTACCATAAGTTTTAAAACTGGATTCCCTGATGCCTGAAGTGACCAAGGTTTTCTCTCAAACCCATTTTATCTTCTGCCTCTTCTTGAGAACTCACTTCTTTATGCCTGAGTGCATCTCTAAAACATGAGAGGAAGATCCCTCTGTTTTTTTCCCAGTCATGGTTTCCTGAGAAGCTAAGAGAATAAACTCGTATGTTATAAGAGAATTTAGGAAGTCATGCAAGGATATATTCCACTTTGAAGGACAGGGCTGAACCCTAAAACATCTCATGGGCATAATCTTCAGAAATGATTCGGCACGACCCCTCCATCTTCTATTCCTGTGCCCACCACTCTGTCTGGGTTAGAAAATTTTGCTGATGATAAACCTAAACTCTTTTCCACTTTCAATTTCTTATGTGTCTCTCTGTAAGCTCAAGATCCTCTTTATCTTCAGAAAAAGTGACAGCTTTAAATATTTGATTTATTTTCAGTTTGAAATATTCTCTGATGTTCGTGCCGAAATCTTGTGGTGTGGGGATTTCCTTAGGCACGAGGGCCAGGTGCTGAGAGGGATCCCAGTGCTGTGCCTTGTTGTGCCTCTCGGCAACTGGCCTTTCCTCCCAAGAGTGTGACACAGTTTGGCCAGAGGTCTTGTGGGGGACCAAGGAACATCAAGGAGACACAACACTGATGAAATGTAGAAAACCCTGCTTTGTACTCTGGCCCCACCAGTCTCATTATTTGAAATCAACTAGAATTCTCATCTTGAAGTATGGAATGTTGAAAGAAGTTGTATCTTTGATTAAGGAAAAGACAGAAAATACCCAAATATGATCTCGAATCCCTGGAGAGATCCTCACATCATTTAGACCAAGGAGATATGCCCGATTCAAAAATCTGGGGTAGGAACAACTGAGTCACTTTACCCTGACCAAAATACAGCAGCTGGGATCATTTTATAAAAAATGTCATCGTTATGAACACTGTAGAACATTGCTCCCATTGGTAGCAGAATATTGCCAATATTTTTTAATGCCCTACCTGTCCCTTCCCCACTTCACCTAGTAGCAGCCATTTTGTGGCCTCAATCACAGTCCCCAACTCACTGAATCCACCAGGCTCTCTCTGCCAATCTATGAAAGCAGATAATTATCACATTTCAGTTGCTTCTATATTTTAATTATTCTTTATCATTCATTAAAAAAAATTACAGCTAGCATCTTCTAGGAATCTAGAAATCAGTGTCAACCTTTGTTGATATAAAAACAGCAATTTTGCATGGTTTAACCAAAATGTAACTTGGAAAGAGGTATTCTTTTCTATCAAAATGACCTTACTATCTTGTAAATAATCATACTTTGACTTCAGTTTGTTTGTTTGTTTGTTTGTTTGTTTGTTTGTTTCTGGAGGTAAAATCGAGGAAAGGGATTCTCCTTCTCTTTCCCTCTTCTCCCAAGGCCAGTGCTCATTTACGGTCTGTGTTTTAGCACCATCTAGTGACATAAAGAGTATTTGGAATGAAAAACAATTCTCAAAATCATTTCTTTGTTATTTTTTAAGCAGAAGTTTTAATAAGAACTTTATTGTCATACCTTTTTCTCTTTTTAAAGAAATATCCTCTTTAAATCTTTTCAAGAAATCATATTAGACAAGTATACATTTCTTTTAGGTTATTATGTTCAGTTGTTTAACTTTTTAATGAAGCTCACATTTTTCTCTGGTTTCAGTGAATCTTTTTGGTTAATAAATGTTTAGAAATACCTAAGAAAATCTGAAATTAGTGTATGGAAATAACATTTAATCCTTCTCATGGGCTAGTACATGATTTATCTCTGTGCAAAATTTTTCTATAGCACTATTATAATCACTTTCCTAAAGGGTATGTTTTTCTCATCATTCCCAATGTGTTTTTGACCTTGACTGATTGCATTTTTGCTTGAAGGGGCAGAAAAGAAAGGAATGATCTTAATTTTTAACCATTAAGCCGTGGGAGAGAAAATCTCAGAGACTTTTTGTTACCAAGCTTTAAAGAGTGAAGAGAATTACAAAAAGCATTAAAACTCTAACAACAGTTCTTAAAGGGTTGAATTCAAGGAAAGTGAGAACTGCCCTAGAACAAAAGCAAAAGAATACTTGAATCCTAACTTAGGGGCTGTGTAAAACTATTTCCATCTCTCCCACATGGCCTACAGTAGTAGATGCCTCACTCTTTGGTCCTGCAGTGCAAGTGAAAACGTAAAAGATTAATAGTGCATTTATGTTGGAGACATCTAGGATTAATCAACTAGGCATAGGGCAATGCCCACTCATAATATTTGTTTGGAAATTTTATTTACACTTCTGCCAATATCATGTGTGTCATAGTACAGAAGATAGGAATTAATGCTTAACATAAAATTTATAAAATATTATTTGACCCACCACAAAAACAATGATCTAATACTTGCACACATAGGGAATGATATATCTAATAGGTTACTTACTGCATCAGTGCTTGCAAAGTCAAAATTTAAGTCAACCTAAAAGTCAATTAGTAGAGCAGATAGGTACCTGAATGCTTGGAGGAGGGACGAAGAGAGAAAATCATTTTTTCACTTTTTATTTTGAAATATTTTATTCACATAAGAGAATATTCTACTGGTTATGTAAAATATAAATAATAATACTAAAATCAGGTTAATAAATAGAACCTTACCAATATTTTTAATGCCCCTGAGTGTCCCTCCCCAGTTTTATCTACCTGCTTCCTCTCAGAAACAACAATAGTTTTGATTTTTGTCTTTATTATTGAGGGGGAGACATTTTACCTTCTACTCTTTTATGTTTAAATTCTATACCATTTAAATATATAGATTATGAAAAAAATAAATGCATTAAATTAAAAACCAAAACAAAATAATATACTTTGTTATAACAGAGTCAAAAATATTTTTACAGTATATCTTTTTGTGAACTAATGTTTCCTTTTAAATGAGCATAGAACATGAATTACCTGCAGTGCAATTTCTCTTTATCCAACTTTTTTTGAAATAAAAGTCTCAGAAGTCTAAGGTTAAAATATTGCCTAGACAAAAGGATCAGTTAGAGAGTGAAATAATCTTATTTAAAATTCTTTATTAGTGTATTTGATATTCAATTCTTAAAGCATAAATTAAGCCTATGTGATTTAATGACAGTGTATCATTTATCAGATTTATTTCTGCATCATTCAAGATTTCATGCCTAATGAAAGACATCATGGTCTGATGTCAGCAGTTGGCTAGTTGAATACTCTGTTATAGGCAGTGTGACCTTTCATCACTGTGAGTTGTTTATATGTGGTAATGAGCCAGGTTTTTCCAGTGACCGAGTTAATCATAGTTGGCACCTTAGGCAGCACCATTAACTCCTTCAGAGGATAATGCTATAGGTCATTGTCTCCAGGCATAAATAGCACCTCAGTGACTTAAAGAATTAATGCCAATTGTTTTTTTTTAGTATTTCTTAGAAAATATTTAGACTGACTTTTGCCTAGGTTAGTGCCAGATGAAAAATTCTCAGAACAATTCTGGAAACCTTGGACCAATTAAAAATTTGGCACCCCCTTATATTACCAGTGATAGGCCTTTGTAAATTCCTTATGCTCATGCCAAATCATTAATCAGATGGAATGTTAGCGTAATGGGCTAATATTCACCGAGTGCTTTCTGTTTCCCAGGCACTGTTCTTGGCACCTAACTTGTCTTTTCATATTATCTTCACAACAACCCTTTGAGGTAGATATCTCAGTTTACAGATAAGGAAACTGAGGTACAAAGAAATTAAATATGACTTGTCTAAATGCACACATTGAAGATATAGCAGAGCCAGGTAGTCTGGGTTGTTATGTAGTATCTAACATGACATTTAAAATTTGTGTTTTAGAAAAATTTAACATTCTGGTTGTCACCCAGATTACCTATAATCTCATCTAAGATAGGCTCCACCCCAAAGGAAACTTGCTCATTCTAGGAGAATGTGAGGGGGCTAAAGCTCTTCTAACTTTTCTCTCCTAGTCTCGCTTCCTGATTCTTTTGCCACTTTCTATTTCACTAGAATTAGAGAAAAGAAGGGCTGTCAGAGATAGGGAGTCCTATTGGTTCTGCCTGGTGTGTGTGGATATGTTGTCATTTATTCAACAAATTTTTATTGAGTATCTTCTGTGGGTCAGGCATTGTGTACATCTACAGGGTGATCCCATTTTATGTGAGACATGCATCCCTGAGAACCTTATAACCCATGATTCAGATAACATTAACAAAGTAAAGAATTTCTGTTTACTAGCTAGTATAGCCATGTAGCAAAGATGAAAAAAAAATTTTTTTATTTACTTAACTTGCTTATTTTGAAATTATGGCATTCTTGGTGAATTTTTTTTAGATAATTTTGGGGTGATTTGTTTTAATTTTTACATCTGAGGTGAGACTTTAGTGATATTTTATGTTATACTATTTTAAATTTGCATAAAATGCAACAATGCTGGATATGTATTGCCTGGGATATTGTTTTGTGGCTGAGGAATACAGGAATAGTGTGGAAACTGCTGCTACTGTCACAATATTCACAGACAATGAAAAGTATCTGAAAAATTCTTGCAGTCTAGCCTCTCAGGGTTTCAAACAGGTATATGTAAATGTCACTAAATACTGGGAGATGTTATATGAAGTTAAGTTGCAAGCAATATCAAGTCTTCACTTAAACCATTTTTTAAGATCACCAAACCATTTTGAATTATTTTAAAGTTGGCCCAAGTTCAAAAAGTTTAAAAAATCCTTTTTGTCATAGGTCTTGGCCAGCCTGCGAACAGTACGAAACAACTTTGCTGCATTAACTAATTTGCAAGATCGAGCACCTAGCAAGTAAGTTATCCTTCTTTTCTCTCCTTCTTGTTGAACTTTTTATACAGTGTTTTTTCAGTTTGATTGAATATAAGGCAATATGTTCGATTTCTGAGTCCTTGCCTTATTCCCTAACCATTTACACTAAGTCATATAATGTCCTGTTAATTTTCTATCAATACTTTGTAATGATGGTTCTAAGGTCAGAAATAAAGCAGTATGACAAATAAATATGGTGTCAAAAATCACCTGGCATAATGAGCTCTCTGCCCAGTTATTTGCAGTGAGGATAACTTTATAGTTTTGGCTAAGTCATAAATTAACTATGGATAAATAATCTCATCAAGCCTTAATGTCAATCCAAAGTCAGCCTCTTAATTCTAAGACAAGGGTTATTTAGAACAGCACCACATCATAGCAAAGATTGATTTTTTTTTCTGCTGGTACTGACCCTCAGATCAGCAGCATCATGGAGAAAGTAATAAAATTGTAATGTATGCGATAACAGGGGAAGCATTTGAAAGAAGGAAAGCTGAGATAGAAAATGATTATAATTTGGGGGTTTTAATAGGTGAAATATCTAAAAAGAGAAAATAATTTTCTAAGATCACATGGAAAACTGGTTAGTTATTCAAATGCTCATTATTTTGACAATCTATTATTAATAATAAAATGTTTTCATTAAAATATCAACTCCAAAGAATTTTCCAGAAGAAAAAATATTCTTTAAATCAATATTAGGAGCACAGAAAGTAGAAATTTATTTGGAATTATAATTTATCTAAGAGTGTAAAATTTCATAATTACTACTATGAAATGTGAACTGCATGAAACAACTTTGCTGCATTAACTAATTTGAAAGATCGAGCACCTAGCAAGTAAGTTATCCTTCTTTCCTCTCCTTCTTGTTGAAGTTTTTATACAGTGTTTCCTCAATTTGATTGAATTCAAAACAATGTTAGATTTCTTAAAAAAAAAAAATCTAAACTTTCCATCCCATAATAATATAACTGACCTCTCAAATTCACATTTTCCATTGTGAAAAAAAAAAAAAAAAGCTCTGATGATTACATACCTACTTCCTGTGGTAGAAAAATATTTTTTTAAATCAGTATAAATGCCTCAATCCAGATAATTGCACAGAACCCAGAAGCATAAATTGATTATCATATTTTCTAGGTCATAAACTCTTGTAGTCTGTTCCCTCAGCCTGAATATTTCTTACTTTCTTCTTCCCCATCTCATCCAATAGGCTAACTGTAATTTATTCTTTAGGTCACAGTTTAATTGCAATTTCTTCTGGGGCATCGTCCCTCACTAATACCCGACATACATGCACACACAAGCTCAAAACTTTATGACTCCTTTTACACTTCCTTCGGACATCATCACTTGGGTACCGGCATCTAAACCTGTGGCAAGCAAACAGTTGATCAAACAGGTGTGAAGCCATGTGAAGGCAGCAGACCTACATTCTGTTTCTAAAGAGATGAGGCCCATTCTATGCAAGACAGAAATTTTCAAATGACTAATAGGGACAAAACAGATTAAAATGGAAAAGATCAGCTAGAGGATAGAAAATTATAGTTTATGTTTGATCTCGACTTATAGTTTAATGCCCAGGGTGACATTTACCTAAACAATATTATCTGATAGACTCTAAGTAAAGACCTCTGTGGTCTCTCTTTTGGTCAATACAGATTTGTACCTATTTTACTGCTGCAAAACAAATAAGCCTCCTTGGGTATCAGAATAGTAGGATTCAATCTACATACAGATAAGCTCTATTCTATTCAGTGATAGTAAAGTGGATATGACTCTGGCTCACCACATAATGCCTCTGCGGGAATCAGAATTTTCCTGCTGAGCACTCACATATCCACTGAAACACTTTCAAGTTCGCCCTTCGATTTTGTGGAAGGCATGTGCTACTTCCTGCAATCCACTTTTTAATATTCTATAAGAAAAAAATCAAGGGAAAATTCATTTGACCCCTGTGCTTACTCAGATGCACACTGCTGACTTTTATTAACCCATTACTGGTTCCTATCACATTGCTCTTTCTTGCCCTTGAGACTTTTCATACCAGAAATGAGTTCTGGTTTATTCTTTGTTAAATGGTTTGTCACTATAATCATGGACCAGATAATTTATATTCCCTGCTTATCATTACTTGTTGAAATATCAAATCCCCAATTGCCATTTGCAGGATTGGTAGTAGAAAAGATAACAAATAATGAGTCAATGGTTTGGTTTTCCAAAACTGAAGAAAAGTTTTAAAATATTCATTTGATACTTTTCCCAGGCAAAATCAATACTCTCTAAATTTTCACAGAGCAAGGACTAAAAAAGAGAAACTAATATATTAATTATTAGAATAATAAACTTTTAGCAAGAAGATAAAATATATTGACCAGTGCTATATCAGAGTACCATTTTAAAACACTAATCTTTCTACTTTATTAAGCATTAATCAAGTTTCAATTTCCTCTATTTTATTTTATAATAAAAACCAAAATAATTCAGGAGTAAATTTTGGTGCAATCAAACACAGAATTTCAATTCCAAACTGACATCAGTAAACTTAAGAGCAGAGCCAAATTCTGTCTGGAACCAAGGCAGTGGGAATTTTAAAAGACCAGACTGCTTTCCCCATGTATCTCCCAGCCCTGCTAAGAGATTCATTATCTCAGGAAGGCAGCTTTGAACAGGATTCTATAAGAGCTTGCCATCTGCAAAGATGTGTGGCTGTTCATTTAGCTTCCACAAAAGCATCCTAAAAACAAGACAGCTTAGCAGAGCAGGCCCTAGAATCACAATCCTTTAGTTCAAATCTCAGCTTTCTAACTTTCAACAAATGATTCAACTTTCCAAAGCTTTGTTTTCTACCTTGGCAAAATGAGAACAATGAGACTATCTGCCTTGAGGTTTCTTGTTCTCACAACATGATAATTCATCTAAAGTGTTCATTTAGCATAGTGTCTGACACATAATAAGTGCTAATTACGAGTTAGCCACTAACAAAAGTACCAAAAAGAAAATTGTAGATATCCTTGAAATTAAAAAAAAAAAAATTTAAATCACTGTATTTTAAAAGCCTCCAGTTGTATGTAACAACTTTATAAAGTCATATTTCAAAAAATTGTAATGGGAATTCCAGAAATGATATTCTTTTCAACATCATTTATTAAGCATTGATTGAACACTGAATGCATGTTGCTAGATTCTGTAGAAAATACAAATTAATCATATAGCATTTTTATTTACCTCATGGATTTATAATCATCTGTGGAACTTGGCAAACATGAATTAGAGAATACAAGATAGAATTTATTTATGTACCTTTAGCTTATAGTATTTCTAAAGTCTCTACAGCATCTATTTGGACAAGTAATTAATATACCTCTCTAATAAATGTATCAGAGATCCTTCTCAATATAAGAATTAGAAAAGAAAAGGTTTAAATAGCTTCACTAATTGAAATATAGTATATAAGGATTCATTCAGATCTGATAATGTACAGGCAATCATGAGGACTTATGTCAAAAGTAAAAGCTTCTTAGCCCTGAATTAGGGAAATCTATTGTGAATTGACTGCTTTTTTCAAATTCAGAAAGTCCGTGTTTCTTCTGTAAGCCCTGGCTTAATTGAATAGTCAATCAATAAGAATTTCTTCTTCTATGTCTCTGTGACATTTATATCAGCTTTTATTTATCCCAAAGCCTGTCACTATGAGATTGATTGATTGATTGATTGATTTTAACATGTGTGATCTGAACTGTAGTATGTGGTGGATGCCTTGAAACTTGACTGGCTAGACTGAAAGAAGTCTTCATTTGCATGTCCTAACTTAAAAATAATCCTTTAAATTAAAATACCATATCTGAAGTGACTCAGAGAGTCCTCAAATCAGCAAGCACCTCATATTTACTGCTTTGTATTTTCCTCTCTTTTTCAGAAGATCACCCATGTGCAACCAACCATCAATTAACAAAGCCACTATAACAGGTAAGAAGGATCTGTCCAGGAAGCAACTATATCTTCCAAGATTGGACAAGATAATAACACCAATTTTATAATGCAATTGTACAATTTTAAAATAATTCATTCTTTCTTCTCTATATTATTTTTCTTACTTATCTCACAAGTTGTCCATTTCAGCTATTACATGGAAAACCTTTACTGACATACCACTTTTTTAACCATTTAAATTTGTGTTTGTATTAAGTTTAGCATTGCTCTGGGAATTAGTATTTTGAGAGCTATGTGTTTCCAGGCTTATTTTATCAGAATGATATTAATACATCGTAGCTTGGTTTAATGAAAGCAAAAGCATAAATAAAAGGTATATTCTTGGTTAATCATTATCCCAGTTGTGTGTAGGAAGGAACACCCTTGCAATAGTCCCGGTTTGGAGCCAGAAAGTTGAGAATAAATTCAGTTTGAGAGGGGATAGAAGAAACAATTATACAATACAGAAAAGTTCAATGAGATCAAAAGAACAGATGTTGGGGAAGAGAAATAAACGGAAGGTTGAGGGAAGTAAAGGTCAAAAAAATAAAATTATCCCGATTCCTGGGACTTGAGATATCCATGGGACTTGACCTCAGCTGAACCAAAAACAGAACAAATTATCTCATTTTGCTGAACCTGAAATCAAATTGAATTCATTTAGTCATTTCTTGAAACCCCAACTGAGTCATTAAAATAATTGCCTAGAAAAGAAAACCTGTTTTCTAAAATTATTACCAGAAGAAAATTAACATAGTCTCTAAAATAGACCAATACTTTATTTAATTGAAGGTGTCTTCCATGGACTCCAACTCATAATATGTTGAGTAGCGCCTTATTAAGTTATAGTGAGTACACTTTGCTTGTAAGTTAACCTCATCACGTCCAGTCGGTACTTTTCCACTCATCTCCTTGGTGATTGCTACATCAGAGTTGAGTCTGGAACACTTAAGTTGTTTTTTCGTGAAATTTTTTAATAAGACTTGTGTTTTAGTGAATATTAAATTGTCAGTTCTTTTTTCCATGTTCAAAATTTTATTGGTGATGATTTTCAACTGTCATTTCATAGTCTGTGTCTGGTTCACCAGTGTTCTTGACATTCTTCAGGAGATGAACAATAACTGGAAATTTCTGAATACCAGAGTTCTTTGGGTAACATATTTCTTCTCAAGAAACCCAAACTCAATGTCACTTAGCCTAACTGAGATGAGGGTGTGGAATTAGACTCCTTCGACTCTACATCTTTGCCTAACTATGTTGAGGGATGAGCAGGCTGCCTTGTGTGAGCATGTGCCTGGGGCCTTTAGAGACCACATGGAACCTTGTCCCCAGCCCTAATCAAGGCACTGGTTCTTACCTTTATGAAGAGAGGCAAACCCTCTCGCTACCCCTGACTGTTTTTGCAATAAGCAAGAATCTGACATTGCGGTTTAAGAAGAATGCAGTGCTATTTTGGTCCCTGAAGCCCTTTGTAGCTTGAGGTCACAGATGAGCCAGCCCCACAGGAGCAACCTCCCAGAGGATGATGTGTCCAACAACAGGTAGTGGGTACTCAGTGGTCAGGGCAGCTGTCCAGTCACCCTAGCAGTTGCCTGACACTGATTAAGGAGAGAATAGCTGCACTCAAAGGGCACAGACTTAGTCTTGAACACATGTCAGAGATTCTCCAGGAGTTCTTGAAATGCTCACATAGTATTGAGGCATGGGAGCAATACCAGAGGGAGTTATTGAAAACTGGGAATTAAGGCTAATGTGGCCTTATTTTTACCCACAAGCTCCTGACCTGGGGCCTAGAGACAGTGTGGCTACAGAAATATCTTATCTAGAAAAGAAAACTAATTAACTGTCATTAACTGCTTAGTGCAGCTGTGTTTATCATAAAGCACAACAGGAAATTAACTGACTAGAAAATGAAATTTATTTTCCTTAGCCAAGCATAGTAAACCAAGGTGGGAAAGTGGAATGCAGGGGTGAGGGAATGAGGGCAGCTTCATGAGAAGTTTCCCTTCTTGGAGCCCATTCTGAAAAAGTGGGCCCTGAAAAACATAAGTAATAGTAATAGTAGTGGTTGAGGCTTTAATGAAAGACTTGAGACACACAGTAAAGGTGGTACTTGTGAATTCCTTCCTTTGGCAGCCGGCTATTCGGGTCCTACCTCCAAGTTTACACCCCCTGTTGTTGGAACCCACCTATGCCCCCACAGTAGTTCTGGGGAAGGCAGAGAAGAGTATTAAAAAAATTCAGTGGAACACCCTTCTGGATGAATTTGGCCTTCTTAGAAATTTTATTTAGGGTCTAGAGGAACAGTGTAGCATGGTTAAGTTTGTGACTCATCCAAAAGGCTGCTGGGGTATACTGATTCAGGGCACCCCTGGAAGGTGACTTCAGGGAATATCACTGATGGGGTACCCCTGGACTTGTGCAGTGTGGGTACTCTGCCTGTCTAGAATTCACACTATTCTCTATCATGATACGTGTGTGGTCCTGAGCAGGTTACACACTCTTTCTCTGTTTCCTCATTTATAAAATTATGATCATACATCATATAGTTATTGCTAAATTAAACAAGTTCACATGTGAGATGCTTTTAAAACAGTGCTTCACAGAGTAAGCACTCAATACAGTATTTTTTATTTTGTTTTGTTTTTATTTGGTTTTGTTTCTAAGGCCCACTATGTATGTAGAACTGAGGGTGATGGAAAGAAATGCCAGAGAGATGAAAGAAAGAAAGGCAAGAGTGAGAGAAAAAAATGCAAGGTTATAAGAGTAAAAACTATAGAGACCCCTCTCAAAAAACAGTCAAGATGGAAACACTTTCTTTGTGCCTGTCAAAAAATGGGGCCTCCTGTTCTTCCTTACTCTTTGTCCCTTCTTCTCACCACAGCCACAGACATGGGTGCCTTTGTGATATGGATGACAAACTATTATTCAGGGTTATTTTCAAAATCTAAGAACTTACTTTTGAGTCATAGCTTTTTGAAGGAAAAAAAATTAACTATAACTTTTCCATAGATCTATACTCTTTGATTTCTTAAAAAGAAGAGTTAAGAACTTTGACTGTCTACCTATGGCACATTGTGTTCCAAAGCTTTCTTCCCTAGAACTTAGAATGCCCTTTCCCCCTTTGAGATTATTCCATTTGACAAATTTGTGTTTATATCACTAGGGTTAAAGCATTTTAGTTGCTGCACATAAGAGATAAATACATAGCTGTAAAATGATTGAACATTTTTTAAAACCTAAAGCTGCTAAGTATAAGTACATTTTTAAAAGAGACTTACTATATATAGATATTTTGTTCTTCAGTGTGATATAACAAAAAGATAATATGTGACATTTGGAGCTTGAGTGCAAACCCTGTCTCTCTCATTTGCTTTATCTTCTCATTTAACGAATGGAGATTGGAAGACCTAACTCTTGTGCTGTTGCAGGAATTCAAGGAGAGAAGTTAGATAAAGAACAGAGCGCTCAGCAAGTTATAAGTATCTCACCGTTTCTTCCTAAAACCCTACTCATGCCTGACTGTTTTTGTTCTTCCTAAAGTTAATTTAAAAACTGGTAGAGGAGGAGGACATTGATGATATCAGTTTTTCTCGTACATTTCATTTATGGTTTTGTTTCAAACAGTAGTGACAGTATATGTTTAGGAATCTCTGTATTACCGGGAGCCAAGGCTCACCTGCACAGGTCCTTAGCAGGTGGTGAATAACATAGCTAAAGAGTGTGTTAAAACAGGAGAGGGCAGCAGAGAGTGAGAGATGCCCAAGCCGTACCTGTATTGTGCTTTTTGGTTCTGCTTTTGGATTATAGCCATGTCTCTCTGGGAGGAATTAGTCTTTCTGAGCATCATTTTTAAACAACATTATCTAAAGGAAAGCCATTTCGTGAAACCTTGTTATGTCTTTACAATGGCAATTTTCAATATGTTTCTAATTGCTATATTTTTAAGCCCTTTATTTAATCATTTTTCAAATTGAGGATTCTCGTGTAAGAATGTAAGTCAGAGAAAGTTTAAACTTCTCTATTTTAAAGATGAGAAAACTGAGACCTAGTGAGAGAAAATGCTATTTAGAGGCAGAGCTGGGAATAAATATAGGATTTCTTTTTCTGAGTCCAGGGACCTTCTTATACCCCTTTAAAATCATCCTTCAAATTAGGGTAAGCTTCAGACCCACCATAGAAGTAAATGTTTTGGAGAAACTAAACAAACTATTAAAGAATATTAATTTTTGAGCAATAAATATAAGATTTTTTACACATGGACTTGAATTTAGAAAATATTATGTCCCTTCTTCTCACTAGACAGATCTTTATGTTTCGTGCTATTTCAGTAATACCTATTAATTATATCTTAGAGGTCCTCAGATAAAGATTAGCAGCCTAAGGAAAAGGACTTTTGGTTTTTGACTTTTGAAAATAAAAGTTCTTCTATCCAAGCAATAAAATGTGTACAATTGCCTATATTTAACCTATAGGGGGAGACACGCTATTCAGTGACAAGAATAAAACAACACAAAAGTAGTTTTAGTCTAGAAAAAATTTGATGTAAGTCTGAATATTCCTTAAAAATGCATTCTAAATAGAATTCAGTCAGTTGGTAAGTAGAGGATTTAAAAAGTAAGCTACCCAATAATACTGGTCAGTCAAAACACAATGAGAAGAAACATAATCTTGTATGTTATTGTTTTTCTAAAGCATAAAGCAGTTCCTAAAATCTAACAAGGGGAGAAAAACAAAAAGATATTTAAGTAGAACAATTATTTAGTTATTATCTGGACCAGTCATTTAAGATGTTAACCTTATGAAAGAAAGGAAACTAAGCAACCGTTTTCTGGTAACAATAATAATATCACTATAACCTTACATAGGTCTACCTTTTAAGTCTGTGTGTGTGTGTGTGTGTGTGTGTGTGTGTGTGTGTACACACGCGTGCACATAATAAAAACAAGTAGTATACATAATATAAAGGAAATATATATAGTGTGTATAATATAGAATATAAATGAGTAGTATATATAAAAATAAGTAGCATATACATATATACATATACATATATTATGTATAATATATATATATAGCACTGATAATAGTTGAAAGCAAAGGCCAAGTACAGAAGGCAAAAGGGATCTAGATGAGAGAAACATATAAAGCCTGAGGAGGTGCTGAACTAAAATGTGCGTCAGGATTGTGTACAGGGAGGAAGATGAAAACGAAGCCTTTGCCACTAAAGTCTTACCTTCCTTAACAACTAGCAGGCATTAGCTTCATTAGCTAGTTCTTTTTTTTATTTTTATTTTTATTTCCCTTAATAAGAGCAAAGATTGTGGCAATACTTTAATAATTGCAGAGAATGAGTGCTCAGTAACCTTTTTAGAAAACTGATTGCAAAAATGCTGAGAATACATTATGTCTAATAGCTTTAATAAAAAATTAATGAAGATTGTGTGAGTGTTTATATATCGATTTTTTGAAGTTTTTTTGCTTGTTTTACTTTTATACTTAATATATCCAATGACTGTTGAGTGTTCTAAATTTTTTAAGTAAAAGGAGGTTACTTTAACAAAAATCCCCTCATTAAAATGACTTTTCTGGGAAAAACATTGAACTAAAAGATTTGCTTAATTTCATGGAGTATAAATATTGGTTAAACTTATAATCTTTTAAAGGGGTAGAGGTCTGTTTTCTTCCTTATAAGATAACCTGTTTTACCTTCCTATACTTTTATTTAAATATATAGAATTATAACCAGGTCTGACACAGTGACTTTTCAACCAGGAATTAATCGATTTAATACTTGGTTTTATAAACAGTGAAGAAGACAATGATATCTCATAATCTGATGAAAATAATTTAATTATATCTCTAGTGCTCGAATATCTGCTCTGGTTATTTTGTTGTCATTTTAATAGAAATGATTAAGTGAGACTGTGTGTTCATTTAGTCAGCACAGTAAAAAAAAATGTAAGTCAAAACATATAGGTTGAAAACCCAACTAGCTGCGTAATATTGCTCAATTTACCTAAATTCACTAAGCTTGTTTCCTCATCAATAAATTCTAAGTCAACGATTGGTACCCAGAATGTATTCAACAATGTTAGGTATCATTATTGCTATAATTTTATTATTATTATTATCCATTTGGTAAACAAATATTTTCTATGTACTTTCTATGTGGCATGCAATAAGATAGGTTTGGGAGATACATAGATGAGTAAAATGTGATTACTGTCTTCAAGGAATTTATAATCTATGGGAGAAGGAATCATGAATAACTAAGTATAATCTAAGTGCTGTGATTGAAGCAAATTCAAATGTGTATTCGAGAGAGGGGCAAATGGAAAGCTCCCTACTGAGCTCTGAAGAATGTGGAGTTTAGTTCACTATACGGTTAAGAGAAGATCGCCTGACATCAAGGGACCAGCGAGAGTAAGATATGGAAGCATGGAGTGCCTGTCCAGATAAGGAGACTGGGAACAGTAAAGGACAAAGAGATTTGAAAGTGTATGGGAGCAACCAAATTGAGGCTCCAAGATCAGATGAAAGCAAAAGCATGAAGAGTCAGTGTAAATAACAATGATCTTTATCTTATGGGCAATGGAAAGTCATCAATCATTTCTAAACAGAGGAGAAAGTGTGTATTTTGGAATGACAGCATTGGAAGTGGTATTGAAAGCAAACTGAGAAGACGAAAGACTAGAGGCCGCCCCATGCTCATTAGGAGGCTGTTACAGACCAAGTACATGCTAGAGATAATGTGCTCTGAACTGGGGTGGTGGTGATGTTGTGGGTAGAGATGAAAGAATAGATTCACAACTTTTTTCAAAGATATAGTTGAGTAGACTTGCCAGTTGAGTCTTGCCAGATTGAGAAGTGGTGAGAAAAGATGTAAAAATAAAATCATATACTTAGATATACAACACAGCACTATTTACAAAGGACTGAAAACAACCCAAATGCTCAATAATATGTGAATTCCATTTAGGTATAAAAATTCTTTAATAAAAGCCTTTTTAAATGTTTTATGATAAAATTTTGATAATGTAAAAATGCTTTTATTTTTAAAGAATACATGGTAAATTTTAAGTGAGCAATAGGCACACATTTAATGCATTTTAATTGTGTATATTGGGTTTAATTTAAGACATTTTTAAATGTTGACTAGTAACTAAGAAAGGGAGATACCTTTACGATTTTACACAGAATTTAGTGACAAACATGTGAGTATTTCTCAGGTCAGTTGTCTGTTTGCCTCTTTACCTAGAAAAAGGTACTAATAACACACTGTCTGATGATATCTCAATATTAGGGTGCCAGAGTGAGAACTGACTATATTTTCAAGTAATAATATATTTTGGATAGGGCAGTGCTCCCAGGTGAAACTTTTGATTGGCCAAATTTGGAAGAATAATAGAATGCTGAATGGAGCAGGTGAGAGTGCTGCTGTGCACTATGTATACAATGGTAAATTGTTAGAAAATTACTGTCTCTTGAAAATGTATATAGTGACACCCATGCCCCCTCTAACAAACAGCATCATCTAGGACAAACAAGATAATATGTGAGAAGTGTTCTGCGATTGGTGGAAGGCGATACAAGGTGATATTATTATCTCTGCAATCCTCGTCATCACGGTCGTCACCATCTAGGCCGTCATCACTGTTATCTCTCAAAGTGTATACAAGATTTTAATTAGACCAGCTTGCTCTTCTTCTTGAAGAAAATAAAGTTTCATGCCCATGTTTGTGTATAGAGGTGGGAGTGAATTTGGGAAATGTTAGTTTTAGTAACCGTGTTCTTTTTGTCTTCTCAGATACAGTGCCAAGTCTCCTTAAAAGAAAAAAAAAAAAAAGCTACATTCTGAGGTCACTCCCTTTATTCATAAAGTGCTTTGCACCCATGTATGCCTTAAAAAATATTCTATACATATTCAAAAATACAAGACTATGCTGGGGCAAAGCAATGAAAATTTCTTTGGGTATAATTTTCCAAATTTTACTTGTTAAATGTTGCACTGAATTGTTTAACTTTATGAATAAATAGGGAGTTCCCTCATAACATCCTTTCTTTTACTATCTCAGAAAATGCTTTAAAAAAAGTTGGATATATTATTAATACTAATGCTAATAAAAGTCAACATTTTCTGACATTTAATATGCACTAAATACTCTACTTGCATAGTCTCTTAAATTGTATGATAATTCAATATATAGATAAATGACAAAGTATAAATTACATCTGACTCAAAGGCAGAATGTTAGCTCCCCTCCTTAAAATTTATTGACACATACACAAAAAAAATACACCATGCACTGTCATATACCTCTTCCCAAAATTATTCCCTAGGGATTTATATCCTCTTTATTTTTTTTTAAAGAAGAGAGCAGAGAATGAATCTATGTCATCTATTACTGAATGTCTGTGAATGGAGGGTAGGACAAGAGGAGGGATAAAAAATATGGATACAGAGAAACACTTTGGGATACTGTAAGAAGTCAGTTATATAAGCTAAGGAAAGGATTCCTGCTTGGGATGTAGAATTTATCAAGCATTCTTCAATTCCCACAATTTTCTTCCTGACTCTTCTGAAGTGCCTGTTGCCAGGAGCATCAACAAGAAGCCGCTTAGTCCCTGTGAGAAATGAGGCAGATGAGTATGTCAGAAGGTTGAGAATAAAACAGTTCTTGAGTTTCATACTCACTTGGCTTCCAGGACCACTCACTATTAAAACTATGAAATGATAATTTATACCAAGTGGTGATATTCATCATATCTTTGTGTTTGGACTTGCCCTAGGGTCTTCATATCTGTTCTCATTTTCTTGGGTATCATTTCTAGTGACAAAATTCCCTAGCTTTCTATGCCTGAAATGCACTTCCCCTAGATATTTCTGATGTCTAAATATCTAATGCTTTTTAGTGTGCCATCTTCTTTCTGTTTTTCTGTTGTTCTTTTGTGGTACTCTGGAAGTATTTCTAATTCACCATATTTTATGTGCCTGACAACACAATTTGGTTTTATGACATTTTTCTGATAGTTGCATATTTCTTATGTTTCTGATAGTTGCATATTGCACACCGAATTGTCACACAGAGAACTTAATTTCTGGTGTCCTCCTGGGTTTGCTCTTTCACTCACATTCTGACTCTAGAATGTAAAAGACTGTGCTTAGGTCCTGAGGACCCAGTGAGGCATAAAATACCTCCACTGAGCTTCAAGACCATTACCTCAGAGGTTTGTGAAATTTAGAAAGATAAAATGTGTTCTTTTAAATGACAAAGAGCATTAAGCAAATATAAAACATAAGAGTTGTAAATAAATGAAGAAATGAGTAGATAAAAAAGGAAAGGAGAAATGAGACAGAGTAAAATCTCTTTCCTAGAGAACTAGGAAGCTGTCTACACTGTAATTTAGCTTAGACACTGGAAAGAGTCTGGGAAACCAGTTAGGGAATTTAGGAAAAACTTATGATCATTAGAAAGTAGAGAACTGAAAGTAGTATAAGTAACAAGTTTTTCCAAATCACCAAAGAGGAACATAGAAAAAGACAGGTAGATCATGGAACTGAGAACTTGATTCAGAAATAGATGAGGGTCTCTAAGATGCCTCATAAGTATTGTGCACTGACTGTGTGATTTAAAATTGATTACATAGAAATTGCCCTAGATTTTCTTTTCCTACAGGTTTTTATTTTGAAAAACAAACAGTTGTAAATTTTCTTTGCTTATTTGATGTATGGCAGAACCTATGCAGAAGAGGAAGAGCTGGGATCAGAAGTCAGGAGATCTGGGTTTTATTGCTGTTTCTTCTCACTTACTTTGTGGCCTTAGACAACTTACTCTATGCCCAGTCTTTTCTGTTAAAATGAGGTGCATAATAATAATAATGCTTTCCCAATTCTGAGGAATTACATTAGATAATCCACATAAATACTTTGGCACCATGTCTGGTAATAATAAATGGTAGATCTTACTAAAAGATATGTGAGAAGTGCTTTATGTATTGAAAAATATCATAAAACTTTCAATAGGCATTATTGTGTTATTCAATTATTGTTGACCCTCAAAATAGTCATCTTTGTTAACTGTGCATATTTTTAGTCCTGCTGCCATTGCTGAAAGTAATTTAGAAATAGCTTTACTGACAGGTTATAAACCATACAAGAAAAAAAAAAATCTCATTGGTTTACTATCACACTTCACTTATGACCAAAAATGTTATTTTCAATATGCTTAGCAACTCTAGTCAACAAACAGGATGTCTGATAAGCCTGGATGAGGCTAACTCTAGGAATGAATTTGCTCTAAAGAATAAGACTTTTGAAGCACTTGAAAGAAGTATAACATGGACTCTGAAGGCAATTCCAAGACAGAGTGTCCTGAAATCTTTAGAGTGACAGTAACATATGGAATAAGCATATACGTAGATTTTCCCAGGTGACACTCTGAAGGAGATAGTTTCATCTAAAGCTTCATGCTTAGTCTGCATTGTAGTCAGTTTGTCTAGAGACCTAGAAAATAATCTCTAGGAATCTTTTCATCCTTCAACCACACCTTGCGCAGTTTGCATTTCTACGCATCCTCACAGCCAGATTCCAGTCACTAGAAAGTGTTGAAGGTGTCAGAGGAAAAGGAGGAGGAGGAAAATGTGTTCCAACCCATTGGCTCCGAGAGGGGCCCAAGCCTTCATCATTTCAACCGAAAGGGAAGCAGAGGAAATGAGCCTGACATTTTGTCACACCATTATCTCTCCCCAAGTCTATTGAATTATGACTGGGCATTTCCAGTGCTTGGGCATTGTTCTTTGAGTATTCCATACAGTTTTCTCTCTCAAAACCTCCCCTTAGATAATGGTGTATCAACAATGATCCTCTGGTTGCAAGATAAAAACCAACTCTACTAACCTAAGCAGAATGGAATTTAGTGGAAGAATATTGGAAAATTTTCCAGTTCTCTAAGAATTAGTGGGGAAGCTGGGAGATCATGGTTGAAAGAATCAATGCGTCTTCAGCATTCTACCAAGGTCTCATTGCAGGGCAATCTAGTGAGATCCCTGTAACTGTTTTCAGTTTCTTTGTTAATCTGTTTAAGAGTCAAATTCCAGTGAAGGGGCCTAATTGGTCTAGTTTGGGTCTTGGGTCTTGGCTAAAAAAGAAGAAGGCATCTGATTGTTCTACAAGACTATAGACCATAATGTAGTAGTAAGAGCCTAAATTATGGGGCTGGGTTCCATGGATTCATAGCCTATCTCTGCCACTTACAGGTGTTTCTTTTCAAACAATTCATTTAACCTTTCAAAATCCTAAGCATACTACATGACACATCCTAAGCACTTGATCAGTGTGGGCTATGCTGTTATTAGTATTATCCAATAGAGATGTCAAATAATCTCCTGCAAGAAACTAGGGTGCTATGAGAAAGGGGAAATAAATGCTGGTGAGCCAAAAATAATGATCAATTATAGTGAGATAAGAGGGTTGGACTCAATATACCATTTATTTTGCTAATATTTTTCTCAGTAAACTTCTCTTTGTGATATCAAAGTTCTTAGAGAGCCAGGATGGCACCTGTTCATTAATGTGTCGTTAGAAACCCAGTTCCTCTGAAGACACAAAAATGATTTTACTACCTGGTTATTTGATCCACACACATTTACTGATACGTCCTTTATGCTCAGTTCTTTACAGGGTGCCATGACCTGTGACCCCTGGTTTATTTACGAATGTAGGAATCAAAGCAAGGAATAATTTGCATTCATGTAATTTTCGTTTAATACTAATCTCAATGGATTGTAGTCTAATAAATCACTACCTAATGAAGTTTACTTTTTAAGAGATACAGGAAAAGAAATATTGTTTTTAAGCCTCTCAACTTTCTGAGACAACATGAAAGTCGGCTCCAGTATATGAATGAGTTGGGTTTCTAAATTCATATGAAGGTTCACTGTTTGTATGTTAGTTATGAATGTCCATACACTGGAATTCCTCAAGGGCCCTTAGAACCAGAATATACTTTCATTTTAGGAACATGCAGATTTCCCAGGAGAAAGAATCTGAAGAAGAATTTGAGGTCCCCTAGAAAAGGCGTTTAGGTTTATCAGTGGGGTGAGATGGCTTTAAACCTCTGAAGATCAATGAAAGTTCATTGTAGAACACTGCACAACCTCTCTACCTGGAAAGCCAGAGTCATTGTGAGGAGGTCTGTGTCCCACGCTGTGGCAGAACCAGTCAGGTGGAATCTCGCTGCCCCTACAGCTGCTGCCTACAGATCAGCCAAGGCACTGAACTCTCACTAGGATCTTCCACCTGACCACCATACTCCCAGCCCCATGATCTGGCCAAACTTCTTAAACCACAGTTATGATAGGCCCAGCCTCTGTCCCTATATCTGTTCTTAGCCCTGATTTCTATTCCCTAGATCTAACTAACTCTGGCCTGTTCACCATCCTCACCATGCCATGTCACCCAATACAAAGAAGGCTTTATTGACTCTAAACTGACAGTATAGTTACTCTTAGTGTTAATTTTTGTTAAAGGTATGTATCTTGTTTCAGGAGTAGCTAGGCATTGTAAGAGGGTAAGCTTTAGATCCATTAAATCAATACAGAGAATCCTGACTGTGCTATTTGTTAGCCATTTGAGTTTGGACAGTTTATTATTTGAGCCTCAACTTTCTCATCTATAAAATGTAGATAATAACAAACCTATCTGAGCATTATTATAAGAATTAAATGAGATGAATAAGTACCAAGCCTGGTATTTGGTGCACAGTAGGAACTAAAAAAGAGTTATAAATCTTGAATAAACCGTTTTTTTCTTGAGTGTACTATGATATATCAGTTAGTGTTACAGGCAAATGCATCATGTTTAGAATTGGAAGCTTGACATAAGGAAGAATGAAATAAAGAAAAAAACTAAAATTGTCTTAAATTGTTTTCTTTTACTAATTTGTTTTCTGTTGTCTGTATTCATAAGAAACTAGCTATGCCTACAAAAATGTCTGCCTGTCTTTATGGCTAGTTATTTTCTACATGTTTAAATTCCCAATTGTGCATACAAACTTAGTCACTATATTTTCATGTGCAAGCAATTAAGACTGATTTAACAGCCCCACCCCCTCTGGAAAGTTTTGTTCTCCATCTGCCACAAATCAAATTCCTAAGGAACATGTTTGATTTTGAAACAATGTGAAAGTACTGTTCATTTTGTTCAAATTTCATTTATGTATTTTTTAAAGTGATGTAAATGGACAGCCACAAAAAACTCAGCAGCTGGTCAAAACAAGACATCAAAGAAACCATTGAAATGGGGCAAAATTTAAAAAAAAAAAA